>NEWO01000192.1:943771-1037280 GCA_003013225.1 Phalaenopsis aphrodite | reverse complement strand
TTTGATCTTAATTTACTTTCAATCTGGCTAATTGATTTGTTAAAATATGTTGAGTTTTACAACTAAAGTGAATATTACATCCAAGATTCAGGGAGGTCAAAGCCCTTGGAAGTTGGGTGCAAATAAATAGAGAAATAATATTATCAGGCGTAGAATTAGAGATTTTAGAGTGACAGACTAAAATCCCCAATTCGGTCCTATCGTTTGGGTGCTGAAGTGTAGATGTTAGCCCTCAAGTGAGGGAAACATGGGAGCTCTAAAGTGAGAGCCGGTATCCTCCCAGCCTAGCCACAGATTCAGTAAACAAGCATAGTATTAGTCAATGTTGTTTATGCCTGGACCAAAGGGTAAAGAATAGGTATGCTCCTATTTGACACAATATAAATTGAACTAATTCATTTTATCCATTCACCATAATTTCTTGGCAAGGAGAAGGATTCTTTGTTATATATTGAATATCACAATTAAACCCTACTTAATATCACTAGTTATTTATTAGTTATTAAAATTATCTATTTTTCTTAATTTCCTATTAGTGATAGATAAGCAAATTGAACATCGTTGTTGTGATTAAAGTATTGCTTTTCTGAAGTCTTAGTCCGTAATTTTAAACTACTCCCTGTGGGATCGATATCTAGGAATCCATTAGAGCCCTATATTACTTGAGTGATACGTATACTTGCATTAAAAATGTGAATTTACAATTATTGAATATTTAATACGTCCACATTTATCTTATATTTTATTGCATAAATAAAGTCGTTGTCAAAACACGGTAAAATTTGATCGGCTTTGAACCAACGCTACTAACTTCCTTGACCTCTAAACTCTAGACCTTTTGAGGGAGAATCAGAGTAAGGGTTCATAAGATTCACATAGTGGTTTATCATATTATACATTATTTCATATTGATTCTTCTTTGTATCTTCTAATAATATCTCACACTGGGGTTTCTTCTGTTTTGTCATCATTATTTTGTCTTCAGAACTGTCTTCATTATTAATGTTGATAGTTTGCCTAGTACGTTCAATGATTAAGTTGATTCTTCCTCGACCACATCCTTGACCTCAACCTTGGGTGCACGAACTAAAAGAACCTCCACCAACTTGTTGTACGGGAGTGGTGGAAGATCATTGAAGCGGAGTTCACAGTTTTGCAAGAGAAGATAATTTTCTTTGCAGTTGCATCGTAAGCAACACCTTCATGGATACCAACTTCATGCACTGAAAATGGTTGTACGTCTCCTTTGATGCAAATTTCTTGACCATCTTTGTAATACAACATGGTAAATTTCATCAAGTACATTACCATGTTGTGCTCATGAATCCATGGTCGACCCAATAGAGCATTAAAAGAGGTCTTGGCATCAATGATATGAAATTTAGCGGTTGTCACGAGTTATGCAACCTTCATAAGTAATGTAATTGATCCAAGGGCTCTTTATCACTTTTAGTTGAATCATCTTAACATCATTTTATCGGTCGTAATTTCTTGCGCTTCAATATCCAAGTAGGCCAGTGTTCGTAGGCGCATCAAGTTAAGAGATGCTCCAAGATCTACTAAAACTTTGGACAACACAAATCTGTCGATGTTGACGGAGATGTAGAGTGGACGGTTGTGGTCGGCGGTACCGAGCAGCAAATCTTCATCTTTGAAGGTTACCCCAGGTTGTTCTTTCAATGAACAAACTTCAGCTGAGGATGTACTGGCCAATTGAGCTAAGAAAATCTTTGGGTCAAGAAAAGCTGTAACCAGAGACTCTCTCATTTCTTTTGACAGGATCAGAGCATCGTAGATGCTTAATCGGGCTGGAAACTTCCTAAGATGAGCTAGCACGTTGTAGTCTATTTTTTATGATACTCCCATTTTGTCTTAATCATGTGGTTCTTCCTCTGGTGGAGGTGGGGGTTTCTCCTCTCGAGTCATTATCTGCTTTCCTTTGTCTGTTGGAGCTATTCTTGGTGGTAACTCTTTTCCGCTTCTTAAGTTAACTTCCGTGATTTCTTCTTCTTAAGATATCATTATTGAATCCTCTGGTGTCTCCTCCTCTTTGTCAAGATGAT
The DNA here is from genome assembly GCA_003013225.1 of Phalaenopsis aphrodite. NCBI lineage: Eukaryota > Viridiplantae > Streptophyta > Magnoliopsida > Asparagales > Orchidaceae > Phalaenopsis > Phalaenopsis aphrodite. Next base: position 1,035,217 of record NEWO01000192.1, on the reverse strand, counting down.
CTAGGTTGATGGTAAGCGGTGTATCATGATGCTCGAGAATTGGCTCCTCATTATCAGTGCTGTCGTAAACGGTGTCATTGATGTATTCCTTGGACTTAACAATGAGTTCACCGAACTCAAGTACGACTTGAGGATCATTTTGGGGATCAAGATCGAAGCAATATTGGTCATAATCAGTTACATTATCACCAAAAATAGTTAAAATGTAGTCAAAATCGCAATCATTATATTAAAAATACCCCAGAGGGACAAAAAGATGATCTTATAAAGTCAAGGGTTCGAGGATTTTCTTCCCCAACTCCGAGACAACTAATCTGGTAAAGGAGGCCCCTACCCTACCCCCGTGCTATCAATCTTTGTAGAGACACTTTTCTTCTTCTCCTTTGTTTTTGACGATGATAAATCTTCTGACGAAACCTTCATCTCGGGCCTGGTACGCTGAGGACTCTAAATGGAGGCTTGTCTTGATGCAGACTGGATCTTGTTCACTGTTTCCTTGGATGATTTGCTCCAGACCTCATCCCATCCTCCTTTGGCATTTGTAGAAGATTGTTTTGATGAGTCCTATATTTGATTGAGGACCCTCTTGAGTTTATTCCAAGTTATACTCCATCCATCTGTTTCAGTATACGGATAGATCGGGGAGATTCGCTCGGCCGAAATCATATTTATTGAACTTTTTTCAGGTTCTCTTAAATATTCTTTCGGGATTGTTATGTTCCCCTTCTTTAAGGTTTCTCTTGAGCTATTCGTTAAAGATGAAGTATTTTTCTATAGTGTGCCCAAGCAATCGGTGGTATGGACAATAATTTGGTTCATTCTTCCTATCCACCTCTTCGGGCATCTTTGGGTCTGGTAATCTGAACTTCGGCTTCTTCATCAGACTTCTGACTATTTTAGGTATAGCTTCATCCTTAAAAGAATGCACCATTATATGTCGTTCTGATAGGGACATTTTCTTATCCCCTGTTTGAGGTGATCCTTCTTGAGGTGGTCTCTAGTTGGATTGACTACTCTATTTCTGAGCATACTGTGATGAAGACTGGCGAGGATCTTCTGCATATATCTTCAACAGCTACTTTTCTTTGTCGATGGCCACTACTACTCCTAATTTATTTTCAAACACTCTGGTCACCTTAGACTTTTTGTATGGCTCTATGTGCTTGATTTCTTCTTGAAGATTGTTGGCTTTACTTAGTAGCTTCTCGAAGGATTTAATGGTGAATCCCTTGAGGATGAAAACTATTGGCCCATGTATGCTTTTGAGGTGAATCTCAATCACATGATGTTATTTAGCTGATGTTCAAATTTCATACTAAGGTTTTTCCACCTCAAAATATATTTCACTAAAGTTTTGTTAGGCTTTTGTTTTTCCATCATTAGCTCTCCAATAGACACATGGTGTTCCGCCCTGGTGAGTCTTCTCATAAACAGCTGTTCCAACTTGGAAAATATTTTAACTAACCCGTTGGGCAACTCAGCGTACCAGCCAAAAGAATTCTTGACAAGCTACTAACGAACTGCTTGAAGAGTAGAGCTTCACTATTCCTTGTGTTGCCACAAATGGCTCGGAAATGTTCTATATGCTGCTTGGGATTTCTAGTCCCATCAAATATCTTAAAGTTTGGGGCCACAAAACCCTTGGACAAAGGCACGACATTGAATTCCTCCGAGTAAGGTCTACCCTTTAGAACCAATACACCACCCTTAGATTGGGTTAAGGCGTCTTGCAGTTGTTCAAACATTTGCTTGAATTCTTTGTCTCTATTTAGTGAAGGAACCTCTCTTCTTTCATTTGTAATATGTATGATTTCTAGCTAATTGATCTTTGGAGAAGACATTTGCAGTGCTTGTGATTGCGCCTTAATAGTGGCCATGGTGGTCATGGTTGCGGCCATTTCTTCTATTCTTTTCTCCAGTAGACTAACTTGCTCATCCTTTAGGAGAATGGCCCTACACAGCTCATCAACGGTGTTCTCTTTGGTGTGAGGTTGAGCCTCGCACGTAGATGTGGCAGCTCTTGTTTCAATTACATGGACATCCATGAAATCTTCCTCTAGGTAATCATTGTAATCAAAATTTTCCTCATCGTTATCAATGGAAACACCTTGTTCTCGAGCTAACTAAGAAATCTTGATCTTGAGTTTCTCAACTTTTTCTTCAATTATTGAATGCTTGATCACTTTAAGATCTGGAGGACCCTGATGGACATCCTCTACTTGTTCCTCCATCTTACTGGTTATTATTGTGATGATGTCAGATATTTCAGACCCTGGTTTCATTCCCTATCCTTATCCCATGGGCTCACTAGACTGTATCGGTGCAACAACCTTAGGTACCCATACTTTTTCCTTTTTCGACGATGATGTCCCATGACGAAGTTTTTTAAATGAAATATCAGTATGTGGAGGGAAAGTATGCTCCCCCGTGGTGCAGATTGGCTACAGTGCCAGGTAATCATCTTGTCTTTGCCTTTAGGATTATAGGAATCTCTCCATAATGGGTGATGGGTAAGATTTTCGGACCCAGTCTCGACTTAACTGTTAGACGGCCTGTGGTCGTGGTGGCGCTATAATCGGTAGTAATTACTGTGGTATCAACTCTGTCCCTTAAACGGAACCAAACGGGGATGCAAGTAGGTGGCACTCCAGTTATCTTGCGAGACTGTCTAGTGGACTTGATGTCCTTCAAAATTTCCTTCTTCATGCGAGGAGAAATTGCATGTCCCACTCGTTTAAGTAACTTGCTGACTGAACATCCTTCTTTGGTAGCTAGCATTTTAAAAATTGCACTGACTTGGGTGACAGGAGTGAACTTCTTTCCCTCCTCACCATTTCTATGAAATGATGGTAATGCGGTAGCGATTCTCCAGACACTCTCATATCAATCGGTATCCGTCAGATGATGGAATATACTCCCTTGTACAAGGGGATAAATTTCCGGTAAGACTTCTTCATCTTGATGAGGCTCCTCCTCAGTGAGTGTCCCCTTGGGAGCCTTGGCTTTAACGGCCCTTCGAACCCTTCTGTTGCGGTTCCTCTTTTGAGTTCAGGTCAGCGATACAGTCCTTGAACTTGATTTGATTTCAAACATGTGTGGTGGGACAATTAATCCCTCAGTCAGATCCTCAATAATCATTACTCTTTTCCCCTTAGTAACAGCAAGGATAGCAGGTTTGGCGGGTACTGTAAAGACACTAGTTTTAGACTTCTTGCAGGCAAGGAAGTTTTGAAGTAGTTCAGGTTGAATTCTGTAGACGGTTCTTGTATTTCTGGAGCGGCAATCTTCATCACTACAAATGAGGCTTTCCCAAGGATGACCTCGAGATCTTAAAATCTGGCTCCAAATTTGATGGTAGGAGCGAGGTTACGGGCTTCATGGCTCGTTGGCAGGTTGCAAGAAAAGGTCAGCGTGGGTAGGCCATTGCAGCAGACTTGAAAATAGAAAGTTCTGGGGTTAGCTATATGGCCAAAACCTCATAATTTTTTAGTGCAAGCACTGAAAGTAAAGGTTCATCTGAAGACCGGGCGGGTCTTAATTTATGGGTATATATTAATTTTTTTTCAAAATTTTGTTTAAGAAGAGTTAGAAGGTGGAAATTTTAATTAATATAGAAAAATTTTAAAGTGCGTACAACACAACACGATTTGGTCTAATTTACAGAATAGCAAATCAAATTTGGAAGGGAGATGTGAAGTGTTTTAAGACCCAGTGCGGGACCCATTTAGTGGCAGACAATACCCAGGTGGAACTTGTCCACCGGCACACCTATTGGGGGTCTGACCCCACATAAAAATTTAAAGAGTCCTTAATGGCCTCCTGAACCCCTCCATTCAAAAATGGTTGAACAGATAGTCCTGAAGTCCAAGGAGTTAGTCGTACTTTCCCAAGACAGAAATGGGTAATTTATTCCAATAGAAGAAGGGTAATTTTGTCCAAGAGGGACGTGGACACATTACCGATGTGTGAAGATAATATTTCTTGATTTGTATGGAGAGAAAAGATTGCCCCTAGTGGAGTCGCCGGAAGCTGTCGGCGCTATTATTGGTTGGAAGAGTTGCCCGTAAGAAGCTGTCGGTCACCGGCATCGAAATCCCGTCGCCTGCTTCAGAATGAATTTTAATTTACATATATATTTAGTTTTAGAAAAATATGAAATCAAACTAACCTCATATTTTTCATAGTTTAAATGAAAGAGCGTTGTACCTCAAATCTTGTATCTATCCCGAAGGATAAACACAAGACATGAGGATGAGGCTCGATCAAATAAATTACGGAATATATGACATTCATTTGGTCTGCTAAACCTTTGTATTTGCCAACAACTTCCCCTAATTAATATAAAGAATAAAATAGGGTTTATATTAAGTTGGGTTCAGACATGCTTCCTATAAGGGCAAGCCCCTATAGTTAATTACATATTAAATGACCAAAGTCACCTAAGAAGACTCTCGATAAAAATCAGGAAATATTATCTTCAGGAAATTCAAAATGGTAGGACTTTTCAATGAGATCGGATGTAGAGGTGTGAAAGGGGATAGGTTCAAATTTGGAACATTTTGTTGTCGAGTCCAAAGAAGGAAGAACTAGGGGATGTCATGGATCCAGAGGAGAACCTCGATGACTTCTCCAGCCATCCTAATGTTTGGCTTCATTTCTGAGGAGAAATATTTAGGTGTTTCATCCTACCAATTTTGTTAGTTAGGGCTGACATTCATGTGAAACTATCACACAAATAGCCTGAAAGAAGTGAGGGTTTAGGTCATGACGAACGACGACCTCAGAATCCTAAGACGAGTTAGAGTTTGTATTGTATAGCAGAGCTATACAAAGGCCTAAAGATGAGGTGAGGATTTATGTTGCACTAGGCAGACAATCTCAAAAACCTATGGCTTTGTTGTTATATCCAAGGAAGGAAGATTGGTTTAGCTGGGGATGATAGGTTTTATTGTTGAAGATGGTCGTATTGCTTACCATGCTAGCTCCAAGCGCCTTGCTGTGATGAGTTTAAGTTTTCTAGTGTGTCAATTAATGATGTTCTTTAAAATTAGGTGGCTCTATGGTTGATGTTCTTTAAATTTTATGGGGACATGTTGAAGTTGATTAATGCGACACCGGTTAGGATCCTACGGTTCCCTCGTTCCGACACCACTATTGTTTATTGGATTCACTAACTCCAAATGAACTTACTAAACTACACCTAATGAGTTACATAATTTCAGTTAGACTATGGGAAGCGTCGTTAGCAACTGTAGGCTCCTAGGAATTCCCGATCATCCGATAGAGATGTCTTAATTTAGTTGAAGTTGTAGTTTTGTGTGATGTTTGTGATTAAATTTTGAGTTGTTTTATATTTTGAATGTTGTGGCAATGAATTTTATCTTGGTTGATTTTAATGTTAGTTTTGGTTTTTATTTTGGGGCTATTCTAGCAGTTTTAGTTTTCATGCAGGGTGACATCATTGTTTAGCATGCAAGTTTGTGTAAGCATAAAAGTAAAGCATAAAAGTACAAGCAAGACGATGCTGAAAATTGTAAAAGCATACCTGGCGAGTCTTCTCGTTCCACCACCTGAAACTTAAAAGACAAGTTAAGGCAGTTTATATAAAACAAGACGTACCTAACCCTAGGTCATATCTTGGTAGGCCCTTAAGAGTTTAATTAAAGATGATTTTGTTAAACAAAAGAATTAAGTTTAGTAGATCTCCGAGGTATCCAATAGGTTAAGAGAAAGAAGCAGGTCCATGCATCCATCTTATCACTTGGTGAAAAGCCTCGAGCTCCTTTAAACTTATAATGTTGCTTAATAATTCATCCTATGAACATCCTAATGCTCATTAATGTCTCAATTATCCCTAAGAATACGGTAATTATCATTTGTAATTTAGTTTTGAAGATTATGTGGGTGAAGAAAGAGACAAGTTAGTGTCGTTGGAACACTTCGCCAATTTTTTTTCCTAATTGGCTTGTAGTGTTTGAAAGATGTTTTAATTTTAACTTGTCTTTTGATTTTATAATCCTTATTTAAATGAAACTTGATTTAGCCTAAGTCACTACTAAACCCTTAGGATTTTTGGTGAGTGTTATAGTCGTTGCAAATGAAATTGTCTTATAAGTGATGATGATGATTCATGTTTTTATTTTAAAATTCATTTGAGCATGAAATAGGGGTATTAAATTATTGAATTATTGACACCCAAAATCATACCCCTAAGTGTAGGATCATTTAATTGGCTAGACTCTCAAATTTATGTAATTTATGAAATTTCAAATTTATCCTTTTTAATTAGGACATGTGAGGTTGGTTTATACCAGTTAACCCCTTTGTGTTTCAAACATCCAAATATGTTAATTAAAATCAAATATTTCCCATTTTCCTTTCTGAAATTAGGCCTAAATGTTAACTAAAGCTAAATTTCCAAAATTACACATTTACCCCTAAGGCTCTATTACTTCATAATTCATCAAATTTAATCCAAATGACTTTGGAATTTTTTTCCTACCTCACCCATGGGTCAATCGAGACATCAGAGGAGAAAGTGTGATTTTTCAAAATTTAATTTATCTATATAATTATATTTAATGCAAAATAAGGATTTTTAAAAAAAAATTCTTAACTTTACCAAGGTAAATCCTAATCCCCTGAAAGTTTTTACTCGAGGTAGGCTTAGACTAAAGAAGCCTTTGGACCAAATTTCATGATTTTTTGAATTTTATTTGAATTTTAAGAATTATTTTGATTTTTGGAGTGTTTATTAATTATAAAATATTTTAAATTGAAAAATTAAGTTTTATATTTTTATTAAATCTCCCTAATATCGAGGGACACAGAGAAATAAATTTCACATTTTTCTAATTTTTCTTTGAATTATTGAAATTATTTTTGTAAAAATTTGTTTTTAGCCTCTAAAAATTATTTTAAGCTTCAAAATTCAATATCTTTATTTAGAAAATAAGTAAAAATATCTAAATTGTTCTTAAGTAGTTAAAAATTATTTTAGAACATTTTCATGAATTTTATTGATTTTGTGATTTTATGGATTTTTAATTATTTAAATATTTAAAAATAAACTAAAAATCAAGTTTTTATTTTAAATACCATTTTATTTTTAGAAAATACCCCTAATCACAAAAAATTGGAAAAACAAATTTTTATAAATTTTTTAGTTATATTTAGATTTTTAAAAATCATTTAAGGCCAAAAAAGATATTTAACTTGAAAAATCAATTTATGCCATCAAATGGACTCAAAATACTTTAAAATTTTTATAGTGAGTTCTCAGGATCCTAAATAACAGTGGAGATAAAAAATTAAGTCATTTTGAAATTGGTATTTTCCAAAATTAATTATCTTAGTGATTTAGGGTTTGTGAAGATTAGGTGTTTTTTAAAAGACTTGACTTATGAGAAATTTTCCAAGGGTTCTCTAGCCATCGTAAACCTTCCAAAATTTTCTTGGATTTTTCTAAGCAATATGCTAATTTGCATGATTAAATTAAGCAAATAATATGCTTAAACTTGAAAAATATGATTCTCTTTCTAGAGACCTCCTCTAACTTTGGAAAAATCAAGGAATGTTTCTTTTGACAGAGGCTACAACATGCCAAAAATCCAAGCTACAAAGAAATGCCTATATGCATGGAGAATCAAAAGATTCCTAATATAATGGATTTTTTAAGAAATCAAACATGCATCAGATGGACATAAAATTTAAACCACATTTTTCTCATCTGTTCACTGAGAAAGAGTGTATTTTTATTTAATTTTTTTTTTCTACACCAAGATATTGTTTTTTTAAGTTAAGGGTCATTTTCTTAATTATATAAATCCTTATTTATCTATTTAAATGTGGGGTGCCACATCAACCTACAGCGGCTCTGAGGCTCCACGCGGCGTGCTCCCATTTTATGTTGCAGTCCACCTCAACGCTGAGTCGGCCCGGGGTTCATGTAAGGAAGCATTGTCCGGCTCGATCTCCTCTGTCCATCTAATACACACTCAATCAAACGACGCTCCATCATTGTCCCTGATAGAGTTATCCGATGACCATCCGCACTAAAACCCTAAGATCTCAGCATAGACTTAACCAAATCACTTCGGGTTTGATCTTATGGACTCTTCTAAGTGAGATGAACATATCCATATGGTAACCATACAATTAAATTAAGCCTAATCAAATGGTGAATCAAAGTAGGCCAGGGAGGAGGAGAAGTTCAATACCTTGGCTCTGAGAAGAGAAGCTTCGATCAGAGCTCGGCACATTCGTTGGCGTCCAAGGAGGCAAGGTATTAAGCCTATGACTGTGGAGCGAAGCCTAGGTAGGAATTCAACCAAGCCCGATTTCAGGTGTTGGTCTAGAGCTATGAAAAAGGCTCTAAGGAAGGGGAATTTGATGGGTCTTTTCCTTCTCTCACTGTGGTGAAGGTGTAGGTGTGTAATGAGCTCTATTTTGGTTTTAGGTAGAGATTCAAAATCAAAATTGGGCTCCGGCAAGGGGATTCAGAACAATGTGGTGGTTGGATTGCACTAAGGAGGTCTCAAAGAAGCTTTGGGATCAATTTGGGGAAGTCTCTTAGAGGAAATTTAAACACTAACTCCATGGTCGTGGAGGGGAGCTTTTATAAAAAATGGCTTAAGCTTGCTGCCATGGCTAATTGGGGGGTGAAATGTGCTTCCTAGGTGGAGGGCAGAGAGGCTGCAACATTTAATGTTGATGAGGTGGCCTCTAGGTTTGAATTGGGTTTAATTCCATGGGGTGGCTCTCAGTTTGGCCATTTTTCGGCCACTAGGCCGGCCAACCAGCCAGTGGAGGTGGCCAGGGAGGTCAGGGACCTCAGGGGAATATGTCAGATCAATTTAGTGTGTTTAGGCTTTATTTTGGCAAAAATATCTTAAGCTTAAGAAAATATGGAATGAAATCCCTTAATTTAGGGAACCTTTGGTCCATGGCTTAGTTTAGGTGGTTTAAGAGGTTTAGCTTGGCCACTACGGTCCAACTAATTTCTGTAAAGTCATTAATTTGGTGAATTTTGGGTAGTTAGGCCATCTTTAGTGCAAGGGTAAAATGTGGGCTCAAGTGAACAAAGCTTAGGTTTGGGCTAGGCTAGTAATATAATTTTCCAAATTGATTGATCAATATTATGTAGATGATTGTTATGAAGATTTTTGTTGAAGAATTGAAATGATTTTGAGTTCAATTGGAGGGTCAATTTGAAGGATTTTTGAAATTTTGTCAATTTGGGTATATTGGGCTATACATGGGTCTAGGTTGGGCTAGCCTTGATCTAAGTCCAAATTAAATGATTCAAATGACCAAGAGGGATGTTTTGAAGTTTTTTCATGAAGGAATGGAGTTGAAATTTTGGGGCTAAGGCCATCAATTTGGTGAGATTTTGAGACATGGCCAATTTGGGGCAAATTTGGGTTTTTTTATACTTAGGTTGAAATCAAATGAAATTGAGGCTTCACCAAGGCCAATTGATGGTCAAGTTTAAGGTATGGGAATATTATAAAATTTTTTTAACATAAATTTTGTCAGGTTGAGTTGGCCATGGGTTCAATTTGATGGAACCAAGTCATGGGGCCAAAATTTGGGTTTGAGCTAAATCAAAATTGGGCTTAAATGATGTACTAATTGGGATTTAATTTGGTCTATATTGGTCATATTAGGAGTGAATTTGAGTTTGGAATTGAAATTAGGTTAAATTGAGACAAATTTGATAAACATTTGATGTGACTTGGGGAAAATATGAGCCTTGGAAGGGCAATTTAGTGATTTTGAACAAAGATGGTCAAATTGGCCAAATTGGGTCAGGTGGTAGTTAAGAAAAATAAAATTGGGAATATTTGGGAGGTTTTGGGAATTTTTGGGATTTTTTGGAATTTTGGGTTGAGAGGGGTATTTTGGTAATTTCAGAAATTTTGGTGATTTTGGTAGTTTGGGTGCTTTCATGGTGTCTAAAATGATTTTTCAACAAGTTTGGGTATTTTGGGTAAATTTGGGAATTTTAGCTAAATTTGCGGTCCCAAGGATATCTAGGTAATTTGGGGAAGTTTAGCGGCAAAAGACTAGGTTGGGTATTTTGGTAGAGTTGGAGTGCCAACCACCATCAATAAGCCATGGACCAATGGAAAACCCATTTTGGTCTTCTATGTAGTGGTCTTAGCTAAACACTGGCCTAGGGCTGGTGGGTTTAAGGGACCACCTACATGAGTCTCCCAAAAGTATCAAGGGACCAAAGCCTAGAAGTTTAAGTTTAGGGTTGTGAGTGATTGCGAGTGCAACTTTGTATCTTAAGCCCTAAACCAACACCCAGGGTCAACCTTAAGGTCCAACAGTCTTAAGGAGACTCTCCTTGAGCTCCCACATAATGACCCCACCTACTAAGTGCTAGAGGTTATGACCAAAACGTGGAATTTCAAGTTGAGTAAAGAGGAGTGTAGAATTTCTAATGGTTTGGGTTCCTTTTCTAGTTTCATAAAAATATTCAATAGAAAAGTCCTATGTCTAGACCTTAGGCTACTAAAGAGGAAAAACTAAACCTCAACCAAAAGTAAGGTCAACACTACGGTAACTCTTCAGTTTGTTGATCGATCAAGAACCTATCCCAAAGGAGTTATATAAGATGTTTTAGTAAAAGTGGATAAATTTGTTTTTCATTTAGACTTTATTGTATTAGATATGGAGGAAGATAAAGAGATTCTTATTATTTTGGGGAGACCATTTCTTGCAACAGGCAGAGTTGTGATAGATGCACAAAAAGGAGAAATAATAATGAGAGTTAATGATCAAGAAGTAACATTTAATATTGTAAAAGCTAAGAATTATCCTGCAATAGAAAAAGATAATGAATGTTTTAGGATGGACACTAATGATTATCTAAGTAATGAGCAATTTAAGAAAGTGTTTGAAAAGAAATTAAGGCAAGAATAATTTTGTGAGAATGATAATGAAATAAAAAAGAAATTTTAGATTATATACAGGACAAATTTGAAATTTTAGATTTGTTGGAAAATGATAATAAAAATCTTATTCCTTCAAGTATTAAACCACTTGAACTTGAACTAAAAGTATTACCTTCCCATTTAAAATATATTTTTTTAGGAGATTTATCTACATTGCCTTTTATTGTATCTTTTGAGTTAACTGAAATTCAAGAACAAAAATTAATTAAAATGTTGAAAAGATATAAAAAGGCATTTCAGGGTACTTTTGCAGATATTAAAGGAATTTCTCCTTCAATTTGTACGCACAAAATTCTATTAGATGATCAATACGAACCTAAAGCTGATCCTTAGAGGAAAGTAACCTCATTAATGAAAGAAGTTGTTAAAAAAGAAATCTTAAAATGTTTAGATGTTGGAGTTATATATCCTATTTTAGAGAGTGCTTGGGAGAGCCCAATTCACTGTGTTCCAAAGAAAGGAGGAGTGACTGTTGAAGTAAATGAGAAAAATGAATTAATTTCAATGAGACAAGTTACTGGTTGGCAAATTTGTATAGACTATAGAAAATTAAACATGGCCAGCAAGGAAGATCACTTTCCTTTACCCTTTATAGACCAAATGTTGGATAAATTGGCTAGAAACCAATATTACTGCTTTTTAGATGGATATTCCGGTTATCATCAAATTTCAATTGCTCTTAAAGATCAAGAGAAAGCAATATTTACAAGCCCTTATAGAACATTTGCTTTTCGTAGAATGCTTTTTGGACTATGTAATGCACCTGCAACATTTCAAAGATGTATGATGTCAATTTTTAGCAATTTGATTGAACATGAAATGGAAGTATTTATGGATGAATTCTCTGTATTCAGGACTTCATTTGAACTATGTTTAAATAATTTAGAAAAGTTCTATAATTATGTGAAAAAATCAACCTAGTACTAAATTGGGAAAAATGTCAATTCATGATTGCAGGAGGAATTGTACTTGGGCATAAAATTTGTGAAAATGACATGGAAGTAGATCCTACAAAAATTTAAGTTATTGAAAAATTACTACCTCCTACTACGGTTAGAAGAAGTTTTCTAGGACATGTTCGTTTTTATAGGTGTTTTATAGAAAATTTTTAAAAAATAACTAAAACATTATGCCAAATTTTAGAAAAAGATACAAAATTTGATTTTAATGAGGAATGAATAAAATCAATTGAATTATTGAAAGAAAAATTAATCAATGCACCTATAATAGTCCCATCTGATTGGGAGAAACCATTTGAAATAATGTGCGATGCGAGTGATTAAGTTTATTGGAGCTCTTTTAGGATAAAAGCATAACAAAGTTTTTAAGGTAATATTTTATGCTAGTAAAACTCTAAATAATTCTAAAATTAACTACACTACTATTGAAAGAGAATTTTTATCGATTGTCTATGCCTTTGATAAATTTAGACCTTACTTAATTGGAGCCAAATGTATAGTGCTTACATATCATTCTGCTATCAAATATTTGATGCAAAAGAAGGATACTAAACCAAGATTAATTAGATGGATACTTCTATTGCAAGAGTTTGATTTTATTGTAGTTGATAAAAAAGAAAATGATAATCAAATAGTTGATCATTTGTCTAGACTAGAAAAAGAAATATTAACTAATTTTGCAAATAATATTTTAGAAAATTTTTTTGATGAACAATTATATAATATTAATGAAATACATATACCAGGGTATGTTGATATGGTAAACTATATTGTAAGTGATATTCTACTATCAGATATTAAGAATCAACAATAAAAGAAATTTAAATACGATTCAAAATTCTATTTTTGGGATGACCCATGTTTGTATAAATAATGTAAAGATCTAATTATTAGGAGGTGTGTGCCTTATGAATAAACTAAATAAATAATTGAAAAATGTCATGATTATGAATTTAGAGAACATTTTGGAACAAATAGAACTGCATATAAAATTTTGCAAGTTGGAGTTTATTGGCCTACTTTGTTTAGAGATGTTAATGAATATATTAAAACATGCAATAGATGTCAGTGAGTAGGAAATATTTCTAGAAGAAATGAAATACCTCTAAATTACACATTGGAAGTTGAATTTTTTGTTGTGTGAGGATTAGATTTTATGGGACGATTTATGCCTTCATTTGGAAATTTAGATATATTACTTGTTGTTCATTTTATGTCTAAATGGATTGAAGCTATTGTTATACCTAAATGTGATGCTCGGAGTGTTTCTAAGTTTTTAAATAAAAATATTTTTACAAGATATGAAATGCTGAGAGTAATTATTACTGATGGAGGATCCCATTTTAGGAATAAGAGAATAAAAAAAATAATTAAAAAATATGATATTATGCATAAATTCTCTACTGCTTATCATCCTCAAACAAGCAGACTAGAAGAAATATTAAATCATGAAATAAAACAAATTTTAGAAAAAGTTATAAATCTTTATAAATTGGATTGGTCTGCTAGATTAGATACTACAATATGGGCATACAAAACTGCTTATAAGACTCTTATTGGAATGTCCTCATAGAGACTTATTTTTGGAAAAACATGCCACTTACTAGTAGAATTGAAGCATAAAGCAATTTGGACTATTAAGGAATTTCTGGTGAGAAAAGATTATTGTAACTCAATGAACCCGAGGAGATTAGAATTTAAGCATATGATAATGCAAAAATCTATAAAGAAAAAATGAAAATATGGCATGATTAAAAGATTATTAAGAAGAAGTTTGAACCTAGACAAGAAGTTTTATTATTTATTACAAGATTGAGATTAATTCCAGGAAAACTAAAATCTAGATGGTTAGGACAATTTAATATGATTAAAGTCTATCATTATGGAACTGTTGTTATTAAAGATCCTAAAACTGAGAAGATATTTAAAGTTAATGGGAATCGATTGAAACTTTATTATGACGGACACATACCACAATTTAAAGAAGTTTTGATGTTAACTCATCCTGACTAAACAATGGTATGTCAGGCTGACGATGTTAAACTAAGCGCTTTGTGGGAGGCAACCCATACATAAGCCTATATATCTATAAATTACTATTTTGTTAAATAAGTGATTTTAAGAAATAATAATATTTATGAGTGATACACAAATTTATATATTATAAATTAAGACAAATATTGGTATTGGACAAAAATTTGGAATCGAATTGCACAAAAAAAATAAAAGACGCGATTTTGGCCTCTAGCATCGATGATGCCCGCTATATGAACCATGGCGCCAACAGTGCCATCAGGAGTGTCGATCGTGACCTAAACAGTTTCGCACATTCAAAGAAAATTTAGCAGACTTTGGCAGGATTTCGCTCCTAACTAACCGTCGAGAGGTGTTTTAAAGGCCTAAAACTGCCTTGGACGACCAGAAACTTCCTAATTATGAATTCCATGGCTTCTAATTCCATAAATACTTCAAGGTATGGAGTTTTCAATAGAAGAAAGTTTGTCAATTTTGACGCGCAAAGATTATACTACAAAGTTATTACAAAACTGAGACTTATCAAGGAGAGAGGCTTTGTCAAGCATGGATTGAGTAATCCAAGTTCACAAATTTAGAAAATCATTGTACAGAGGTGTTGGGATGTATTGTGTTACACTACTGCTGAAGTTGTTATACTAGTGGTAAAGGTTGTACCATTTACTTCGGCTTGAATTAATGTTTTGTATATGATAGAAAACGTTCCAAACTGTCATTATACAAATTTTATCCTAATGAGACATATGATGCAAGATGTGTATAATTTTTTTACGAATCAAAATGATAATTTGGAAATGAAAGATGAGGGATACATTTGTTTCTCTGCTTCACTGCTTAATCCAATATCAAAATAATGACATTTCTTCATATATGAAAAATTACTCCCTACCATGAAGATTAGTAGAGTTATAAGAGAAAGTGTCATTTTAAACTATTACATTCAAATGGAAAAACCCATTGGCGTGGGATCAATTATTTCCAAATCTATTATAGGTATTATTATGAATGGAACAATATATAGACTGGGCATCCTTCTATAATTTTCTTACTTTGTAGTCAATCTAAGGTTCCATATGAAAGTTAGGAAAATGTTTTATTACATTGGGAGCCCATGATTCCTATTGATGATAATTATAGTTGGAATAGGAATGAAGAAATAGATACTATTTTGGATCATTCATCACATGCTTCAACTCCATTGATGCCGCCAATAGTTTGAAGTTCAATAGCTTTGGAAAAGAAAATGAAAAAAAAAAGAAAGAGAACTTCAGAGTATTACAAATGCAATAGAAAATCTTAATTACATTTTTGGTAACCTACATTGGAGGACAGAGGAGAACTTTGATCATACTAAAACAATTGAAGTAGGATTGGTGCGATGTTCAAGAAAAATGGATGGATCGATGAAAATTTGACTGATCAATTCCCGTGTTGTGGGTTGATTTATTGACTATGATTCTGTGTATAGTCTTATATCAGCATTCTAGTGTTGTGGGTTGATTTTGACAGTGAATTATAATTTAGTTGTTCTATGTATGTAAAAGTGTGATTAGAAAAATGTATTTGTAAAAAGTGTATTTCCAAATATAAAAGTTAGTTTGGTATTGTTTGTGAAAATTTTTCTTGTGAATTATTTTAAGACGAAAATTAAAGTTCAAAAAGACTAAAGAGACTTTGGAGTAAATTGAAAGAAAGCTGAAATTAGCGAAAACAAAAAAATGAATTTTTGGCTACTGGTGCCGACGACGCTGGCATGGGTGCTGGCAATGCTCTCGATCCAAAAACCACCCAAACACCCTTAAGATTCACGAATTGCACAGTGAAACACCATTTTTACCTTTTAGTCACCTTCAATCGCCCGTTTTTGCACCAAGGGCTATTGCTCGGATTTGATGCAATTTTAAGCAAACGAAGTTTAGATTTCATGTTCTCTAGATAAGAGCTACACTTTGAACTCAAATTTTTTTTATTTTCACCAAGGATTTATCTTACATTATCGAGATCCAAAATTTTCAATATTTGTTGGAAGATTTTAAGAAAATCCATTGGTGAATAACTCTTACTTCGTAGATTTAAGTTTAAAATGTTCCACATTATGATTTATGGATTTTTTGAGAATTTATTTAAATTTTATCAAATTTTCATAGATTACCATGGTACCAAGAATGAGCGAAGGAAGAGAAAGGTAGATTTTGATGATAAAAAGTTTGTCAATTACAAAGCCAACATTTGTTTCAATAGTCTACTTACAACTAAAAAAGTGATTCTAGATCGAGGATTTAAAAATTTGGGTGGAGAAGTTGAAAGAAAAATCAATGTTTGGCAGTGAGAAAATTTTTTTTTTACTTTACTGCTGAAGCTATTATTGGTATAGTGATGGAGTTCTATGCCAAATTTAAGGAGACTTCTAAAGACTATGTGTTTGTTCATGGGAATTGGTGGTGTTTACTCCAAGGAAAAGTAATGAATTTTATCAGTTTAAAGATGTGTATAGCTGCCAGTACAAATTATTTCCTGCGACAAATGAGGCCTTGGATGAAGTTATTTCTTTTCTTACTGATGGAAGGGAGCTTGGAAGGTGAAGAATGGTGTTAAGGTAAATTTTCCTTTTGCTATGTTAAATGTAGTATCTAAGGCCTGTCACTACTTTATTTCTGATAGAACGATACCAACAAATCATCATAGTGAGGTTACAAAAGATAGAGCCATCTTGAACTTCTCTATCTAGCATTTGAGAAGGATGGATGTAGGCTCTATTGTTTATAGAAACACTCGATCTATTGTTATGGCAGAGACCACAGGTGGTTTAGCACACCCTGCCCTGATCTTCACACTATGAGAATAGATAGGAGTTGATTTTAGAGTGGATGAGAAGATGATTGAACCTCTAAAATCTATTGAGCCTACCAATAGAAAGACTTATGAATCTCAATTTGGATAGAGATCTGGAAGTAGGACCAGGGTTATTCCTTCTACTTCAAGTACTACTTCTAGTACCCCTACTATCTAGGAACTTATGGAGTAGATGATGATCCAACAGAAAGATATCTTAAGAATGAAACGTAGAATGGAAAATATGGAGGCCAGAAATGCACATAATGATGATTTGACACAACAAAAGTTTGAATATGATGTTACTTATGATGATGCGATGGTCAGATACATGAGGGGTGATCATTTAGTTCAGTTTCCTACTCACCATATTTTTACACCATATCAGCAGCAAAATTTGGTTGTGGAAGAAGAAGAAGACAGTGATTGGTGAAGCTTTAGTTAGATTTTTGTTTATTTTATGTTTGGTTGTACTTTGTTGTTGAGATTGTTTGTTTTTAGAGTGTAACACTTTATTTTAAATGTTATGTTGAATTGTGAACTGTAGATTTGTGAGACTGTTTTTACATTGGGAACCATTTTAGTATTATTGTTAGTTCTTAGTACTTTGTTGGATGTATTTGTAGTTAACTATTTCTCAGCAAATTTTTTTACATATTAGTTTTAAGTCTTGCTGCTTTTCATATTAGCACCTGCAATATTTCGGAGTTAAGCTTCAAATCAAAACCTTCAATAGGTAAGTCTTTTCTTTATGGATTAACTGTTTTCTTTCACCCTTTATTTTTTTAGTTCTTGATGACTAATCTTCTAAAAATTTATATTTGAGGAGGAAAGAAAAACTCCTTTTTAAAGGAAAGAAACTTAATTTTATTTGTCCTCAATTAGTTATATTTTCAAAATTTTTTAAAATTTAACATGACCTTTGGTATTAGTTGGTAACTTTAGATAACTATATTTATGCTTCGAAATATATAGTAAACTTACGTAAAAAAAAATTATAATAAAGGTTATATTTCGAGATTAATATATTTGATATGATAAAGTGAGACTATGTCTTTATATTGTAAATAAAAGAATTTGTATTTTTGAAGTATTAAAAATTTTAGAGATTCATATAAGAAGAAAAGAATAAAACTTCATGAAAAATCTTTAAAGCTAATATAAATTTATAAGTTGAAGGAATGTGAAAGTTTTTAACTTTAAGAAGGGGACAGTGAAGTTCAAAATCATTAAAGGCTATCCATAAAAAAAAAAGAACTGAAAATGATCCTGAAAGGAAAAGAAAAAGAAAAGAAAGAGAAACAAAGGAAAAAAAATTTGAGGAGAGGTTTGAAAAGATGCCTAATTAAAAATTAGCTTCACTTGAATTAACTTAAAGGAGAAGGCTTGGCTACATTTTCTAAACTTATATTTCAATATTAGCATTTTTACTAGTAAATTTTCTTGAAGTTCTTTTTCATATGGATATTCTAAGTGGCTTTAATATGAATAATTTGCAATTTTATTTCAAAAGAATAGAGAATCAGAAATCTTAAACTTGACTTCTATATATTCTTATACCTTTAGTATTAACTAGAGTTATTTTACATTTTTCATAAGTTGTGTTGTTGTATTTAGTGGACTAAAATATAGAAATCTAAAAGTTAAAATCTTTGCCATTTGTCATATTTTTATGTAGTAAAAGAGTAACTTGAGGACAAGTAACATTTAAGTTTGGGAGATTTTTATATACCAAAAATATATGCATTTTTAGACCTATATTTTATACTCATTTTTGGTGATATTGCACTTTAAAGGAATGTATCTTTCATGTTTTGTTGCAGGTTGTTGATTTTTAGAACTTGGAGCAAAAATGATGAAATTTGGAATCAAAATGGAGTTTTTGAAAAAAAAATTTGTGTCGACGGCGCCGTTTGACAGAGAACACAGATTAAATTAAATGGCCACTAGCGCTGACGGCGCCAAAGCCGGTGCATACCCTGTTTCTAGAAGATTTGAAAATTTTGGATGCTTTTTGAATAGTTTTTGGATGCATATATTGGAAAACCGACCTTAGGCTCTATTTAGAGCCGAAATTGATCAGAAAAGACTCTCTTCGCACTCCTCCGCTCGTTCTTGGTCTTTCTTCGCATTTCTTTGCCCCCCTTCGTGCCACTTTGCATCTTTCCACGCCATTCCACACCATTAGTGATTTATTTTCTTTGTAGTTTTGAGTTTTTGTTGGGATTTTAAGTGTGAATTATTTTCTAAGAGTGTTGGAGAAGGAGAGAAGTGAGAGATTTCTTCTTCCTACATTTCTTAAGAGTGGCTACAAGGGATTTGCTATGAGAAAAAGTTTCAGATAAGTGTTGTTTGTTTATTACTGTTGTATGAACTTCCTTCTATATATGAAATTTGTGTTTTATTGTATCCTTCTCATGAAGTATTAGTAGTTTCTTTTATCTTTCTCCTTACTCTAAGATATGGTAAAATGAAGAGATATTTTGGATGTGCCAATGTTAAAATATAAAATAAATTGTGAAGGTTTTTTCAACACCGCTCTTAATTTACTTTTCGATCTAGTTGATTGAATTGTTAAAATATGATATGAATCATATGATCTAGGAAATAGAGTATGAGTTATACAACAGAGTGAGAATCACATTTAAGTCCATAAAGAAGTATTTCATTCATGGAATTAAGTATAAATAAATAGGGAAATATTGATTGTTGGGTGTAGAATTGGATATTCTTAGGATGACAGACTAGAATCCCCAATTCGATCTTAGTGTTTAAGAACTAAAGAGAGAGTTAGCCTTCGGGGAAGGGAGGTGGGGGCTCTGGAGTGGGAGCTAATATCCTCCTAGCCTACCCACGGATTTAAGAGACTAAACCTAAGATTAGCCAATGATTTTCTATAACACTCAATCAAGGTAGAGAATTAAAATTTCTCTTATTTGGTACAGTACATATTTAAACTATTTATCTCATCTCATTTCACCAAAAACTCATTTTTATTGGAAAGATGTTTTTTCATATTAGAATACTTCATCACATAAACATAGTTTAGTTGTTACTATTTTAAACTTTGCACTGTAATTTTGATAGTAGTTAATAATTTAGTTTTGATAGTATCTCAAACATTCAAAATTAATGCAGTAATTTCATTTTATTTATGTGAACTTCCTAGTTAATTTATCATTTCAAATTTAAACCTTCCTCGTGGGATCAATATTTGAGACTTAAATAGAAAGTCTTATATTACTTGATAACGATATGCATACTTGTGTAGAATCCCAACATTAAGTGCTTAACATTATTATTCATAAAATACAACATCAAGTTTTTGGCATAGTTGTAAAGCGGAGTCAACTTTATTAATTTTACATGACTATATTTTCTCAAGATCGTCAACCTAGGTCCAACCCATGTCCAACCCAAGTTAACCCAGATCATACCAGATCAAACCTAAATGGAAACCCATCGCATGAAACCAAACCTACTTTATTTCAATCTACATTAAGTTCAACCCTAGCTAAACTTAGCTCACTCCCAGTGCAAGTCTAATTTAGGTTGAACTTAAATTTTGTCATATTCCATCTGTAGTAAAGTTAAACATTCATGTCTTCAAGTTTAATTTTTCACAAACCATATGTATTTATTTTAAATAAAAAATAAAAATAAAAAAATGGAAAAAGAAAAAGGAGGGAGAGAACCATTGTTATGTTGGTTCTCTTCATAAACAATTAAGAAATCACCCAAAACTTAAGGACAAAACCAAGCAAAGAACAACAACCTAAAAAAATAATTACAAATTTATAAACTTAGAAAAAAAAACTTAATTTTCATCTCAACTAACTAACATAGGATCTAAATCAAGTCACAAACGAGATATTGAACCCCAAAAAAATCTAAAATTCACTACATAAAAAACAAGAACAAAACCTAGGTGGAAATGACTTAATCTCTAGGTTAGGCAATTTAGACATAAAAATTTAAATCATACACATACCATAGGTTAATTGAATTATAGATTCATAGGTTAGTCTAATAAGTACCTTATTAAGTTTTAAGGACTAGGAAATATAAAACAAACAACCTTACCCTCTTAAATTAGATGAAATGCCCTAATATGAAGTAACCCATAGTTAGCATTGAAGGCTTTTTTGACCACTTTGAAACTAAGAAATCTTTAAAATACCATGATCAGTGCACCCAAGAAGTATTTCTAGTTATAAGGTCTGTTATAGGTGAAGGATACCAACATAACGAGGATCACAAAATGCCATGGACAACCTGACTGGGGGCATTATTCCAAATGTCTTAAGTTAGTCTAGTTTGTATTCCTTGTAGATTCTATGGCTTTTCAAAGATTAGGGTTTCCATTTCATCTAAAATCTCTTTTTTTCTAACTTTACTTTTTAGTTTAGGAAACCCAACAACTTTAGACCATTCAAACCATTTATTCCAAACTCATTTTTTGACCTCACCTAATCAATGAAAACTCACTATCAATCCTTACCTTTTCAACTACCATCTAAGTTCAACCCTTTATGTAAACTTTACTCCCTTGTCTAAGGTTAATTTTTCCCATACTCCAAACTTGGTTTCTTGCTCTCTGACACTCCAACTTTGGAAGTCTAACCTTCCAATCTAGATATCTTAGTTCATTACATTAATCGAGAGATTTCTTTAGAGCTAACAACTCAAGAGATAAAGTTAACTATGATAGTTTAGCATTGTAAGGAATCTTACCTATAATAAAATAAACACTATCTTACATCTATAAGGTGAGGAAGAAACTCCAGTTTCATAAACATGCAAAGTTATTCATCATTTGAATGATTAATCCAATTTTAAAATAATATTCTTTCTCTCGAGAAGTATTCCATTCTTCAAATTTTGTGCTCTTTCTTTTATAAAAAAGTTTTCTGAATGTTCTGTGGGGTGTGGACATACAAAAATCCCCCACTAGTACCTCAATTCATGTTTTTCATTGATGATATCCTTTATATGGATAAGAATAGATAAAGATTTGGAGAAAATTTTAAATTACAATGTTATAATTTAGACTATAAAGGTCTTCTAATGAGATCTATAAATGAATACATGAAATGTAGTTTTGATGATGGTAAATCTAATCCTGAGTTGTAAAAATGAATGATGAAAATTAGGAGTGAATTTCTTAGATATCTTACGTCTGTTGTTCACAATGATGATGATATAGATAAGAATGTTGTTAATAGAAATCAAGTCGATGGTTGAAGTAGTTGTGTGATAGAAAAGTACTGCTTAAAATTAAGGGAAAATTTTGTAAGATGGTGGTTGGACATGTAATGCTTTGTGGCGCAGAATGTTGTGAAGCATAAAACTAAGTTAAGTGTTGTTGAGATGATAATTCTTAAGTGAATGAGTTGCTTTACGTTTAGGGACAAAATTACAAAATTAATAATTTCATGAAAGGGTGTGTTTAGCTTTAGTGCAGATAAGATTACAGAGAGTCATTATAGATGGTTTGTTCACATTAAATGTGAACCATCTAATGATCCAGCTAGAAGAATAGATGTTTTAAATTTGACTTACATTAAGAAACTTAGAACAAGAGCTAGAAAGACTAGCTTACAATTGAAAGAATGGATTGAAGCATTTATTAGGATCACGTGAATCATTAATATATTTTAAGGTGATTTATGCCAATTTAGAATACTAAGATTCAGTCAAAACATGGATTTTACTTTCCCTCCTTCATTGATGACTCAAACTTTAAAATATTTTTAAAAACACTAAATTGTGATTTCCACTCTCCTTCCAAAAGACATCACCAAAAGTTAGAGTTATTCATATTATTTATTTTATTTTTGCTAAAGACACTCCCATAAATTTTATGTTTAGAAAAAAAGATATTTGAAGAAAATTTTTGAAATTTAAAACCTTTTATTAGAACCTATTTAAAGACTCTTTATTATAACGAAGCATTTATGGCATTTCTCATTTTGAGATATTTTTGTAATTAATTCACAGTAAGGATGATTGTGGAGATGAAGAACACAACTCATATAAGGAGTTTTATTTTTTTTACTTTTACAGAACTTTGTAGTTGTGGTTGCATTATCCATATTGCTTATTTTAAAAAATATATATATTTTTTGAATTCTAGTCAAAGTTTTGTACTAGAATTTCAAATTTAATGTTTTAATTTGGATTAAAATAAAACTTAGTAACACATATGTTTTAATGAAGCTTTATAACATATAATTATCTTTCACTAAATGTTTCTTCAGATTTTTCTATTACATTCTCAAAGCATTACTCCACTACAATCATCATATAGCTGATCCATGCTACCTATTTTGACTAGATTACAAAAAAAAAATGCATCTTATCTTCATGTCAAATTGAATTTGACGTACCATCATTTACCAAAAAAACACCCCAAATTTATGATTTGGATGACCTCTCACTTTTTTATCAAAGAAATCTAACTATTTTACATAATAAAGCCTCATGTTAAAGTTAATTATGAAATATTAAACTAATCCTTTGTTACTTTTATCTATCTAACATACTTAAGCCATCACGCACAAGCGGAAAAAATTTCACTTAAAATGGTTTAAAATAAAAAAAACATATTTGCTGGAACATAACATGTTTATAACCTCTTATGATATGAATTGCAATATCATCTATTGACATCTAACTTTACAATATGTTTATATCATTTTATGCAGAAGTGGCATGTTTGCAATGTTTTTTTCAGGCCTTCGGGACATCAATATAGGGTTAGAGTAGTTGGCACTTTGTATTGATTCTTGACAAGACATTTTTGCTAGGTAAATATTTGGAAATCTTACTGAGTGTTGTGGATGTTGATGTGAATAATGCAATATTTCCCTTGGCATTTGTAGTTATTGAATAAGAATTCAATGAATCTTATATATGATTTTTAAAGAATGTGATTGAGCGTCTACTAGTATATAAGTCATGCCAAACATTTGCATAATTTTATATCAACATTATGGGATTATTCGTGGATGCAAGAAAATTTTTCGAAGGATGGCTGATAGATTTCTACTCGAGGCACCTTAGAGAAAGCATTGAAAGGCAGTTAGACATATGGGTATAGCTGACATAGAGATGATGTGTTAAAATATGTATTGGACCTGAAACATAGATGTCGTTATAATGTTCAACCAACATACTTGTAAGATAAAATAAGAGGCATATGATTAGATGATTTCTAGAGATTTTATTGGTGGATCTTTTATTTTATAGTTGTTGACCTCAATTTTGGTAGAGGTTTAGTTTTTTTCCTTTTAGTAGTCTAGGGTCTAGCCATAGGACTTTTCCTGTTGACTATTCCTAAAAAGCTAGACATGGAACTCTCACCATTAGAAATTTCAAACTATTCTCCACTCAACTTGAAGTTCCACATATTTCTCTCAACCTCTAGCACTTAGTAGGTAGGGTCACTGTGGGGGAAACTCATGATGAGTCACCCTTAGGATTGCTGGATCTTAAGGTTGACCTTGGGTGTTGGTCAGGAGCTAAGGCACTCACTACACTTATCTACACCCACATTCACTCACAACCCTAAAACTTGAGTTTCTAGCTTAGATCCCTTGATCTTTTGGGATACTCATGCAGATGGTCCCCTAAACCTACTAGCCCTAGGGCTATGGTTTAGCTAGAACCACTACATAGAGGACCCAAAATGGGGTTTCCATTGGTTCATGGCTTATTGGTGATGATTGGTACCTCAACTTTATCAAAATACCCATCTTGGCCTTTTACCCCTAAAACACCCCCATATTACCAAAGTACTCTCCATAGTTCAAAATCTCAAAAATTTCAAAAATTCCCAGAAAATCTCAATAAGTCCTAAATATTCCCAATTTCATTTCTCTCAACTACCACATGACTCAATTTTGCCAATTTGTCCATCTTTAACCAAAACCCCCAAATTGCCCTTTAAAGACCCAAATTGCCCCAAATCCAATTCCAATGTCCATCAATTTGATCTCAATTGACCCCAATTACAATCCTAAACACAAATTAACTTTTGATGTGACCAAAATAAACCAAATCCAAGCTCAATGGATCCATGGTTTGAGCCCAATTTTGATTTGGGTCAAAACCCCAATTTTGACCATATGACCTAATCTCACCAAAGTGAACTCATAGCCTAGTCAATTGGCCTCAATTAATGTTTAAAAATCTTGATAATATTCCTATACATTAAAATTAACCATCAATTGTCCTTTTTGAAGTCTCAAATCCATTTGATTTTGACCTAATTCCAAAATTCCCAAATTTAGCCCCAAATTGGCTAAGTCCCCAAATTTCACTCAATTGATTGCCTTAACCTCCAAATTGGCATCGAATTCATGTTGGAAACTCTTCATGAGGTCCCTATTGACCATTTACAATAATCAATTTGGACTTAGCCTAAGGCTAACACAAGCTAGAACCAAGCCTAGCCCAACATGACCAAATTGATTAAAGTTCAAAATTCCCTCAAATTGACCCTTCAATTGGACTCAAAACCACTTCCATCCTTCACCAAAGTTGTTCTTTTTTATCATCTACACAAAATTCAACAATTATTTGGGCCAATTGACATGGCTAACCTAGTCCAAACCAAAGTTTTGGTCATTTGCACCCACTTGGACCCATGCACTAAATGTGACCTAACCACCCTAAAGTCACCAAATTAACTCCACCCCAGCCATTAGTTGGACTTAGTGACCAGTCCAAACACCATGAAATCACCTAAATCAAGCCATGGACCAAAGGTCCCCCAAATTAAGGGATCTTATTTCCAAAAATGCACATGCTTAAGATATATTTGCCAAATTAAAAGCACATTTGCATTAAATTGTTGTGATGGATTCCTCTGGGTTCCCTGAGCTCCCAGCCACCTCCCCCAGACCGAACGGCCAGCCTAGTGGCCGGAAAAGCCCAAAACCGAGAGCCACCCCCATGGCACCTCACCCAAATCAATCCTAGAGGCCAGCTCATCCAAATCAAACTATGGAGCTCCTTTGCCCTCCACCTAAGCACCACATTACACCTCCTAATTGGCCTTGACAGCCACCATAACCCCATTTTTATAAAAGGCCACCTCCATGGCCGTTAAACTAAGTACTAAAATTTTCTTAGAGAGGCCCCTCCAAACTTCACACAGAGCTTCCCTAAGATCCCCTCGGTGCATTCCAACCATTTTTCCTCACCCATTCCCTTTGTCGGAGCTCAATTTTGAGCTTGAAACCTTGTCGAAAACTAGAACAGAACCCAATACACCTCCACAGTCAACCAAACACAAATTAACTTCACCCACACCTTTACAGCAGTGAAAGAAGCTAAAGCCCCATCAAATCTCCCTTCCACAGAGCCTCTACCATAGCTCTAGACCAACACCTAAAATCGAGCTTGGTCGAATTCATACCTAGGCCTTACACTAAGACCAAGTACTCAATCCCTAGCCTCCTTGGACCCGAACGAACGTGTCGAGCACCTCTGATTGAAGCCTCCTTTCTCAGAGCAAAGGTATAAAACTTCTCCTCCTCCCGAGCTCATTTTGATTCTTCATTTACTTAGGCTTAATTTCATGGTACATTAACCATATAAATGTGTTCGTCTCACTTAGACGAGACCATAGGATCAAACCCGAGGTGATTTGGATGAGTCTAGGCTGAGATCTTAAGGTTTTTGTGTGGATGGGCTCAGGATCATTTTATAGGGGACGATGACGGGGAGTCGTTCGATCAAGCGTGTATCAAATGGACAGGGGAGATTGAGCTGGACAGCGCTTCGGGACATAAACAGCAGGCCGACTCAGCAAGCTACGTGGACGGCGACATCCAACCAGAGCGCGCCACGCATGCCTTCGGAGCTGCCTATGATCTAGTCAGCACGCGCTGTTTAAATAGATAACTAGGGTTTTTTCTTATTTATTTAAATACCCTTAACTTAGGAAATTCATAACTTCATGTAGAAATATCACAAAAATAAAATAAAAATACCCTCTGGCTCAGTGAACAGAGGAGAATAATGTGGAACAAATTTTAAGTCCATTTGATGCATATTTTATGTTTAATTAATTAAACATTGTTTTTGATCATCCCCATGCATATTAGCACATCACCTTGGCATGGAATTTTGACATGTTGTAGCCCCTACCAGGGGTAGTATGCTCTGATTTTTCCAAAGTCAGAGGAGGTTTCTATACAGAGACCCATATTTTTAAAGTTATTCCTCATTATTCTTTTAAAATAATCATGGGAATTAGCATATTGATTATAAAATCCTTAGAAAACTTTGGAAGGTCCACCATGACTAGAGAAATCTTTGGAAATAATTTCATGGGCCAAGTCATTTAAAATATCCTTAAATTTTATAAACACTAAATCACTAAAATAATTAATTTTCAAAAATATAAACATTTAAATGACTTGAATTTTGATCTCCACCGTGATTTATGATCCAGGAAAATCATCATAAAAATTTCAAAATATTTTGAGTTCATTTGACACCTTAAGTTGATTTTTAAAGATAAATACCACTTTTAACAATTTAATGATTTTTAGAAATAAAAAATAAAACTCAAAAAATTATGAAACTTAGTTTTTTGAGTTCTTTGTGATTAGTGGTATTTTCTAAAAATAAAATGATAATTAAAATAAAAACTTGATTTTTAGCCTATTCTAAATATTTAATAATTAAAAATTCATAAAAATCACAAAAATAATAAAACTCATGGAAATGTTCTAAATTGCTTTTTAATCACTTAGGGACAATAAGAATATTTTTCCTAATTTTCTAAATAAAGATATTAAATTTGAAAGCTTAAAAATAATTTTTTAAAAAGCTAAAAATGAGTTTTTTCACTAAAATAATTCCAATAAATGAAAGAAAAATAAAAAAAACATAAAGTTTTCTCCTCTAGATTCCATAACCTTAGAGATATTTTTCAAAAATACAAAACTTAATTTTCACCACTTAAAATATTTTATTTTTATTAAATAACCCAAAACTTAAAATAATTCTAATAAATTACAGAGAATTCAAAAAATCATACAATTTGTCTAAAGGCTTATCTAGTCTAGTTCTACCTCCAGTAAAAATTTCAAGGGATTATACATTGCCTTGGTCAAGTTAAGAATTTTCTTTAAAAAAACATATTTTTGCATGAAAATAATTAAATAAATTAAAATAAATTTTGAAAAGTCACATTTTCTCCTTTGATGTCTTAATTGACCCATGAATGAGGTAGGATAAAAATTTCAAATTCATTTGAATTGAATTTGACAAATTATGAAGTGTTAGAGCCTTAAGGGCAAATGTGTAATTTTGGAAATCTTGCCTTAATTAACATTTAGGCCTAATTCAAAGAGGGGAAGGTATAACCTCTAATCTTAATCAATTTATTTGATGCTTGAAACAAAAGGTGTTTAACTCGTAGAAACCAATCTCACTTTCTTAATTAAGATTAATAAATTTTCTAAATTATTAAAATTAAATGAACCTGGACTTATGGGTATAACTTTTAAAGTCAATAATTAATCAATTTAATACCCCTATCTTGATTTTCAAATGAAATCCAAATTATGAATCAAGACCACTTAAGATTTAACCCTTTTCAAAACTAATTAAGACAGTCACCTAAGTCTTAAGGGCTTAATGGTGACTTAGGCTAAATCAAAAATTGATTAAACAAAGATTAGAGAAATGAACATAATAAAACATCCTTGAAACACCACTAAGCCCAATTAGGATTAAAAAATTTGGCTAAGTGTTCAAATTACACTAACTTGCCTCTTTAAGATTCTTCACCCACATAAGTTTCAAATTAAATGACAAGTGATAATTGCCCTATTCTTAGAGATAATTGAGACATCAGTGCTTACTGAGTAATAAGGGTATTTACAGGATGAACCGTTAAGCAATATAATAAGTTTAAATGGACTCGAGGCTTTTCACCAGTTGGTGAGGGAGAGGGATGGACCTGCTTCTTCCTCCTAACTTGTTGGATACCTTAGAGGCCTATTAAACTTAATATACTTTGATCGATGAAATCATCCTTAATTAAACCGCTAAGGACCCGTAAAGCTATGACATAGGGTTAGGAAAAGTACCAAATTTTTACCCTTTTCTGCTCTTCATAAACTACCTTAACGTGCATTTTAAGTTGCAGGTGGTGGAACGAGAAGACTCGCCAGGTACACTTTTACAGTTTTCAGCATTGTCTTTCTTGTACTTTCATACTGTACTTTTATACCTGCAATTTTGCATGCTAAACAATGACGACACCCTGCATGAAAACTAAAACTATCAGGATAGCCACATAACCATAACCAAAACCATAACCAAAGCCAAAACTAAAATCAACCAAGATAAAAATCACCGCTACAACATTCAAAATATAAAACAACTCAAAATTAAATCACAAACATCACACAAAACCACAACTTCAACTAAATTAAGATGTCTCTATCGGATGATCGGGAATCCCTCGGAGGAGGTAACCTATGATTGCTAACGAGGCTTCCCATGGTTTAAATGAAATTATGGAACTCATTAAGTTGGGTTTAGTAAGTTCATTTGGACTAAGTGAATCCAAAAGAAAATAATGATGCCGGAAGGAGGAAACCGTAGGATCCTAACCGGTGTCGCTCTAACCAACTTTAATATGCCCTCATAAAATTTAAAGAACTTCAACCATAGGGCTATCTGATTTGATATTACAACTTGACACACTAGATAACTCAAACTTATCGCGGCAAGGAGCTTGGAGCTAGCATGGTGGGCAGCACGACCATCTTTAACAACAAAACCTATCTTTCTCAGCTAAACCAATCTTTCTTCCTTTGACATAAAACAACAAAGCTATAGGACTTCGAGGTTGCTTGCTTATGCAACGCAAATCCTCACCTTATCTTCAGGCCTTTGTATAGCCCTGCTATATAATATAAGCCCTAACTCTTCTGAGGATTCCGAGGTTATCATTTGTCACGACCTAAATCCTCACATCTTCCATTCTATTTGTGTGTTTATTTCACACAATGTAAGCCATAACTAATAAAATTGGCAGGATAAAACACCCAATTATTTCTCCTCAAAACTGAAGCAAAGCATTATGATAGCTTGACAAGTCACCGAGGTTCTTCTCTGGATCCATGACATCTCCTAGTTCCTCCTCTTTTGGATTCCACAACAAAATCTCCCAAATTTGAACCAATCCCATTTAACACCTCTATGTCCGATTTTGTTGAAGAGCCCTACCCTTTGAAATTTTTTGAAGATAACATTTCTTAATTTTTATCGAGAGTCTTCTTAGGTGACTTTGGTCATTTAAGATGTAATTAACTATAGGGGTTTGCCCTTATAGGAAGCATGTCCAAACCCAGCTTAATATAAACCCTATTTAATACTTTATATTAAATAGGGGAACTTGTTGGCAAATACAAAGGTTTCGCAGACCAAACGGACGTCATACTTTCCTTAGTTTATTTGATCGAGCCTCATCCTCAAGTTTTATGTTTATCCTTTGGGATAGATGCAGGATTTGAGGTACAGTGTTCTTTCATTTTAAACTATGAAAAATATGGGGTCAGTTTGATTTCATACTTCAACGTCCTTTCGAAGCGGGACACAGGATTTAGATTCTGGTGGCCGACAGCTTCTTACGGGCAATCCACAAACCAACCCGAAATAACGCCGACAATAGCCAATGAAGATCTCGAAAGATTTCTATCAACATAGTTAGATATAAAATTAATATAAAAATGTTATATTAATTCATAAGAGGGAATTCTTACCTCAGAATGAATTGAGATTACAATTGAAGTAAATATGTTTGGACTAGACCTGGGTTTGAATTCGGTTGAATCAACTAGAATTAAGTTGTATTTAGCTGAAGTGATTTGATTGAAGTTAAAAATTGCTTAAGTTTGATTGAACTAGATTCAATGAATTGAGTTTAACTTAAGTCACCTAGAATTAGATTTGAATTTAATCCTTAACTAAAGGGTAAGAACAAAAGGGGGAGTTCTTGATGGAGGCGAACCTCTGCCCTTAAATGCTATAAAAAATGAGATTATAGGTGGAATAACCAATATTTTGGGAATAACTCCTCAACCAAAATGCTCATGGCTTTCCATCACCTTGGGTGCAATATTATGATTCGATTATAAACTAATATATTAATAGGAGACTTTCTTGTTGCCATAAAAAAGATTTAAATTTAATTGATCTATTATTAAATGGTTTAGTGTATCTTCCACAATAAGTATGGGTTACTTTATTATAGGATACCTTTATAGTACAGGGGGATTGTCATTTATTTTATAGGTCCTCATCATTTGTTATTTCTATTGGGCACCAAGTAATCTAACATAAGCTTCTTGACTGGACTACTATAGGATGCGTGTGAACCAAGATTTCTCTCTATGTTGGCTAACTTAGGGTTTGCAGTTTAGAGCTATAATAGGTAGAGATTACGAAGAATTAGAGATAGTAATTTATAAAAAAAGACTTTTGAAAGTTCTGTGTTGTGTGGAGACACAAAAATTCCCCACTAGTACCTCATTGCTTGTTTTTCATTCATGATATCTTTCTTATAGATACTACTAGAGAATGATTTGGAGAAAATTTAGAATTATGAAGGTATAATATAGAGTCAATAGTCCTTCACATGCGTAGATCTATAAATGAATACATGGAATGTAATTTTAATAAATGTAGATATAATGCAAAGTTGTTAAAATGATTGATGAAATCATTAGATGGAATGAATTTCCTAGATATCTCATGTCTATTGTTCAAAATGACGGTGATATGGAGGGTGATGTTTTTAATAGAACTCAAGTTGATGGTTGAAGTAGTTGTGTGATATATTTGTATTGCTTAGAATTAAGGGAAAATTTTAGAAGTTTGTGTGTAATGCTTTATGGCGCAGAATGTTGTATTACATAGGAGAAGCATAAAACCAACTTAATTGTTATTGAGATGAGAATTCTTAGTTGAATGAGCTGCTTTGCATATAGAGACAAAAATAAAAAAATGATATAGTCGTGAAAGGGTTTGTGTAGCTCAAGTTGGAGAAAAGATTAGAGAGTGTCATTATAGATTGTTTATTCACATTAAACGTCAACCATCTAATGATCCAATTAGAAGATTAGATGTTTTAGATTTGACTTACGTTAAGAAACTTAGAGGAATACATAAAAAGACTAGCTTACAATTAGAAGCATGGATTGAAGCATTTATTAGGACCACCTAAATGATAAATATATTTAAAGGTGATTTATATCAATTTAGAATAATAAGATTGAATAAAAGCATGGATTTTACTTTCCCTCTTATATTGATGGCCTTATCCTAAAAAATATTTAAAATAACACAAAATCAAGAATGTCACCCTCCTTCTAAAAGCATGACCAAAAGTTACAGTTATTAATACAATTTATTTTATTCTTTCTAATAACACTCCTTCCATAAATTTTTTGTTTAGAAAAGAAGATTTTTGGAGAAAATTTTTAAATGTAAAGCATTCTATTTGAATCATTTTAAAGATGCTTTTTTATAATGTAGCATAAATGGGATTTCTCACTTTAGATAATTTTGTAATTAATTCTAAGTACGGATCAATATGTAGAAGAAGAACGTAGCTCATATGAGGAGTTTTATTTTTTTACTTTTGCAGAACTTTGTAGTTGTTATTGCATTATCCATATTTTTTTTTAACAAAAAATTGCTTTTGAATTCCAACCAAAGTTATTTAGTATATGTTCAAATTTAATGTTTTAATTTGAATTAAAATATAACTCAAAAATTGTATGTTTTAATGAAGCTTATAACATATAATTATCTTTCTCTAAGTTTATCTTTAGATTTTTTCACTACATTCTCAAGAAATTATTCCACTACAACCATCACACATTGATAAACTGAAATAATATGTTGTCTTAAGTATATATTTCATGCTTATTTTTTATGATATTACACTTTAAAAAAGGTATTTTTATGTTTTTGTTGTAGGTATATCAATTTTAGGCATTTAGAGCGAAAGTAACAAAAATGACAAAATTTAGAGCAACAATAGTGAAGTTTTGAATTATAGCGCATGATGCGCAAGATGCGCCAAAACCCAGAACAGCGCGGTCTTCAGCAAACTGGTACATAATGTGCCAGATTAGCACTAGATGCACCATTTAACAAAGAGTTTCTGCATGATGTGTCAGATTCGGCGCCAGATGCGTCGGTGATGACTTTTAGCTGATTAAGGTAGTCAAGATGAATTTTGTGCAAATTTTCAAAGGAACACTTATTCTAAACACCTCTTGGAGTAATTCAAGGCATCTAGACACTTTGGAAGGTTCTTTTATGAAGGGAAATGTCTCTTGGATCAATGTATAAGTCTTTTGAATTCAAAAGAGTTGACTTTTGGACAAGAATTTTGGGGGAAATATTAAATTATTTTTGGAGAGAAGTCTAGGGCTTGAAAATGAGAAGAGGAGCGGAGTCTTGGGGTATCTAGTGTGTGGTGTGAAGAAGGAGAGTGAGAGAGAGAGAGTCATGGGCTTGGAGATTTTCTTCAATGATTATAAGAGGAGAGGGAAGGTGAGACATTTCTTCTTCATTACACTTCTAAGAGAGAATTGAGATTGCTTGTAAGAAGAGAAAGGCTTGGAGAGAACTTCTAGAAGTTTGCTTGGGAAGGATTGTGCGATAAGTTGTGTTTTTTATTCATTTTATTTTGTAAACCTATTTTTATATATGAAATCTATGTTTGGTCATATCCTTCTCATGAATTCTAAGAAGTATTATTGTCCTTCACCCTACTTTAAAGATATGGTATTGTGTAGAAATGATTTAGTTTTATATCATTTTAAATATCAATAATTTGTGATGATTTGAACTACGATCTTTCTTTACTTTTCAATCTGGTGAATTAAAACATTAAAATGTGTTCAGAAACATGTGTTTTGAAAGGGCTATGATTTCTATAATATGGGGAGAATCACATTTGATTTCATAGGAGAGTATTTCATCCATGGAATTGGGTGCAAATAAATAGGAAAAAATACAATGTTGGATGCAGAATTTGAGATTTTAAGGTGACAGATAAAAATTCTCAATTTGCTCCTATTGAATGGAAACTGATGTGACATTGTTAGCTTTCAAGGGAGGGAGTAGTGGGAGCTTTAGAGTGGCTGCCAATATCCTATCATCCTAACCACAGAATTAGGGACAACACTGTGGATTTCTCAATGTTCTTTATGCACTCAGAAGAAGGTAAAGAATAAGATTGCTCCTATTTGGCACAAAATAGTTTATATATATAAATAAGGATGGTGGCGGGTGGACCTAGCTGTGTTCTGCTAGGGTTTTGGCTGTGATGGAGTTGCTTGGAAGTGTTGTGGTGCTGGGTGAAGGAGTTTGTTTTCTCTTTAAGGAGCCTCTAAGGGTTGTGGAGTCTGTTTGGTGTGGCCCGGACAGACTCATTTTGTATTTTCCATCACTGTTCGATTTATTTGTTAAAGAAGTCTGTTGCACTTTGCTTCATTGAGTGAAGCAGTTACTGTTACATTGATTAGTTGAAGTAGCAAGTCTTTTTTGCCCCTCCAGTTTAGAGTTTGACTCTGGCCTAGAGTTGTTTGCTTCTTCTGTTAGGTGAGATTCTGTGTTTCCTTCTTTTCTTGATCCATGAGGTTTAGTTGGCTGGTTCTTTTGGAGCAAGTCACTTCTCAGGTTTTATTGATTTTTGTGTCTCTGTTGCTTCTTAGGGGTGCTGTTGGGGGAAACCATGACCACCTCTATTAATTTGGAGACGAATTTGCAATGGACTAAAGCCACTTATGCTGGGGTTGTAGGAAACCCTTCCTCCTCTTAGTGGATCCTAATCTCCTAGTGTTCCCTCAAGAATTTCACAACACTGCTGCAGGGAGGGGTTCACCATCTTGCATACATCTTGTGGGATCTAAAGATGGGGAACCAGCTGCTCTTTTCTTTGACCAAAATATTGCTGAACTGAACTTGGATGTTCAGTTCACTCTCATTGGTAAATTTAATCTAAGGCACCCAAAGATGGAACTTGTAAGGATATACTTTGACTCTTTGAAAATCTCTTATTGGAAGCTAGGTCTGCTGGATGGCAGGCATCTCCTTATCCAGCTGACAAAGGAAGAGGACTACGTAAGGATTTTTACCAAACAATCAATCATTATTGTTGGAACAGAAATGAAGATTTTAAAATGGCCGTCTGAGTATGACCCCTCACAGGAAACCCCCACTATGCCTATTTGGTTTAAGTTACCAAAATTGTCATTGCATCTATTTAAATTGAATGCTTTATTTAATATTAGTTGTACCTTGGGCACATCTTTGAAGGTTGATGCAGCCACTTATAATAAAGCCATGCCAGTTATTGCAAGGATTCTAGTGGAAAGGGATGTCACCCTTCCTGAAGTAAAGAGGATATGGATTGGAGACCCTTTGAAGGGGTTTTGGCAGGAAGTAGTCATGGAGCAAAGACCCCATTATTTCC
The DNA here is from genome assembly GCA_003013225.1 of Phalaenopsis aphrodite. Classification (NCBI taxonomy): domain Eukaryota; kingdom Viridiplantae; phylum Streptophyta; class Magnoliopsida; order Asparagales; family Orchidaceae; genus Phalaenopsis; species Phalaenopsis aphrodite. The sequence goes on along the minus strand of NEWO01000192.1, from coordinate 999,902 downwards.
AACATTGCAAAATGTTTGGTCACACTAGGGAGAAATGCTATAGGCTAAACCCTCCTCATAAAAGGCAAATTCATAACCCACAAGAGGAATTGGTTGATGCTAATAAAAATCTCCTGAATGTTAAAAACGAAGTAGTTCACCAGAAGATCCCCACTGTGGCAGGGACAGAAGAAACTAACAAAGAAGACCACCAGAAAATCTCTTCTATGGCAGGGACAGTAGAGACTATCAGTTCACTAGCTAGTCAGAAATCTATGAAGGAACTACCTCTGGCGACCCATTCAGTTGAAGAGACGGTTGGTGAGGATTTGGAACCAGTTGGAAGCAGTCATCTCCCCTTGCAAGCCCCCTTGGTGGTCTTATCTCTGTCTCCCAAAAACTTAAGAAACCCTGTGGATGATTTAGTGGTAGTTTCCCCTACTCATGATTTGGTAGAATAAAAAAGACAAAGAACTGGAATCTGATTAGCAACTTCAGAAAACTAAAAAGAAAAGGAACTCTAAACCAGAAGAACAGATACAAGAGAAGGGAAAGGATCTACAATTATTGGAAGCCTCAAGCAATCAAAGAAAATGAATTTTTAACAAATCTTGAGGGAGGACTAGATCTTGATCCCAACCTTACTCTTCCCCCCCCCTCCTCATGATCAATTTACTGTGCTGGAATATAAGTGGGATTACACACCCCTTATCCATAAAAAGACTCAAATACCTAAACAAAAAACATAAACTTTGGTGCATAGCCATTTTGGAACCTATGGTCCACCTTAATACTTTGAAAATTGACAAATCCTTCCTTAGCTTTAATTTGTTCACTAACATCAACAACAAAATTTGGGTTTTCCACAGGAAAGAAATGAAGTGTTCTATTTTACTGAACCACACTCAAGTTTTGCATATGAACCTTAGCTTTGTTGACATGGAGATTTTTGCTTCCTTTGTCTATGCAGGAATCTCCAAATCTGCTAGAACTGAACTGTGGGAGTCCCTGCAGTACATCCAAGGTTCTATTGATAAAGCTTGGATTGTGGGAGGAGATTTGAATTGCATTTCCTCTCCTGCTGAAAGGAAAGGGGGCAAAACTCTTAATCCTACAACTATATTCATTTTCAATGACAATATTCACAAACTGGGTAATTTGACCTTGGTTTTAGTGGCCCTACATTCACTTGGAGAAGGAAGGATATGTGGGAAAGGCTTGATAGAGTGTTTTCTAATGACAATTGGATTCAAAATTTTTTGCAGACTTCTATGGTACACCTTAGCCTAGCTGGTTCAGACCATAGGCCTTTGTTGATCTCTATTGGCCCTAAGGGGACTTGCTAGAAAGGTGCTTTTAGATACTTGAATGTTTGGTCTCAACATATGAACTTCTTGAAAATTGTTAAAGACAATTGGAAGAATGATTCTTACCCTGAGCCCTTCATTAATTTGTGGCTTAAGAAAAAGAAGGTGGGTGAAGCTCTTAAACAGTGTTGGAACACCTTTGAGGATCTTCTAAAGATTGTGGAAAAGGCAAAAAAGGAGGTACTTGAACTGGAGGAGGAGCATAGCAAAGGGATGACTGATGAAGCCACTCTTTTAGAAGAAAATGAGAAACTTTTAAATGCTGTAAACTGGCAAGAACAATTCCTCAAACAAAAGGCTGTTAAAACAAAATTCACTGAAGGGGATAGAAACACTAAATTCTATCATGCTTGCATTAAATACCAGAGAAAGTGCAACACTATTCATTCCATCAAGGACCAGAATGGAACTTGGCTTAGACAAGAGGAGGAGATTTATGAAAGTGCTGTGAAGTATTGCCATAACCTCATGAATGGAAACAACATTGATAGAGAGCACATTGACAGCACTTTGTTTGCTATTAGCAAGCAGTTCACTATTAAACTGAACTTGACTTCAATACCAGAGGAGGATGGGATTAAAAGAGCTTTAAATTCCATTGGTAGTTCCAAATCTATAGGTCCTGATGGGTTTACAGCAGATTTCTATAAAAAAGCTGGGGATGTCATCATGGTGGAGGTTATTTAAGCTATCCAACAATTCTTCAAAGGTCACTCTCTACCAAATTATTTCAGTGCCTCCTTAATTGTTTTCATCCAAAAGACTTCTATCAAAGATAGCTCAAGCCAGTACAGAACTCTGAGCCTTACCAATTTCATAAGAAAAATTATAAGCAAAATACTAGTGCACAGACTCCAGCCAGCACTACATCAGTTAATCAGCACTAACCAAGCAGCTTTTGTGAAAGGAAGAAACATAGGGGACAACATTCTCCTGGCACAAGAACTTTTACAGGATTTGGAGAAACCTTGTAATGGAGGAAATGCAACTTACAAGCTTGACTTGAAGAAGGCTTATGATATGGTAAACTGGGACTACATTATAGAATGCTTGGAGGCTAGGGGCTTTTCCATGGGCTTCTGTCTGATCATCAAAAGATGGCTGGAGGCCAATGCTAATTTTATATGATTACTTATCTAGACTTATTGATTGCCAAGAAAAATGAAAAAACTACAATGCTTATTACAATAGAGCTAATATGGATATTAGTCATCTTATCTATGTTGATGATATTCTTATGTTTACTAGGGCCACTAAGTCAGCTACCAAGTACATCATGGAGCGCTTGCAAAAATTCCAACAAATGTATGGGCTGAAAATCAATAAGGAAAAATGTGAGATCCTGGTCAGCAAGAGAGTCTCTCTACCAATCAAACATTGGATGCTAGATTATATTGGGTTCTCAAGCTTGAACCTCCCCTTCAAATACCTGGGCATCCAACCGATCAGAGGAAGAACTAAACTGACTCAATTCGATGAGGTCATTGATAAGATAAATTCCACTCTCCAGGGGTGGTCTAACTCTTACCTCTCTAATGATGGAAGGATCACCCTACTAAAGAGCATCCTAACCTCTATACCACTTTATGTCCTTCAAGTGGAAACAATGAAAAGAAGCGCCTCCTTAATGTTGGAAAGAACCTTAAATAGGTTCCTTTGGGCTAGGAACAGAAAACAAATGGCATGGGCAAGCTGGCAAAGAGTGGCTAAGCCTTTGGAAGCTGGTGGCTTAAGATTTAAAGGATTACACCATATGCAACATATCAACATGTGTAAACTTTGGATTAACTTCAGACAAATGAAAGCTTATGGGCTAAGTTCAAGCAGGCCAAATACTTCAAATTTGATCACCCTGGGGTTGTATCTAAGAAGTTGGGGGATTCTAGGACATGGATCCAGATGCTTAAGGTTAGGGGAAACATTGACAAATTTCTAAGATGGGAGCTGGGCCATGGTGATATCAACTATTGGAAGGATAATTGGTGTCATACATAACATTTGGAGCCTCTGCAGGAAGAAAAGGAGGAGAATTTACAAGTCAAAGGCTGTTGGCATGGTAATGTCTGGTCTGAGGATGCTTTGAAGAATTTTATGAAGGAACCTTCTGTTAGAATCATTTCAACAATCCATTTTGACAAAAATAAAAAAGATCAACTCCATCTCATGAACAGGACCAGATCAAGCCTTTCAAAGGATATTCAGAACAATTTATTCAGCTGTGCCATTGCCAGTGGAATATCTCCTCATGCCAGAAACAATTAACTCCTTCCATGCTATTCTTTTCTTGGAGATTCCTAAATGACTTAAATCCTACAGATGACATTCTGAAACTAAAAGGTCTAAAAGATCCATCAAGAAGTCATCTTTGTAAGCTTTACCAGGAATCAAGGGATCATCTATTTTTCATGTGCAAATTTGCTAGAGAGGTTTGGAATAGTTTGACCTCTCAAATAAATCTAAACTTGATTAATATTGGATGGGATAACATAAATGACTATCTTAAGGATTGGCAGGAGATAAACCTTATGCCACTTCCCTTCATTGTTGCATGGTTCCTTTGGATGGCTAGAATTAAGGTGAAACATGAGGAGAGTTGGAGAAGCACTACTACGGTGATGACTAACTGTCTGGCATACATAAAGAAGATGATATGTTGGAAGAAATTTCCAATAATTTTTAAGACCTTACCCACTATTGATGTAAAACATATGAAGATCATCAAGGTAAGATGGGAGAAGCCTCCTCACCCCTTCATTAAAATCAATACTGATGGAAGCTACACTAACAAGAAAGCTAGAATTTAGGGGATCTTCAGAGACCACACAGGGCATACTATACATTACTATAAGGCCCCATATATTGCTGAAGATGCTTTAGATGCTGAAGCTGCTGCCCTTTGCTAGGCCCTAAAAATTTGCCAAGGGAAACAAGTGGAAGTGGATCATTGCAGAAGTAGACTCTTCCCCTTTGGTGGAGTTGCTGACTGATAACCTTTCATCCCCTTGGCACATCAACCAGTGGATTCACAAGATCAAGAACCTTAGCCTTGAGATTATGATCCAATTATCCTTTGTGTATAGGGAAGCTAATACGCCTGCTAACTTCCTAACTCTGGAGGATGCTAATTCAGATCATGCAGAGGTATCCACCTCTTTGGGGGTATATACATGTAATTTTAGTATACTTAAGTTTTTGTTTTGTTGGAGAGGATTCCTCCTTAGGCTATTTCATTGTATTAGGTTTTATTTTGGAGAAATCTGGTTTCATCTCCTTGAGTTGTACTCTTTTGTTTTAATATACATGTAGGGAGCCCACAATGCTTCTTTCCCCGATATATATATATATATATATATATATATATATATATATATATATATATATATATATATATATATATATATATATATATATATATATATATNTATATATATATATATATATATATATATATATATATATATATATATATATATATATATATATATATATATATATATATATATATATATACGGAACATTGCTCCATTCCATTAAAAACAAAAACAGTTAAAAAACAAGTGAAGAGGGCCTATTAAAAGAAGTCAACCTCTCAAAAGGAAAGACAAGAAAAAAAGAGAAGACTATCTAATGTAAGGGAGAGAAAGAAGGTCACTGGACAATAGGATGGCCAGTGGAGGGAGCATTCCTCTTCCTAACCAATGATACTTCTATTTGGAGACCCCTTCTAGCCAACCAATTGGATGGTTTATTACCTTCTCTAAGTATATGAGTGAAACATGTGGAGCAGTTCTTCAGCAGAAGATGAATCCCAGAAATCCAGCAAATTAAGTTCCACGGGATGTCAGAAAAACCCTAGATGATGTTAATAAGAAGTAAGGAATCAGATTCAACCCACAGTTGGTTAAAACTGCAGGTTTTAGCAAGATAGAGAGCCCAAAAAACTCCTTGATATTCAGCCTCAAGAGGATCCACAGCCAAAACAGGAGACTGGAAATATAAAATGCACTTCCCCTTTTGATTCCTGAAGACACCGCCAATACCTGCATATTGTGGAGTATGACTACCATCATTGTTGACCTTAATACAACCATTCTGAGGGAGAGACCAGCAAATCTTAAGAACTTTAATAATAGGAGGTTTGGAATAGTGGGCCAGCTCTAATACAACTCTAAACTTTTTAAATTTAATCAATTTTTGAAGATAAGCTATGCAATTTAGACCCACTTTCATGGCATCTAAGGGAGTATCTTCATACTTCAATTGATTTCTAGCCATCCAAACAAACCATGCCACAATATTAGGGTTATCTTGAAGTTTAGCACCCCTCCAACCAGAAGCAATTATAGAAAACATCCCATGAAAGATTCATGGCAGGAACATTAAACTTTTCTAGAATAAAATTCCAAACTTGCTGTACCCAAGGACAGGCAAAGAAAAGGTGAGCAAGGGTCTCCTCCTCTGACAGACAAAGTACATCTAGAGGGACCTCTAAGACCCTTCAATTTCAAGATACCATTAGTGGGAGGCAGCTTAGAGAAGAGTCTCCAAATGAAGAAGGACATGGAAGGAGTAAGAAACCTATTCCAAATCATATGACCTCAATCCACCACCTGTTGGATAGGGGTAGGTTGAGAAAGGTTCTTTTTAGTCACAATTCTATCCTTTTTTCCCTTGGATAATAGAGATTTTTTGTATATTAGAGAGCTGAGAGGGGTTGCAGAATGGAAGGATAGGGTTCAGATTCCAATTGTCATTCTCCCATAGGTCCTTAACTAACATGGGGAAGGCTGGGGTATTGTGGTCTTGGAGCAGGTTGCCTTCCAAAGACCAATTATCAAACCAAATGTTTACCAATCCTTCACCAACCTCCCAGACAAACGATTGTTCAGCTTCCTTCCTAACCTGTAATATCTTTTTTCCAAATAGGAGAGTCCCCCAAACCATAATATATATGATTAGGGTGTTGTTGTTTACAATATTTACCCCTTAAGAATTCTGCCCAAAGAGAGTCCTGGGATCTGAATTTAATCCAGAGCTTACAAAGGTTAGTGTGCATTAATTGAGGGAAGGACTTAAAGCGTAAACCTTCTTCCTTTAAATGTTTATAAACCTTAACCCAAGTGGTCCAGTTTTTTTGTATCCTTTGGCCAGCCCATAAGAATGTATTGAACTTTCCTTCCAATAATCTTTGAGTAGCCTTTGTCATAACATTCATTTGCAATAGATAAGATGGAATGGCAGATAAGACACTCTTCAAAAGGGTTATCCTACCCCAATTAGATAAACAAGTATTCTCCCAAGCCTGCATTTTGCATTGAATCATTTAAGGATATGATAAAACTAAAATTTTTTAGTTCTCCACTTGATCAGAGACACTCTCAAATTTTTCACAGGAAGGCAGCTGTAGGTAAAGCTAGTTAAGTTTGAGACCCAGTTCTTAAACTCACTCTTGCAATATTTGTTGAAAAGAGAAATGCACTTTTGGGCATTCAATATCATTCCAGAAAAATCCTGGAAAGTCTTCAAGCACTGCATAAAGGCTCTAACAGCAGGTTTGGAGGCTTTGGAAAAGATAATAATATCATCAACAAAAGCCAAATGATTGATTATAATGGAAAATCTATGACTATAAAGAGAGTGAGGTTTTGTGATAGCCATCTCATTCAAAACTCTGGATAGGTAGTCAAAAACCAAAATAAAGATGGTAGGAGAGAGTGGATCACCTTGTTTAATACCTTTGGATGCACAAAAGAAGCCATGTGAATTTCCATTAATAAAGATTGAATGAAAATTTTTTGTCATCCATATATTGATTAGAGAAACAAAAGAAAGAGAAAAACTTCTGGTAATGAAAACTTAATCAATAAAGTTCCAACTGATTGTGTTATATGCTTTGCTGATATCCAATTTGAAAATAATATTACCTCCTATAGTGGTTATATCCAGATCCAATACTAACTCTTGGACTAAAAGAACATTATCCACTATGCTTCTTCCATTGATAAAAGCTGTCTGATTCCTAGAGATAATTTGATTCAAGTGAGGTTGTAATCTATGGACCAAAACCTTGATGATAATCTTTGAAATACTAGAAGTAAGACTGATAGGTTTGAAATTATCCCATTTATGAGAAGCTTTTCCTTTAGGAACCAAAGTAATAGTAGAGGAGGAGAAAAATTTAGGGAGATCAGCACCCAGAAAAAACTTAGGACTATTGCAATAACATCTCCTTCACAATCAACCAAGCCTTTTTATAAAAATTAGCTGTCAACCCATCTGGTCCAGCAACCTTAGAACTGTCAATAGAATTGAGTGCTTTCCAGATTTCCTTCTCATCAGGAACATCATTGGGTGAAAGGGTTTGAGCGAACTCCCTTTCCATATTAAAGAGAGTGTATTGAATGGAAGGCTTGGGGACAGGAGGTTACTTTAAAATTTCTTGAATATATATATATATATATATATTCAAGAAATTTTAAAGTANTAAAGTAACCTCCTGTCCCCAAGCCTTCCATTCAATACACTCTCTTTAATATGGAAAGATATATATATATATATATATATATATATATATATATATATATTTCAAATGATTTTAACCTTATCAAAAATAATATACTCATTGTAAAAGGGAAGGATGCTTGCTAAAATTTAAACTTTCTGTCACAAGATCTTAGTTTTAGTTTTCGTAATTTTACTTTTGAAAGTTCAACATTTAATTTAGTTAAATTTGTCTTTCAATTGCATTTTAATTAGCATTAACTTATTATCTAATATTCAAACTTCGCACTTTACTTTTTGTATTTTTAGAATATTACTTTACATTATGATCTTAGGAACTTATTTACAGGCATTTCAAACATCCCTGTAGGATTCATATTTATGACTCCATTAGAGTTCTTTATTTTTTTGAGCGATACATATACTTGCATTATTTTGAAAGGGGATTTGACAGTTTAAATATTATTCAAACATAAAACTGTTTTAATTAAAGGTATTTTTTTTTGGATTAATTTGCATATTTTCTATTATATCTACCACGTGCATTTTGTAATATCAAAAAATATTTGTAAGACTAACACACTAAATCCACCCACACCTTGTTTTTTGCGCCATTACCGGGGAAGTAACGGAAAGTAACAGTAAGTTATTTTATAATTTATAGTATTTTTATTCTAAAAAAGAGAGAGGGTGCTTGTAGTTTATTTTGAATATTTTCTTATTTGAGTGTGTCTGCTTATTTTTAAATTACTTGTTGTATCTGTTTATACGTAATGTAAGATCTGAAAATTTAGTACCTTATGATTGTAAGTTAGGAAGAACAATTAAAAAAATTCTAAAATAACAAAAAGAGATAGAACTTATTAGGAAAATGTCTTGCAAATTAAATAATGCTGGAAATGAAAATGAACATGATCAGACAACTTTAAGAGATTATGTCAATCCTACAGCTGATGAGATTTATTTAAGTATACAAAACCCTATTGTAGCTGCCAATTTTTTAGCTTAAACCTATTATTATCCAAATGGTTCAAAACAATCAGTTTGAGGGAGCACCAACTAAAGATCTTAATTTACGTCTTGCTAGTTTCCTAGAATTGTGTGCTACATTTAAATATGATGGTGTGTCGAATGATACCATCAGAGTTAGTCTTTCCTTTTTCGCTAAGAATAAAGTTAAGATGTGGTTAAACTTGTTAGCATCTGTATCTATTAGAACTTGGGGAGATTTATCACAAATTTTTTTATTTAAATATTTTCCACCTTCAAAAACTGCTAAGCTTAGAAATTATATTACATTTTTTCGTTAGTTTGAATGGGAATCAATTTATTAAGCCTGGGAAAAATTTCAAGATCTCCTTAGAAAGTGTCCACACCATGCATTTCTAAATTTGTTAATAATTCAAACTTTTTATAATGGATTAGATGGGTCTCTTATATTGATAATTGACACTACTGTTGGTGGATCATTAATATCAAAACCATTTGATGAAGCCTATTCTTTAATTGCAGAGATGACTACTAATAATTCTCTATGGCCCTATGAAAGGGTAAATTCAAAAAGAGTACCTAGTATTCATGATTCAGATGCAATATCTATGTTAGTTGCACAAATAGTTGCTATATCAAAGAAGACATATCAAAATGGAATGAATTATTCTCAGACATCACCCGTGCCTGATGAAAATTCATTGGTACAAATGATAGAATCACAATCTTCTTATGAGACCTTAAATGCAATAAGCAATCATTCTAATAATCTTTAAGCTAATTATTATAATCCCAGTTGGAAAAATCATCCAAATTTGAGTTGGAGTAATAAAAATTCTAATGCTTTAAATCTACAATGGGGAAACAACACTGCAAACCCATTGGGAAACTCCAACAATCAAGGAAATCAAACTTATAAACCTTATTACCCTCCAGGATTTAATAATTTGTAGAGTAAAGAGAAAAATTTGTCAATGGAAGAACTAATATTGCAAATGGGCAGTCAATTACAAAGTTAAGGAGCTACAATTAGAAGCATGGAAAATCAATTGGGATGTATTACTACCGCACTTAGCAATAGACCTCCAGGAAAATTTCCTTATAATGTTGAAGTAAATCCAAAAGATTAGAACAAAGAGCAAATTAAGGCTATTCAACTTAAAAGTGGAAAAGAATTAAAAAGAGTTCAAAAAGAAGTGGAAGTTGAAGTTGAAAAAGATGCAGTGGAAAATGAAAAATTCGGTGAAGATTTTCATTTTGACCGAATTTTTCATTTTGAGTCAATATGTCCTATTAAACCAATGCAAATTATTATAGAAAGACCACCACCTCTATTTCCTCAAAGATTGTAGCAAGAAAATAAAAATAACTAATTTTTAAAATTTTTAGAAATAATGAGGAAATTAATGATAAACATCACATTTATTGAAACTTTGGAACAAATGCCAAGCTATTTGAAGTTCATCAAGGATATACGTAATAAGAAAATGAATTTTATAGATAACGAGACTGTTTCACTCAATGAAGAGTGTAGCACTATAATTCAGAAAAAGCTTCCTAAAAAACTCAATGATCCTGGATGTTTTACAATTCCTTGTGCTATTAGCGAAAGATTTTTGGAAAAGTTTTATGTGATTTAGGAGCAGTATTAATCTTATGCCGTTATTAATTTTCAGAAGGTTGGGCTTAGGAGATATTTCACCTATGACTGTAGCTTTTCAGTTAGTTGATTGCTCAATTACCTATCCTAAATGAGTTATAGAAGATGTCTTGGTAAAAAGTTGATAAATTTATCTTTCCTGTGGACTTTATCGTATTAGATATGGAGGAAGATAAAGAAATTCCTATCATTTTACGAAGACCATTCCTAGCCACCGGAAGAGCTTTGATGGATGTGCAGAAAGGAGAACTAATTATGAGAGTTAGTGATCAAGAGCATACATTTAATATTGTAAAATCAATGAGATACGCTGCAAAAGAACAAGAAATTGAATACTTCAGAATGGATATTAATGAATATCTAAGCCATGAATTTTTCAAAAAGACATTTGGAAGAGATTTTGAAAAGGAATATATGGAATATCAAGATGAGGATAAAATTCTAGATGTATCATTGGATGTAAGTAAAGAAGACTTGGATTATGTTCAGAAAAAATTTGAAATGTTAGCTCCTACAAAAACTAATAAGAACTTGATTTTAAGAGTTGATCGTCAAAGAAGATTAAATCCTTTGATGAAAGAAATTATCAAGAAAGAAATTTTAAAATTCTTAGATGCTGAAATAATATATCGTTTTTCAGACAATGCCTAGGTAAGTCCAATTCACTATGTTCCAAAGAAAGGAGGTGTAACTATGGTGTTAAATGAGAATAATGAATTAATACCAACACGGCAAGTCACTGGATGACAAATCTGTATAGAATAGAAAAATTAAATTATGTCACCATGAAGGATCATTTTCCCTTACCCTTTTTGGACTAGATGCTAAATAGGTTGGTTGGGTGAAGATATTTTTGTTTTCTAGATGGATATACCAATTATCATCAAATACCTAGTAAGACTCATAATGATGCTCAGATTAACTACACCACCACTGAAAGAGATTTGTTCAACATTTTGTATGCTTTTGTTAAGTCTATGTCATATCTAATTGGAGCTAAATGTGTCGTTCATACTGACTATTTGACTATTAAATATTTGATGCAGAAGAAGGATGTGAAACCAAGATTAATTAGATGGGTATTTCAGATGCAAGAGTTTGATTTTGTACAAGTCAAAAGGAAAGGGATTGATAATCAATTTGTTGATCGTCTATCTAGGCTAGAATAAGAAGAAATACTTGACATGGGAAAAGAAATTAATGAAATAGTTTCTTGATGAACAACTTTATACTGTAATAGAATGTGAAAAATCTTGGTATGTTGATATTGTAAGTTATATCCTTAAGGGTATTTTACTATGTGGATTAACAAAACAACAGGAAAAAAAATTCGTTCATGATGCAGTCTTATTTTTTGGATGACCTCTGATTGTATAAATAATGCAATGATTTAGTAATGAGAAGATGTGCACCTTACAAAAAAATTTAGGAAATTATTCAGAAATGTCATGATTCTGAATTTAAAGGCCATTTTGGGAATGTTATGACTATTTATAAATTTTTGCAATCTGAATTTTATTGGCCTACTCTATTTAAAGATATTAATATATATAAAACATGAAATTGGTGTCAGAGACTAGGTAATATTTCAAAAAGAGATGAAATGCCTCTAAATTTTAATTTGGAAATTGAAATTTTTGATGCATGGGGATTGGATTTTATAGGACAATTTAAACCTTCAAAAAGAGATGAAATACCTCTAAATATAAATCTAATATCTCACATAGACTGGAAATGTCCGTACAAATTGTAGAAGGGTAGGTACGGGACTTGATGAGTCAAATTTTCATCGATCCATTCATTCTTCCTAAACATCTGCAACAAACTTGCCTCAATCCATCTCATACGATCAAATTGTTCCTTCATCCTCCAATATATGTGATCTAAAGGGTAAGTAAGATTTCCTATCACATTCATGATATTCTAAAGTTCTCTTTCTTTCTTCTTTATTTTATTCTCCAAAACTTTTGAACTTCCAACTGTACAGAGCATTAGGGGTGTCGAAGCATGTGATGATTGATCCAAGATAATGTGCATCGGTTCATTTCCATTCCCAATATAGTTTCCCATCAATAGGATCCATGTGATCCAAGGGTAATAACACTTTCTCACAACTTTCATATGGTACTTGAAATTGATTGCAAGGTAAGAAGATCTCAGAAGGATGCCCGAGTCCATTTATAGGCCAATTCATTATAATACCCATAATAGATTTAAAAATAATTGACCCCACATCAATGGGCTTCTCCATTTGAATGCAATAGTTTAAAATTGCACTTTCTTTTCTAACTTTACTAATTTTCATTGTAGGGAGTAGTTTTGTAGAGATGAAGAAATGTCATTGTTTAGATATCGAATTTAGCAGTGAAGCAGAGAAACTAATGTACCCCTCATCTCTGATTTCCTAATTATCACTTTCATCCATCAGAAATCAATATACATCATACATCAAATCCTTCATTGGAATAAAGTTTGTATAATGACAGATCAGCACACTTTTTATCATAAACATATTATTAATTCACGAAGGAGTAAATGATACGCCCTTACCTTAAATGAAGATGACTCCTTGGTTAATTCCATGAAGATTAGTGTAGAATTATTTTACTACTGGAACAACTACTGCAGCGGTAGTATGGCATAGAACTTTTCAACATCTTAGTACTATGATTTTCTCAATCTATAAAATTGGATAACTCAATCCATTATTGAAAAAAACTCTCGCCTTGATAGGTCTCTTCTTCGTGATGACTTTTTTATATAATTCATGTGCATCAAAACTAATAAACATTCTTCAATTGAAAATCCCATATCTTGAAGTGTTTCTCGAGTTGAGAGCCATGGATTTAAAAATTTGGAAGTATCTGGTCATCTAGAATGAATTTCATGCCTTTAAAAAGACCTTTAAGAAGTTATTTTGAAGCGAAATCCCACCAAATTCCACCAAAAACTCCCTGAACTATCGAAACCACAATAGGTGTTGTCGGCGACCCCGATGGTGTTTTCAGCACAATGGTTCTTTAAATGGGTGTCGTCGGCGCCCATGCTGACGCCGTCAAAATGAAAGCCACAGTTGCATCCATTTCATTTTTGGTTCAATTCATTTCAAAATTTTCGTCCAATACCAATATTTGTCTTGATTTATTATATTTATGATTGTATAGGATTATAATGTATTATTATCTCCTAATACTTAAAATAATTATTAGACAAAATACTTATATATATATATATATATATATATATATATATATATATATCCAAGATGCTGGTGGCTGGACCTAGCTGTGCTCTACTAGGGTTTTAGCTGTGATGGAGCTGCTTGGAGGTGTTTTGGACCTGTGTGAAGCTTGCTTTCTCTTCAAGATCTCCTTGGGGTTTGTGGTGGCAGTTTTGGTTGTTGCATGGGAAGTTTTTTTTCAAGTTTATATTACTGTTCCATTGATAAAGTTGTTGTTAGCTACTAATTTTTCCTGTGGCTTTCCCTTCCTTGCTGGTTTTCCTGGTTTTCAGTTCTGATTGATACTCTTTTAGGCTCTAAAATTGCTTCTCTCTTCTGTTGGTTTTTGGTATTTGTTGTTTGGGGGTTTTCTCTCTTCCCTTGCCTTTTTCTTTGATCTTGTTGTCCTCAATGGCCTACCCCATTGATGTGGATACCAATGCTAAGTGGACCAAGGCTACCTTTCCTGAAGTTGTGGGTAGTGGCGTGGAAGTGCCTAAATCCTTTAAACATCTAGTTTTCCCTCAATGTTTACATGATGCTGCTACTGGGAGGGGTGTTTGCCCCTTTGTTAATCCTTTAGGAGTAAAGAATGGGGAACCTGCAATTATCTTCTCCCCTCAGGAAATTAATGAGCTCAATGAAATCGTTAAATTCACTCTGGTTGGCAAATTCTAGTTTGGCCACCCTATAATGGATTTGGTAAGGAAATTCTTTAAGGATTTGAAATTAATAGGTGCTTGGAGGCTGGGTCTAATTGATGGAAGGCACCTGATAATTTCATTATTTAATGAAGAGGACTATGCAAGGGTTTTGGCCAAACAAACTCTAAGTATTAATGGTGTTCCAATGAAGTTAATGAAGTGGACACCTGAATTTTATCCCTTAAAGGAACTTCCTGTAGTTCCTACTTGGTTCAAATTCCCCAACCTACCCATTCAGTACTTCCATCAAAATGTTCTTTTCAGCATCAGTAGGGTGCTCGACTGCCCATTGAAAATTGATGCCCCTACCTTTAATATGGCTAGACCTGCTGGTGCTAGAGTTTTGGTTGAAAGGGACATCTCCCTGCAAGATATAGAAAGGATGTGGATTGGTACTTCTGAAGAAGGATTTTGGCAGCAAATAGTAATGGAACAAAAGCTAGTTTATTGTCGACATTGTAAAATGTTTGGTCATAATGTGGAAAGGTGTTATAGACTACACCCTCCATCTAAAAGGAAAACTACTAGGTCAGAAATACTTCTAGGCCAGTAGAAACAGATGGAATGGTAGTGGTAGCTGTTGAAACTGCTGCTGCTATTGAAAATACTATTGGGGTTAAACCCAATAGTAGTGATGTGGAGAAAGAGGAAGCCAATGGAATTAACAGAAATTTGAAGGGAAATATTATGCTTGATGACAACTTAATCAGTATTAATCCAACTAGAGTTAAAGACCAGAGAATTGACAATTTGAGTGATGTCTTAACTGAAGATTGGTAAGTTCTAAGAAGTAATAAAAAGAAAAAAAAAGGCAAGTTAGAATTTAAACAACCTTTGGAGGGCACAATGACTTTGGATCATCATCCAAGGACTAGGGTAAAGGGAGGACCTTCTCTCAATGATTAAGTTTCTTGTTTGGAAAATAAGGGGTATTGCTCACCCCTCTTCTCTCAAGAGATTAAAAAATCTAGTGAGAGTCCATAAAGTTTGGTGTTTTGCCATTCTTAAAAATTCCCAAAAAATTCAAAAGAAGTTCCCTCAATTTGATCATTTTTCTAACTCCAATAATAAAATTTGGCTTTTTGCTTGAGCTGAATTAGATTGGTCTATTTTGATAGATCATTCTCAGTTTATTCACATACAATTCTATATTGGAGCTCAAGTTGGCTATGCCACTTTCATTTATGCCAGTAGCCTTGCCAGTAACCAAGCCACCTTATGGAATGAGTTGATTCTGATTGGAGAAGTTGTAAACTCTTTTTGGATTTTGGGGGGTGACTTAAACTGTCTTTCCTCTCTTGGTGAAAGAAAAGGTGGCAGACCACCCACTGTCTCTACAATAAACATATTCAATGACTTTCTCTCTGAGGCTGAGTTGTTTGATTTGGGGTACCAAGGGCCAGACTTCACTTGGAGAAGAGGTGCTATGTGGGAGAGGTTGGATAGAAGTATGGGGAACTCTAAATGGGTTTAGACCTTCCCTTGCACTATCATTACTCATCTGGCTATGGCAGGTTCTGACCATAGACCATTGTTATGTACTATCCAAAATGTTGAAAAGCCAAAAAATGCTCCTTTCAAATTCCAAAACATGTGGACTCTTCACCCTCAGTTTATTGAAGAAGTTGATAAGGTTTGGAGGGCTGAAGGGAACTCTAATCCCTGGGTAAAACTGTGGATCCTGCAGAAAAAGTTGGCTGCTCATCTCAAGAAGTGGAATTAGGAAAAGCTTGGCAATATTAATGAGAACTTGCCCACTGCTCAAAGCAATGTTATCAGAAAAGAAAAGAATTTCCAAATGGGCTTGAATTCTGAAGCTGATCTGCATAAATCCAGTGAAGAACCGTTAATGCAAACCAATTATACTGAATGTTTTCTAAAACAAAAAGCTACAGGCACCAGATTTATTGATGAAGACAGAAACACAAGCTATTATCATGCTTGTATTAATTTCAGAAGGAAGAATAAAATGATCCTTTCCATACATGATTCAAATGGTAAGGTAGTAACTGATGCTGAGGACATTGCCATTGATGCTGTTAATTATTTTCATAATATCTTAATGGATTAGTCTACTGAGAGAGAACCTATCAAGGTGGAACTTATCTCTGAGTGCATTGATTATGTTCAAAGCTTGGACCTTATTTAGATTCCCATGGAAGGGGAAATTAAAGCAGCACTGGACTCTATTGATGACCAAAAGGTGGCTGTCCCTGATGGTTTTACTGCCAAATTCTATAAGACTACTTGGAATATCATCAGTGGGGAGGTGGTTGATGATATACAAAGCTTCTTTAAAGGTATGGATCCCCCTAAGTACTTCACTGATTCCACTATAACTTTGATTCCCAAAAATTCTAGCAGGATTGGGTGGGGAGATTTCAGACCTATCAGTCTAACAAATGTCTTATCTAAAGTTATCAGCAAGGTTATTAACAACAGGCTCCAACCTCACCTCCAATAACTTATTTGAAATAACCAGGCAGCATTTTTGAAAGGGAGACAAATCTCTGATAATATTCTCTTGGCACAGGATTTGTTGCTGGACCTTGATAGAAAGTGTAGAGGCAGCAATCTCATTCTGAAATTGGATGTCCAGAAAGCTTATGATACTATCAATTGAAATTTTATCTTAGACATTTTAAATGCTAGGGGTTTCTCTGAGGCCTTTATAATATTGGTAAGAAGGTGGCTTTGTATTAATAATCACTCTATCTTAATAAATGATAAAAGCCATGGTTTCTTTACTGCCTCAAGGAGAATTAAACAAGGAGATCCACTGTCTCCTACTATCTTTATTCTTGCTATGGATTATCTTTCTAGACTTTTAAATCAAATGTTTGCCTCTTCTCCTCACCTGACATATCAGCATAGATCTAACATTAGGGTGAGTCATCTGTCTTATGCTGATGATATTATCATTTTCTCCAAGGCTACAAAAACTGCTGTGAAGGCTCTTTACCAAGGACTTACACACTTCCAAATCACCTCTGGTATGCATCTTAATAAACAAAAATGTCAATTCTTTACTAGCCCAAACACTCTTCCACAGAATAAGCAATGGATTTCTCAGTACACTGGCTTCAGCAAAGCTTCTCTACCAATCAACTATCTTGGTGTCCAATTAATTAAAGGGAGAACCAAGCAAACACAATTCAATGGGGTTATTGACCAAATTCAGAAAAAGTTACAGTGTTGGACTAATTACTTCCTCTCAAACGGACGCAGAATCACCCTCCTTAAAAGCATCCTAACTTCCATTCCATCCTATGCTCTTCAAATGTTTACCATGAAGAAAGGAACTCAGATAAGACTGGGCAGAATTTTCAACAAATTTTTGTGGGCTGGACCAAAAAAAAAACAATTTCATTGGTTAGTAGTCCACCTAGCTTGGCAAGGTAGATAGCCCAATAGATAGCAAGGTAGATAGGTAGATAGCCCATTGGACAAAAAAACACAATGCTTAGCAAGGTAGATAGCCTAATAGATAGCAATCATTTCAATTTCTTGTGCATCAAATGCCCAAGTTGGAGAGGAAAAGTATAACATGCACTTCCCCAGAGAGTTCCTAAAGATTCCTCCCACACCAGCAGCCTCCTTACAAAAGCTTCCATCAGTATTGGTTTTCACCCACCTTTCGGAGGTGGGTTCCAGAGAACTAAAGTAGACACTTTTAGCTTTTGTAGACTGGGCACCCAATTCAGGAAAAAATTGGGAAAATTCTGAAATTTTATTATCTTTTGCAAATAAGAAGTACAATTCAGCACCACATCCATCTCCTTTGGTTTGTTGTTTTCATATTTAAACTGGTTCCTACACATCCAAAGGAACCAAGCAACAATACAATGAATGATTATTAATTTGGCATCTAACCATTCCATCCAACACCCCAAAAATTATTGCCAGCTGACTTTCAGAGTGTCAATATTCAGTTTTTTTAGTATACCAGACCAGACCCCTTGGGAGAAGCTACAAGAGAAGAACAAATGATCCAGACTTTCTTCAGCTTTACTGCACAGCTGACAACAAGAGGGTCCCTTAAGCCCTTTCATCTTCAAAATTTCATCAGTAGGACGTAAGGATTTCTATATCCTCCAGCTGAAAAAGGACATGGAAGGTGTTAACCACTTCCCCTAAATCAATTTAACTCACTTGACAAGTTGCCATTCAAATAGCTGTTGGTAGATGAAGGCAAACAATTTTTTTTGTGGAAGCCTGTCTAGTAATGAGTCTATCTTTCTGCCTAGGAATGATTTTTGTTTGCTTAACCCATTGTATTTGCTCTTTAGTTAGGATGGCATCCAAAAAATTGTAGTTCCACTGATTATCACTCCAGAATTCCTTCAATTTTGTCATTGAGTTAGGATTGGAGTTGTGAAGTCTCTCCCCATTCCATACTCACTTATCAAGCTAGAAGCTAACTTGGCCTTCACCAAGATCCCAGATAAACAGATCCTCAGCTTTATTTCTAATTTCCAAAAGCTTAGTCCACAACCTGGAATCACCCATCTTCTTTTGAGCCATAATAGGATGAACTGTCCTACAATACTTCCCCTTCATAAACTTAGCCCAAAGACTATCTTGTGCTCTGAACTTTATCCATAGTTTGCATAGGTTGATGATACTGAGATGCTGAAAATCTTTAAAGCCTAAACCACTAGCACTTTGGTGTTTACATAGTTTGTTCCAAGCTAACCAATGAAATTATTTTTTTTGTCCAGCCCACAGAAATTTGTTGAAAATTCTGCCCAGCCTTATCTGAGTTCCTTTCTTCATGGTAAACATTTGAAGAGCATAGAATGGAATGGAAGTTAGGATGCTTTTAAGGAGGGTGATTCTACCTCCTTTTGAGAGGAAGTAATTAGTCCAACACTGTAACTTTTTCTGAATTTGGTCAATAACCCCATTGAATTGTGTTTGTTTGGTTCTCCCTTTAATTAATTGGACACCAAGATAGTTGATTGGTAGAGAAGCTTTGCCGAAGCCAGTGTACTGAGCAATCCATTGCATAATCTTTGGGAGGAATGTTTAGGAACTCTCTAGAGTAGTGCATGTTATACTTTTCCTCTCCAACTTGGGCATTTGATGCACTAGAAACTGAAATGATTGTTATCTATTGGGTTATCTACCTTGCCAAGCATTACAACATCATAAAATTGATAGTTGAGACAGATTCCTTCAGTTGTATTAAATTTCTGAATTAGGAAGAGGCTGCTCCATGGAATGTTGCTAGCTGGACTACTAAGATCCAGAGCATGTTGAGCAATGTTGAAGTGATTTTCCAGCATATCTTAAGGGAAGGTAACACCCCTGCACATAGTTTCGCAGCTAGGGGGAGGGATAATGAAGAAATTGTTGTAGGGACTATACCTTCCACTCAGCTTGAAATGCTTTTTCATGGGGATAGTTTATCCATTCCTTATATTAATTATAGGGGGTGATTTTTTATTTTCACACTAGGTTAGCTTTTGTGTCTATCATAGATTTGTCCCACACTTTTTGTATACTTACTTGTATGATCTAGTTAGACAGATGGGAAGGGTTGTTTTGAGTGATCTGCTCACTCATTATGTAATCCAACTTTCACATTAACATGTATGGAGCTATAGCTTAGCTTTTTTCCTTTAATATATATATATATATATATATATATATATATTTGTATGTATGGGTTGCCTCCCACAAAGCGCTTGGTTTAATGTTGTCAGTCTGACGTACCAATATTTATTCAAGATGACTCAACATCAAAATTTCTTTTAATTGTGGCATGTGCCCTTCAAAATAATGTTTCGATCGATGCCAATTAACTTTAAATATCTTTCCAGTTTTAGGATCTTTAATAACAACAGTTCCATAATGATAATCTTTTAACACATTGAATGATCCTAACCATCTAGATTTCAGTTTTCCTGGAAATAATCTTAATCTAGTATTATATAATAAGACTTCCTGTCTAGGTTCAAATTTCTTTTTTATGATCCTCCGATCATGTCATATTTTCAGTTTCTCTTTATAGATTTTTTCATTATCATATGCTTCATTTCTAATCTATTCAAGTTCAGTGAGTTGCAATAATCTTTTCTCACTAGTATCCTTTACATTAAAATTAAATTCCTTAATAGCCCAAAATGCTTTATGTTCCAACTCTACTAGTAAGTGGCTTGTTTTACTAAAAATAAGTCTATTTGGAGACATTCCAATAGGAGTCTTATAGGCAGTTCTATAGGCCCATAGTGTAGTATCTAATCTAGTAGACCAATCCAATTTATCAGGATTTATAGATTTTGCTGAAATTTTCCTTATTTTACAATTTGATAGCTCTGCTAGACCACTGGCTTAGGGATGATAAGCAGGTGAAAATCTATGCATAATATTATATTTTCTAATCAATTTCTCGATCCTCTTATTTTTAAAATGGAACCCTCCATCTGTAATAATCACTCTCAGCATCCATATCTTGTAAAAATATTTTTATTTATTAAGTTTGAAACACTTCGAGCTTCACATTTATATACAACAATAGATTCAATCCCTTTGGACATATAATCAACAACAAGCAATATATATAAATTTTCAAATGAAGGCATAAATGGTCCCATAAAATCTAATCCCCACACATCAAAAATTTCAACTTGTAATGTGTAATTCAAAGGCATTTCATTTCTTCTAGAAATATTTCCTACTCGCTGACGTCAATTACATATTTTGATATATTCATTACCATCTCTAAAAATAGTAGGCCATTACAATCCAGCTTACAAAACTTTATGTGCAATTCTAGTACTTTCAAAATTTCCTCCAAATTCAGAATCATAACATAGTTTAATTATTTATTTAGTTTCTTCGTAAAGCACACATCTTCTAATAATTAAATCCTTACACTGTTTATATAAATATGGGTCATCCCAAAAATAGAATCTTGAATAATGAATAAATTTCTTTAATTGTTGATTGTTTATATATGGTGGTAGAATATCACTCACAATATAATTTACTATATCGGCACACCACAATATATTCTTTTTATCCATACTATACAATGGTTCGTCAGGAAAAGTTTCTAAAATTTCATTTGCAAAATCAGTTAATATTTCTTATTCTATTCTAGACAAATGATAAGCTATTTGATTATCAGTTCCCCTTCTATCTACTACCACAAAATTGAACTCTTATAGCAGAAGTATCCATCTAATTAATCTCGGTTTAGTATCCTTTTATTTTCATCAAATAATTGATAGCAAAATGGTCTGTATGCACTATACATTTAGCTCCAATTAAGTAAGGTCTAAACTTATCAAAGGCATAAATAATAGCTAATAACTCTCTTTCAGTAGTGGTGTAATAAATTTGAGAATCATTTAGAGTTTTACTAGCATAATATGTTACTTTAACAACTTTATTATACATTTATTTTAAAACAACTCTAATAACATGATCACTAGCATCACACATTATTTCAAATGGTTTCTCCTAATCAGGTAGAACGATTATAGGAGCAGTAATTAATTTTTCTTTTAGTAGTTCAAATGCTTTTATGCATTCCTCATTAAAATTAAATTTCGTATCCTTTTCTAAAAGTTGACATAATGGCTTTGTAATTTTTGAAAAATTTTGTATAACACCTGTAGAAACCAGCATGTCCTAAAAAACTTCTTACCCCTCTAATTGTAGTAGAAGGTGGTAATTTTATAATAACTTGAATTTTTGTTAGATCTAATTCCATGCCATTTTTAGAAATTTTATGCCTAAGAAAAATTCCTCTTATAACCATAAATTGACATTTTTCCTAATTTACTACTACGTTGATTTTTTCACATAGTTCCAGAACTTTTTCTAAATTATTTAAACATAATTCAATTGAAGCTCAAAATACAAAAAAAATCATCCATAAATACTTCCATTCCACATTCAATTAAATTACAAAAAATTGACATCATACATTTTTTTAAATGTCATAGGTGTGTTACATAGTCCAAAAGGCATTCTACAAAAAGCAAATGTTCCATAAGGGCTTGTAAATGTTATTTCTTCTTGATCCTCAGGAGCAATCAAAATTTGATGATACCCGATATATTCATTTAGAAAGTAGTAATATTATTGCCTAGCAAATATATCCAACATTTGGTCTAGAAATGGTAAAGGAAAATGATCTTTCCTGGTGGATATATTTAATTTTTTATACTTTATACAAATTCTCCTACCACTAACTTGTCTTATTGGAATTAATTCATTTTTCTCATTTACTTCAATCGTCACTTCTCGTTTCTGTAGAACACAGTGATCAGACTTACCCAAGCATTGTCTAAAATAAGATATATAATTCTAGCATCTAATCATTTTAAGATTTCCTTTTTAATAACTTCTTTCATTATCGGGTTTATTCTCCTTTGAGGATCAGCTTTTGTTGTTTTTTCTCATCTAAAAGAAATCGGTGCATACAAATTCAAGGACTGATTCCTTTAATATCTGCTAAAGTCCATCCAAAGGCCTTCTTATATCTTTTCAACATTTCTACTAATTTTTTTTCTTGAATTTCAATTAAACATAAGATACAATAGTAGGCAATGTTGATGGATCTCCTAAAAATTCATATTTTAAATGGGCAGGTAATATACTTTTAGCTCAAGTTCAGTTTATTTAATACTTGAAGGAGTGAGATTTTTATTATCTTTTTTCAAAAGGTCAAAATTTTCAAATTTGTCCTGAGCATAATTTAAATTCTTTTTTTTTATTTCATTTTCATTCTCATAATTCACTTTTTCATAATTTTTCTTCAAACATTCCCTTAAATCCCTCATTATTTAGATAATCAGTAACTTCTATTCTAAAACATTAATATTTTTTTTTATATTGCATGATATTTCATAACTTTTTCCATATTAAATGTTACTTTTTGATCATTGAATCTCATTATTAATTCTCATTTTTGCATGTCTATCACAGATCTCTTTATTGCAAAAAATGGTCTCCGCAAAATAATAGGAATCTCTTTATCTTCCTCCATATCTAATACAATAAAGTCCACAGAAAAAATAAATTTATCCACTTTCACTAACACAACTTCTATAACTCCTTTAGGATAAGTTATTGATCGATCAACTAACTAAAGAGTTACATTAGTAAAGGAAATCTGTCCTAACTCTAAATGCTTAAGAATTGATAGAGACATAAGATTAATATTAGCTCCTAGATCACATAAGGCTTTTCCAAAAAAATTTTCACAAATAGCACAATGTATAGTAAACTATAAGGATCTTTTAACTTTTCAGAAAGCTTTTTTGAGTAATTGTGCTACACTCTTCACAAATTGCAACAGTCTCGTGATCTACAAAATTCCACTTCTTGTTTAGTATATCCTTCATAAATTTCACATAATTTGACATTTTTTCCATTGCCTCAATGAAAGGAAAATTTATCTTTAATATTTTAAGGATTTCTAAAAATTTTGTTAATTTTTTATCTTTATTCTTCTGCTTCTATCGTTGAGGAAATGGAGGTGGCGGTTTTTCTAAAGAAATTTTTATTGGTTTATTTTCATCATTGTCACTTTCAATTTCTACCTTCTCCTTCTCAACTTCATATTCTCTTTAGATTCTTTTCTCTACTTCTTTTTCACTTCATAATAGAATAGCTTTAATTTTCTACTCATTATGATCTTTTGGATTGACTTCAACAGTGTTAGGAAGAATTCCTGAAGGTCTGTTATTAAGTGCAGTAGCATTATGTCCTAGTTGATTTTCAATATTTCTAATTGTAGCTCCTTAATTTTGTATTTGATTTCCCATGTTCAACATTACCTATTATGTAGTCTAATTCTTCTCCTTAAAGTGTGAATTATTATTAAATTCAGAAGGATAATAAGGTCTATATTTAGGATTCTCTTGGTTAGCTGAATTTCCTAAGGGGTTCACCAAAATGTTATAATTATTCCAACTAAGATTAGGGTGATTTTTCCTTCTAGGATTATAATAATTAGAAAAGGAATTATTTCTTCTAATATTAATAGCATTCATAGTTTCATAAGATGATTGAGTACCAATTATTTGTTCTAGTGAATTTTCCTCTAACATTGGTGGTATTTGAGAGTAGTTCACTCTAATTTGATAAATCTTCTTTTATATATCGACAATTTGAGAAGCTAAAATAGACATTGCATTAGATTCGTGAATACTAGTTACTCTTTTTGGATTTACCCGTTGAAAGGGCCAAGGAAAATTATTAGTAGTCATGTCCTGTATTAAAGAATATGCTTCATCAAAAGCTTTTGACATTAATGATCCACCTGCAGCAGCATCTATAATAAATCTAAGTGATCCTACTAATCCATTGTAAAAAGTTTGAATTATTAACTAATATGGTAAAGCTTGGTGTGGATATCTCCTAAGCAGATCCTTAAATCTTTCGAAAGCTTCATATATCGATTTCCTTTCTAACTGAAAAAAAGATGTAAATATCGTTTCTAAGCTTAGTAGTTTTCAAGGGTGTAAAATATTTAGTTAAAAATTTTTGTGATATCTCTCCCTAAGTTCTGATAGATCCAAGTGCTAATGAATTTAACCAAGCTTTAGTTTTCTCCCTTCATGAAAAATGAAAAAGTCTAAGCCTCACAGCATCATTAGACACTCCATCATATTTGAAAGTAGCACATATTTCAAGAAAACTAGCAAGTCGTAAGTTAGGATCTTCAGTTGGTGTTCCTCCAAACTGATTATTTTGTACCATTTGGATAATAGTAGGTTTATGCTCAAATGAATTAGCAGTAACATCAGGATTTTGAATAGTAAAGTGAAGTTCATTGTTGTAGGATCAACTTAATTTTTTAAAGGTCTTTATCTACTTTCATTTATTTAATTATCTAAGTTATTCGTCATTTCGTTCAAAATTCTAATTTCTTTTTATTGTTTTTGAGCTTTTTATTAGTGCATTGTAATTCTGAATCGTAAGGTACTAACCTTCAGATCCAATACTACGCATAAACAAATATAATGAGCTAAGAAAAATTTCTTAAAAGTACTTTTAAATTTCAAAAAATATTTTATGATATTTTTTTATAATTTTTGAATATTTAAATTTTTTATTTTATTTACTTTACAGCTAAATTTTCTAATTTACAAAATCTATTTAATTTACCATTACCTTCCCCGACAACGGTGCAAAAAACTGGATCCCCAAAATTATAGATGTGTAAAATTAATAAAGTTGACTCCACTTTGCAACTTCGCCAAACACTTGATTCAATATTTTATGAATAAAAAATTGAAGCAATTTATGTTGGGATTCTATGTAAGTATATGTATCGTTATCAAATAATACACGACTTTCTGTTTAAGTCCAAAATATCGATCTCACAAAAAAGGTTTAAATTCATAATGGAAATTTAAATTAGGAAATTCACAATAATAAAGAAAATCTACTACACTAATTTTAAATGTTTAAGGTGCTATCAAAACTAAATTACTAACAACTAGCAAAACTGTAAAGCAAACCTAAATAATAACTAACAAACTATATCTTTGTGATGAAGTTATCTGACATGAGAAAGCATCTTTCCAACTACAAAGAGTACTTGATTTAAAGAGGAATAAATAGTTTTAATATGTCTTGTGCCAAATAAGAGAAATTTTAATTCTCTACCCTTAGTCAAGTGTTATAGAAAATCATTAGCTAATCTTTGGTTTAGTGTTTAAATCCGTAGTTAGGCTAGGAGGATACTGGCTCTCGCTCCAAAGCTCCTACTTCCCTTCCCATGAAGGTTATGTCTCGCTTTAGTCATAAACACTAAGACCAAATTGGGGATTTTAGTTTGTCACTTTCAAATCTCTAATTATTCTCCCAATAATATATATTTCCTTATTTTATTGCACTCAATTCCATGAACGAAACACTCCTTCATTAAATCAAATGTGATTCTAACTTTCTTGTAAAACTCATCCTCCATTTCCTGGATAATATGTTTCACAACATATGTTAACATTTCAATTGGCCAAATCAAAACGTAAATTAAGAATAGAGTGAAAAATCATAATTTTTTTTTATATTTTAAAATGACACATCCAAATTATTTCTTCATTTTACCATATCTTAGAGTAGGGATAAAGACAAAGAAAACTACTCAGAACTCTTGAGAAGGATATGACAAAATACTAATTTTATAAATAAAAGAAAGTTTATACAACAATAATAAACAAATACTACTTATCTTTAACTCTTCCTCAATAAAAATCACTTGTAGCTCCTCTTGGACACTTTCTCTCTTTACAAGACTCTTGATTCTCTCTTTAAAGATGTAGGGAAGAAGAAATCTCTCGCTTCTTTCCCTCTCCAACAACTCTTATGACAAATCACACATAAACTCACCATACTAAACAATACACACAATGGAACATTAAAGAAAACTCAATGTCACACTAGGTCCCCTTTTCTCTGATTAATTTTTTCTCTAAATAGAGCATAATGTTGATTTTCCAAGAGGTGTATCCAATAAATCTTCAAAAGGCATCCAAATTCATAGAAATCTTCTAGAAATTCACCCAACATTGACATTGGTGTCGTCGGCGCCCGTGGTCCGAATTGTTTCTTGTGCTCTCTGTCAAATGGCGCCGTCGATGCCCAGTCTGTTATCGTCAGCACCCCCGATACTCTGGACTCCTCCTTCATGCTGGTGTCATCAGCATCCATGCTAGCGCCTTCGGTGCTGAGTATTTCTTTCAAAACACTATTTTGACTCCATATTTCATCCTTTCTGCTTCCTTTTTGCTTCAAGTGCTAAAAATCATCAACCTACAATAAAACATGAAATATACATTCCTTTAAAGAGCAATATCAGTAAAAATGAGTATAAAATATAGGTCTAAAATGCATATATTTTTGTTGCATTAGAAATCAAGATGAAGGGTCCACATATTCTGAAACTGGAAAGAAAGACCACAAGCACAATGAGAGTTTTTTATAGCACACAGTACTGACCTATCATCAGAACCTGTCATAGCTAGGTGAAAAACATTAGTGTAGGGGAAGGTTTGAAGCGATTAGGAGTTTCCCAAAATTCTATCAAGCCTTACCCATAGAGTTCCCCTTCTCCAAGTAAAATATGAGCCTTAAAAACTTAAATCAAATAGAGCAGACTCAGTGATGAACTCATTGAATTTGGCCATGGAAGAAGCCAAAGGAGGTCTCCGACCACTTTCTTCAGTAGGTGCAGTAATGTAATTGAAATCTCCTCCCAGAAACCAGAAGGAGTTGATAGATTGACTAAGCTGACATAAATCCTGCCAAAGTATTTGTTGTTGACTAACATTACAGCTAGAATATATGAAAGTAGCAAAACCTTGTTATGTACCAATGGAGAACTACAAATGCACAAATTGGGGATGATTACATATAACAAACCACTGCATCTCTGATCTTGGAAAAAAAACTAGATTTGTTTATTGATGCTAGCGTAATAAGTAAATTTACGGAATTTCTTGAGGATATATTCGGGATGTTTAGTGACCGTAGGCTCTAAAAGACCATTAATGAGATGAAGTAGTCGTTTATGGGAGGATGGGTGAGCAGCCCCCCATATATTCCAGCATAAGAATTTTATCATTGAGAGAGGGTTCTCCCCATCCCTCTAGTTCTAGGGTAGGGTTCAGATTGTATGGTTGTGTGGTGTCCAGCAAATGAATTCTAATTGTCATCAAATAGGAGCTTCAATTCTCACCATCCCTTCTTCTTGCTTCCCTTCTGAACCCGCCACTCTTCAATAAGCACATTAGTCAAATGATTCATAGCGGGGTCGATCATCTGGTGAAGATCTGGAAAATTAGCGTGAAAGGAGCCTAATGTAGTTGGGACAATATTGATACAAATTTAAGGAGTGCACCTATAGAGAAGAGGACATTATGACGAAAATACTGTAATTTCAACCTAGGGAGCTTAAACCAAATTGGGATGACCACTTAAGGAACAGGATTATGCTAAGATGCCAACTTAATGATTTTCATTGGTTGATCTTCAATATAGATAATTTCTTTGGAGAAAACCTTAGCATAATCCTCTTACTTAACAAGTTAAATCATCACATGCTTATCATCAAGCAACCCAACTTTCCAAGAACCCAAAATTTTCAAAGCATCAAATATTTTTCGGATAACCTCCATCTTTGGATGTCCCAAAGGGAATTTGACAAAAAGAGAAGATTTGTACTTCTCATTAATTTCAGTAACTTCAGCTTTTGTGAAGAAGATAGCAATTTTCCAACTTTTCTTGGAAATTTTTTTTCAGAAAAAGGCTATCTTCAATGCTTTCAAAGTAATCATGATAGTCCTATGAAAACAACAGTCTATTCCTCAGACTAGAAGCACCAATGCCAATAACATTAGCAAATGAACACTTACCAATGAAGTTTGTATTAGCTTGAGTGAGTGTGGTGTCCATTGTAAACTGCATAATCAATAAACAGTGAAGCGAGATCAAATAGAATAGTAACCAACCACAAATTTGAAGAACCAGTAGCCCCAGAAACACAAAAAGAAGTAGAACATTTCAAATAGTAAAAACAACCTCCAAAAGACAACAAAATGAATGAGAAAGAGTAGGAAAAATAAAGAAAAGGTCATTGAAAGAGTAGCAAAGGAACTAGCCGCCATGACTAAGGACAAACCCCCAGCAGGCAAATTCTAACGCA
Source organism: Phalaenopsis aphrodite (assembly GCA_003013225.1). Taxonomy (NCBI): domain Eukaryota; kingdom Viridiplantae; phylum Streptophyta; class Magnoliopsida; order Asparagales; family Orchidaceae; genus Phalaenopsis; species Phalaenopsis aphrodite. Next base: position 970,810 of record NEWO01000192.1, on the reverse strand, counting down.
ACCATATATATATATATATATATATATATATATATATATATATATTGGTGAAAGGAGCATTATTGGGCTCCCTGCATGTTGATTCAAATAAAGCAATTACAATATATGGAGAGGGTCCCCTATCTAATCCAAAATCACACATAGCTCACTCATGAGGGTGACCTATCCACACACAGACTCATCTCTAACAGCAGGAAGAGAGCCAAAAAAGACTGAATATATATATATATATATATATATATATATAGTAAAAGGAGACTAGGCTCCTATAACAATAATAAAAGTTACAAAAGGTACAAAAAAGGAAAACAAGAAAGCACTTCCCAATGTTAAAGTGGCAAAACTCTAAGGAAAGGTAGATCAACAAGATCTCCTTTCAACAGCAACTCTAAATGGGGAGTGGTACAAGTATCAATGATGGGGTTCTCGGTATGGAGGCCAGCCTTAGCAAGGCAATTGGTAGGTCTATTACCCTCTCTAAAAGTATGATAAAGGGACAGCTTTATCCTCAATCTCAAGGTTTGTATACCAGTGATCCACTGATTTAGATACCAAGGGGCAGAAATCCTTCCTTCCAGAATGTTAAGTAAGATAATAGAGTCAGTTTCCACCACTAAGAGATTCCACCTGCATTTTATGGCCAAGAAAACAGCCCAAAAAGCAACTTGGGCTTCAACTTCCAGAGGGTCTTCAGCTATGGCAGGAGACTAAAAATATAGTAGGCATTCACCTTTTGTGTTTCTGAAAACCCCTCCAAAGCCAGCATTAAGAGACATGAAGCTACCATCAGTATTGACTTTGACCCAACCCATAGGAGGACAATTCCAGTGAACAAGGATAGTTTGAAATTTTCTTGTACCAAAGAGGGAAGATGTGCATAGGATGTCAAGAAGTTTCCTATGGTAGTGTAGTTTCTGTAAATAGCTGTAACAGTGTATGGCAATGGCATTTTCATCCCAATGAACCTCATCAAATTTCAGCTTATTTCTTGCCATCCAAACAAACCATGCTATGATACAAGGGATGGGAGGGAGCTGTTGGTCCTGCCAATCTTTCCAGCTTGAATAAAACACCTCCCAAGATAGCTGGATGGTATTTAGTTTTAATTTAGGTAGCAAAATGTTCCAAACCAGTTGAACCTCATAGCATTCAAAGAATAAGTGGGGGAGGGATTCCTCCTAACATTTACACAGATAGCATCTTGAAGGGCCTCTCAAACCTTTTAACTTTAAAATATCATCAGTGGGGATGAATCCATAGAAAAGCTTCCAAGAGAAAAAAGGCCATGGAAGGAGAAAGATACTTGTTCCACACACATTTAGTCCAAGATATCTCCTATTGAGGAAAGCAGAAAATGGAAGCTGACAATGTCTGGGAAACCTTCTTCTTCACAATAAGTTTGTCCTTCTTGGATCTATCAAGAGGTTTTGTCATTATAGTGTGTATTAATCTAATGTCAAGGATATTCTGAAGAGCTTGTTGGTTCCAACCATTAGCAGACCAAAGGTCAGAAACCAGTGTTGTGGAGTTGAAATAAGAATCAGTTTGAGGAGAGATTAAGCCTTCTCTAGTCTAGTTATCAAGCCACACATTTAGTCTGCCTTCCCCAATCTCCCAAATGAAAAGTTGTTCAGCCTCTGTTCTCATCTTCAACATATTCTTCCAAGTTCTAGAGTCCCCCAATCTGTTAGTCACAAGAGAAGGATGCTGATCTTTACAGTATTTTCCTTTCAGAAATTTTGCTTAAAGTGAAGTCTATGCTTTAAACATAACCCAAAGTCTGTAAAAATTAGTTTTGATAATCTATTTGAAGCTTTTAAACCCCAGGCCACCAGCTCTAGTACTGCCACAGATGCTTTGCTATCTCACCCAATGCACTTGCTTTCTCTGGCCTGCCCATAAAAATCTATTGAAAGTTCTTTCAAGTGAGGTTTGGATGGATTTCTTCATAACAAAAACATGAGATAAATAAGATGGGAGAGCTGCTAAGATGCTTTTAAGAAGGGTAATTCTTCCCTCATTGGAAAGAAAAGTATTTGACCAACTATTAAGTTTATCTTGAACTTTTTGAAGAACTTCATCAAACTGGACTTGCCTAGTCCTTCCTTTAATCAATAAAGTGACTAAGTATTTCAAAGGTAGAGAGCTGGAGCAAAAACCAGTGAAATCTGAAATCTAGTGTCTTCAGTAAATGAGTGAAGCCTGAAATCAAACACTGGATTGGTGCTTCTAGTCTGAGGGATTTAAAAGCTGGCGGCTGAGGATTCTCTAATATGGCAGATGAGGATTCCTTATAAAGTTCAGGATTCCTTTCTTTATAAAGTTCCTGTTATCAAGCCACCCATATATATATAAAGATGGCGGCTGAGGATTCTCTAATATGATTTGCGGCGCAATGGTGCTTTCTTCTTGGTTTCTGCTAATTTCTAGCTCTGGAACTGTTTTTTCTTGGTTTTTTACTTATTTTGGACCTCCCTATCCTTCTCTTCTAATTGTTTTGTCTTCTGTTAAAGTGTTTGTTCCTTTTTGGGTTGTGCTTTTTTTGAACTTTTTTACTATTCCATTGGTTTGGAGAAGGTGAGTTGCGGCTTTGTTGTGACTTATTTTTTAGCTGAGCTTACTTTCATTCGCTATGGCTGAATAAATTCTTGCTACTGACCCAATTTTTTTTTTGTAAAACCTCTTATGCTGCTATTCTTGGTAATGAGGTTTATAGTTCCTCATTAGAGGATAAATTGGTTTTCCTATAGCTTTACATGATACAGCAAGCGGAAGGGTTGATTGCCCTTTTCTCAAACACGGTACTATGAAGGGTGGCAGACATGCAATTCTTTTTTTAGCTGATGAAGTGAGTTCTCTGGTAGAATTATTTAAATTTACTCTAGTGGGTAAATTTCAGCTGGGCCATCCAAAGAAGTAAATAGTAAGGAAAGTAATTATTGACTTAAAACTAGTGGGCAATTGGAAGGCTGGACTATTTCATGACTCACATATAATGATCTATCTCTCTTTGGAGGAAGACTATGTTGAACTTTTCTCTAAGAAGAAGTGGTTGTTGATGGGAAATTAATGAAACTACTTCAATCATCATCTAATGACTCTACACAAGAACCCCCATCATCCCAATCTGGTTTAAACTCCCAAGACTGAAGTTACATTTCGTCCACCACCAAGTCTTATTTTTTATTGGATCCATTCTTGGCAGCTCTATGAAGTTTGACATCTCTACATTCAATTTGTCTAGACCCTCAGTTTCTAGGAGTAGAGAGGGATAACAATTTGCCTGAAATTAATGAGGTCTGCTTGGGCATTCCAAACAATGGCTATTGACAACCTATAATCATGGAGCAAAAGCCCTTATCAGTGTTATTTTTTGTTGAGGGGTTGCCCATAAGAATTTTTGGTCACCGGAATCAAAATCTCGTCGCCCACTTCGGAAGGACGTTTTAATTTACATACATATAACAGGGAAGTAAAATCTTGATTCACCATCTGAAACTTTAAAATGCATGTTAAGGCAGTTTAAATGAAACAGGGAAGTAAAATCTTGAAGACCTATCTAACCCTAGGACATATCTTGGTGGGTCCTTAGGACTTTAATTAAGAATGATGTTGTCAAGCAAAACATATTAAGTTAGTAGATTTCTGAGCTATCCAACAAATCTAGAGAAATAAGCAGGTTCGTGCCGCTCACTCGCTGCCTGATGGAAAATCCCGAGTTCTTTTAAACTTATTATGTTGCTTAATAAGTCATCAAGTAAATACCCTTAATTCTCATTAAATATTGATGTCTCAAATATCCTTAAGAAAAGGTTAATTATCAGTTGTGATTCAATTTAAGAGTTATGTCTGTGAAGATCTTTAAAGAGGCAAGTTAGTATTGTTGAAACACTTAACCAATTTAACCCTAATTAGGCTTTTAGTGTTTGAAAAATGTTTTAATTTTCAATGATATTTACTTTTCTAATCTTCATTTAAATGAAACTTGATTTAGCCTAAGTCACTACTAAGCCCTTAAGACCTAGTTGAGTGTCTTCATTAGTTTGGAAAAGGTTAAGCTTTAGGTGGTCATGATTCATGATTTGAATTTTATTTTAAAAATCAAAATAGAGGTATTAATTTAATTAATTATTGACTTCAAAAGTCATACCCCTAAGTCCTAGACTCATTTCATTTTAATAAACTTCCAAATTTTATTAACTTATCTTTTTCAATTAAGAAAGTAACATTAGTTTATACCAATTAACCCCTTATGTTTTAAACATCAAATAAATTGATTAAGATCAGAGGTTACCCATTTCCCTCCTTAACTTAGGCCTAAATGTTAATTAAGGCTAATTTTCCAAAATTACACATTTGCCCTTAAGGCTCTAACATTTCATAATTTCTCAAATTCAATTCAAATGACTTTAAAAATTTTATCCTATCTCATTCATGGGTCAATTAAGACATCACAGGAGAAAATGTGATTTTTCAAAATTTAATTTAATTTATATAATTATTTTCATGCAAAAATAGGATTTTTCAAAGAAAATTCCTAACTTGACCAAGATAAATCCTAATCTCTTGAAATTTTTACTGCAGGTAACCTTAGACTAGAGAAGCCTTTGAAAAAAATTTCATGATTTTTTCAATTTTATTTAAATTTTGAAGAATTATTTTAATTTTTAGAGTATTTATTAAATATAAAATATTTCAAATAGGTTAAATTAAGTTTTGCATTTTTGAAAAATCTCCCTAAGGTTAGAGAACTTAGAGGAGAAGATTTTATATTTTTCTGAATTTTATTTGATTCAGTGGAATTATTTTAATGAAAACTCATTTTTAGTCTTTAAAAATTATTTTTAAGCTTTAAAATTCAATATCATTATTTAGAAAACCAAGAAAAATATTCTAATTGTTCATAAGTGATTAGGAAGTAATTAGAACATTTCCATTAGTTTTATTTTTTGTGATTTTTAGGGGGTTTTAATTATTTAAATATTAAAAATAGGCTAAAATTCAAGTTTTTATTTTAAATATCATTTTATTTTTAAAAAATGTCCCTATTCACAGAGAACTCAAAAAATAAGTTTTAATAATTTTTTTAGTTTTATTTTGATTTTTAAAAATCATTTAAGTGCCAAAAATGATGTTTATCTTTAAAAATCAATTTAAGTTATCAAATGTACTCAAAATTTTTTGAAATTTCTATGGTGAGTTGTCTGGATCATAAACCATAGTGGAGATTAAAAATCAAGTTATTTAAATGTTCATATCTTTCAAAATTAATTATTTTAATGATTTAGTGTTCATGAAAATTAAGTACATTTTAAATGACTTGACCCATGAAATTTTTTTCAAAAGCTACTCTGGTCATGGTGGACCTTCCAAAATTTTCTTGGAATTTTTAATTCAACATGCTAATTTCCATGATTATTTTAAAGAAATAATGTGCAAAAACTTGAAAAATATGGATCTCTATCTAGGAAACTTCTCTGACTTTAGAAAAATCAAGGAATTTTTCCCTTGACAGAGGCTACAATATGCCAAAATTTCAAGCCAACATGATGTGTCAATATGCATGGAGAATCAAATAATTCAAAACAGTGTTTAATTAATTAAAAATAAAATATGCATCAAATGGACTTGAATTTTATTCCACATTGTTCTCCTCTGTTCACTAAGCAAGACCGTATTTTTATTTTATTTTTTATGATTTTTCTATACAAAGTCATGTATTTTTAAATTTAGGGGTCATTTTATGAATTAATTAAACCCCTATTTACCTATTTAAACGCGCGACGCCACCTCAACCTACGACGGCTCCGAAGCTCCACACGGCACGCTCTCATTTGACACTGCCATCCACCTCAGCGCTGACTTAGCCTGCTATTTATGTTTCAAAGCGTTGTCCGGCTTGATCTCTTTCGTCTATTCTATAATCGCTTGATCAAACGACTCCCCGCCATCATCCCCAATAGAATGATCCCATGACCATCCACACTAAAACCCTAAGATCTCAACCTAGACTCAATCTAATCACTTTTTGTTTGATCATATGGACTCATCCAAGTGAGATGAACACATCTATATGGTAATCAAGCAATCAAATTAACTCTAAGCAAATAGAGAATCGAAATAGGCTCGGTAGGAGGTGAGGTTTTATACCTTTGTTATGAGAAGTGAAGCTTCAATCAGAGGGTCTTGGCACATTTGTTGGGGTCCAAGGAGGCTAGGGATTGAGTCCCTGGTCTTGGTATAAGGCCTAGGTGTGAATTTAGCCAAGCTCGAATTCGGGTGTTGGTCTAGAGCTATGGTAGAGCCTCTGTGGAAGGGGGATTTGACAGGGATTTAGCTTCTTTCACTGTTGTGAAGGTGTGGGTAGTGTTAATTTGAGTTTGGTGGAGTGTGGATGTGTATTGGGTTCTGTCCTAGATTCCAACAAGGTTTCAAGCTCAAAATTGAGCTCCGGCAGTGGGAATTGGTAGGGGAAAATAGTTGGAATGCACTGAGGAGATCTTAGGGAAGCTCCTTGTAAAGTTTGGAGAGACCTCTCTAAGAAAATTTCAGCACACCTTCCATGGCCGTGGAGGTGAGTTTTTATAAAAATGCCCATGGGGTGACTCTCAGGGCACCAGTTTGGGTGCATTGTGGTGCTTATGCGGAGCGCAGAGGAGCTCCATCAATTAATTTTGTTGAGCTGGCATCTAGGTTTGATTTGGGTGAGGTACAATGAGAGTGGCTCTTGATTTTGTGCTTTTTGGGCAACTAGGCTGGTCGGCCAAACCAGGGTACGTGGCTAGGACCTCAGGGAACCCAGGGGAATATGTCACAACAATTTAGTGCAATGATACCTAATTTTGGTAAGGATATCTTAAGAACATGCATTTTTGGAAATAATATCCATAAATTTTGGGGACCTTTGATCCATGGCTTGATTTAGGTGGTTTCATGGTGTTTGGACTGGTCACTAAGTCCAACTAATGGTTGTGGTGGAGTTAATTTTGTGACTTTAGGGTGGTTAGGTCACATTTAGTGCATGGGTCCAAGTGGGTGCAAATGACTAAATCTTGGGTTTGGTCTAGGCTAGCCATGTCAATTAAACCAAATAACTATTTCATTTGGTGTAGATGATCATAAGTAACAAATTTGACGAAGGATGGAAGTGGTTTTGAACTCAATTGAAGGGTCAATTTGAGGGAATTTTGACTTTTTGTCAATTTTTTCATGTTAATCTAGGCTTGGGTCTAGCTTGGGTTAGCCTTACGCTAAGTCAAAATTGATTATTTTAAATGGTCAATGGGAACCTTATGAAGAGTTTTGAACATGAATTGGGTGTCAATTTTGGGTTTAAGGCAATCAATTGGTTGAAATTTGGGGACTTAGCCAATTTGGGGCTAAATTTGGCAATTTTGGATTTACGCTAAAATAAAATAGATTTGAGGCTTAAACAAGGATAATTGATGGTTAATTTTGATTTGTAGGAATTTTATGAAGATTTTTCAACATTAATTATGGCCAATTTACTAGGATATGGGCTCAATTTGGTGAGATTAGGTCATATGGTCAAAATTGGGGTTTTGACCTAAATAAAAATTGGATTCAAATCATGGGCCAATTAAGCTTTAATTTGGTTTAGTTTGGTCATATCAAAAGTTAATTTGAGTTTAGGATTTTAATTGGGGTCAATTGAGATCAAATTGATGAACATTTCAGTTGAATTTGAGGAAATTTGGGCCCACAAAGGCAAATTTGGGGGTTTTGGTTAAAGATGGTCAAATTGGCCAAATTGGGTCATGTGTTAGTTGATAAAAATGAAATTGAAAATATTTGGGATTTATTGAGATTTTAGTGTAATTTTTGGAATTTTTCAAATTTTTGGCTATGGAGGGTCATTTTGGTAATTTTGGGGTGTTTAGGGGCAAAAGGGCAAGATGGGTATTTTTTATAGGATTGCATAAATAATCACCCTAAATGAGCCATGGAATGAAGGAAATACCATTTTGGGTCCTCTATGTACTGGTCTTTGTCAACCCATAGCCCTAGGGCTGGTATGTTTAGGGGACCATCTACATGAGTATCCCAAAAAGATCAAAGGACCTAGGCTAGCAATTTGAGTTTAGATTTGTGAGTGATTGTGAGCGTAGATGAGTATAGATGAGTGTAGTGAGTGCTTTAGCTCCAGACCAACACCCAGGGTCAACTTTAAGGTCCAGTAGTTCTAAGGGTGACTCATCTTGAGTTTCCCTTATAGTGACCCCACCTACTAAGTGCTAGAGGTTAGGACCAATATGTGGAACTTCAAGTTGAGTAAGGAAGATGGTAAAATTTCTTGTGGTGAGGGTTCCATGTCTAGTTTTCTAAGAATAGTCAATAGAAAAATCCTATGGCTAGACCTTAGGTTACTAAAGAGGAAAAACTAAACCTCAACCAAAAGTGAGTTCAACAAATGGACTCGCAGTAGGTGTGGTGTGCTGGGCAAGCACACCGCGCGTATTGACGTTGACCGACAAGATCAACAAAAACCAATACAAACTCCTAACTCAACAGACCCAGAAGTACATGTAGAGTTGTGTGTGTGATTTGTTTTATTTCCTCTGGGGATACTTGCAGATGATCGTATGATCGAAAATATGGAGTAGGGAGTCTCGTTTGGGATCGAAGAGTACATTTTGAGTTATGAAATTTCAGATATTTATAAAGGATGGGAATCAGTATGTAAGTGCTAACCCCGAGGTGGAAATTGAAATTTAAGTATCAATTTTGAAAAGACAAGATGGGTCCGAATTTGGGTACCGACCTCAAAAGATGAGAATCAAAATTTAGGTACAGATTCAAAGATGTGAGAATTGAAATTTAGGTATTGATTTCAAGGAGAGAGTCAAAATTTAGGTATCAACCTCAAAATGTGCGAATCAGGATTTAGGTACTGACTCGAAAATGTAAGAATTGAAATGTAGGTATCAATCCTGAGATGTGAGAATTGAAATGTAGGTATCAATTTGAAGATGTGAGAATTGAAATGTAGGTATCAATTCAAAGATGTGAGAATTGAAATGTACTGATCAATTCAAAGATGTGAGAATTGAAATGTAGGTATTAATTCAAAGATGTGAGAGTTGGTATCAATTTGAAGATGTGAGAATTGAAATGTAGGTATCAATTCGAAGATGTGAGAACTAAAATTTAGGTATCAATTTCAAGGAGAGAGTCAAAATTTAGGTATCAACCTTGAAATGTGAGATTCAGGATTTTAGTACTGTCTCAAAAATGTGAGAATTGAATAGTAGGTTTCAATCCCGAGACGTGAGATTGAAATGTAGGTATCAATTTGAATATGTGAGAATTGAAATGTAGGTATCAATTTGAAGATGTGAGAATTGAAAAGTAGGTATCAAATCAAATATCTGAGAATTGAAATGTAGGTATAAATTTGAAGATGTGAGAATTGAAATTTAGGTATCAAACCGAAGATGTGACAATTAAAATTTAGGTATCGATTTCAAGGAGAGAGTCAAAATTTAGGTATCGATTTCAAGGAGAGAGTCAAAATTTAGTTATCGACCTCAAAATGTGAGAATCAGGATTTAGGTACTGACTCGAAAATAAGAATTGAAATTTACAAAGAGCTTGTGGTGTTGAATTTGCAAAAGTGTATCATGTGGAAAGGCTAATTTTGTAGAAGATTTATAGTGCTTTGTGGGGTTTTGTGCAGAATGCAAAATTTTGAAAGGATGTGAAGAGAGTTAAGGTAAATAAAGATGGTTGTGTTGTGCACATAAGAGTAGGAAACCCCAAAAATGAGAGGATACACTCAACAGATTCGTTTCATTTTCTTGTTGTTTTTATCACATTTAATTTTTCTAAAATATGTCTTTAAAGTTTTAATTTTACTTGGTAGATTTTCAAAAGAAATTTGTTTTGTTGTTTATTTATTAGTGATTATTTTCTTTTTCATTTATATTTTATTTATTGTTAAAAATTTGTTGTTTCATTCTTTGTTCATTAAAATTCTGAACCAACATGTGGTTTGTGGCTTTCATCCCTCGCACAAAAAGGCAACTGACAGAAAGGCACAATTTGAGAGAGATTTCATTATTTTGCTCCAACAAAGATGTCATAAATCAAACATAGGCTAATGCCTCAAAAGGTACATTATGTAGTCCATGTCAAAATACATCGAGAACATCTCATGCTATGAATACATTGTAGACTGAATACATCAGATACATGTCATGCTGTTAAAAGAAAGAAAGTGAACCCTCTGCCAGGTATGTTGAGCTCCTGATCAAGCAGACCTTTTAAGCCATGCTCCAGGATAAGAGTTCCCTTCGCATGTAATTAGAGGTACAACCTTCTCACAGCTCGTATGGAAGTAACTCCTCCAATTCTGGGTCCTGCTGGAATCCATATGGCATTTTATTGTCATCCATCCTACGGAAAGTCACAGACACCCTACGGTGTCATACTCCTGGAATGCAATGTTTGGCAACGTCTGCACCGTTGCCTTTAAGAACAAGTACTGAACCGACTGGTAGGGGAATCTCCACAGAATCTCTGAATTCACCAGGGCAGATGATATTGATTTCCTTCCCAAATAAAATATTGCATTTGCTCATAAATGAGACCGTGCAGAATAGCCTCACAAAATCATGATGATCAATGTGTGGGGGAATGCATTCACCCTCTTCATAGATATTGATCATGAAACTGTTGGGAATACATGTAGCAGGTAGAATATTCCATTTTACTGTTCTTTTGATCATCCATTTTATCATCGGCAGTAGCGGATCTACTTGATCATGTCTGAGGATCACAGTTGGATTCCCCTGTCTGTCATTTGTGAAGTTATAACAACAGCCATATTGGATAGTGATTCTTCCCTTCCCTCTCATCCATTTCATTGGCTTGGAATATGTCCTTTCCATAAGAAGGCCTGCTCGACTTCTATCTCTTAAATTGAAGATACAGTCCAAAATGCTACTTTCATCAGTCTCGGAGAAAACCTTAGTGTACAGCTCCAGGCTTTCCAATATATTGATGAACTTTCCATGAACTTCCTCATAGAACTCGAATTCCCTTTGATTTAGTATGCTTATCTTGTAGTATTCTACCATACCAGGGGTTGGAAGCTGTCCTGGGCGTTCCATCCTTCAAGCAATGGCAGGAACCCAAACTGGTGTTGTTCGATCTGGAGCATGAGACTCGGCCTCTAATGAGATGTACAACCCCGGGCTCCACGGTACGTACTGATCCATCCCTAGTGGGACATATGGTTCATCCATCATGACATCTGAAATCTGAGACTTGTTGGTGCTTGAATTGTACTCTTCCAATGTACTGAAATGTTGTAGATGCAAAACATTGCAATCCGAGCATTCTAAAAACATGCTTGTGGCTGATGTCCCGGCCGGTATTTTAATGTTGCAAGTCGTGCAACCCTTGCACAAAACATCTGACACTGAAAGTGTGTCTGACTCTGTCACAAACCCTGTTTCTTCTTCCGTGGTGGGTAAGCTAGTAGAAGTTTCTTTCAGGTCTGGATCATGAATATGCCCCTCAGGAATAAGGTTGAGCAAGTTGTTTGTCTCTATTTGACGTTTGCGTTCTTGTCGTAGAAAAGCTCTCTGCATCTTGCGGCTGGCGTTCCTGCATTGTGTTCTGCGAAGCAGAGTACTTGGTAGCCTTTTGTTATTGGAAGCTATTAAGCCTCCGGCTGGTGTAGCTACCATGGAGGGCAGATGGTTCGGCCCCTCCATCGGATCTTGCTCTGTTATCACGTTCTTTCCCTTGCGTGACACATTATCTTTAGCGGCCACTCTCTGTAGTGAAGGCAATCCTTCATTCTCTTTGCAATTAACTACGCCAATTAAAGGACCATCGCAGTCCATGTCAACCTGGTTGAAATCCACGTTGAAGTCTATGGTACCGTCATCTCCTCATTTAATGTGAGGTTCCATCCATCCTAGAAAGCAAAGATCAGCCTCTGTCCCAACATTTTCTGTAGAAGACAAGAAAAACGTCAGTGGGCTGAAACTTGGCATGAACAAGAATAAAACAAAGTATTTATTAAAGTAAATTTTAGTTTGTTTTGGTGCAATGAATTTTTTATTTTATGTATGAGTTTTGTTTAATTTAGTAGAATATCATACTTAAAAGTGAAAAGAAGAAAATTTGAATTTTAAAATTTCTTTCTCAAAATTTTCATTATATGGAGGTTAATTACAAAATTTGGACCCGATCATAGACATTTGGCCATATAGATAACTCTAAAACAATCAAAGTTTCAAAGTTTCAAAGCAAGCGAAGGCAACCCACATTAGGTTGTGTAATAGGTTTTCAGATATCGTCCGTTTAATGTTTACATGGGTCTCTCGCTCTGGAAGTCCACTAACTGGTAGGCTCCTCTTGTATAGACCTTTTCAATGATAAATGGTCCCTCTCATGTTGGCTCAAATTTCCAACCTATTTTGGGGGGTGTAAGAATAGGTCTTTGAAGCACAAGTACGAGGTCACCAACTTTGAATGTCCTTGGGCGGACCAATTTGTTGTGGGCTTGTACCATCTCTTCCATGTAAAGCTCCAAATGTTGTTGTTCTTCCAGTCATTTTCCCTCGAGACTCTCCAGTTCTTCAAGTCTAAGTTCTGCACTTTCTTCCGTTGTGAGTTGGTTGGCAACGACAACTCTGAGAGATGATGTCTGGACTTCTGCGGTAGCACGACCTTGGCTCCGTACACGAGCATATAGGATGTACACTAAGTGGGAGTCATAAAAGTCATCTGGTAGGCCCACAAGGGTTGTAATAGTTTATTGTGCCAATCCCTTTTGTTTTCATCCAGTGTTTTCTTCAAAATTTGTACCAGTATTTTGTTGAAGGCTTCAGCTAGACCATTTGCTCTTGGATCATAAATCGTAGAGTATCGTCAATCTATCCCATGTCTTTTGACAAAATTATTGATCTTTGTACTTTTGAAAGCTGTCCCATTATCAGAAATTATTCTTCGTGATACTCCAAAATAGTAGACTATCTGGCTTTTGAAAAATTGAAGGACGTGCTGTGTCGTAACCTCACAAAACGGTACTGCCTCTACCCACTTGGAGAAATATTCTATAGAGGCAAATATAAACCTGTGTCCTTTGGAAGATGGAGGGAGGGTCTATCAGACCTATTATGTTCGTGCCCCAACATTCAAATGGCCACGAGGCAACTGTTGGATGTAGCACATTTTGAGGCTAGTGTAAGACCACCCCATGCACATGGCATTGGTAACGTCTTCTAGCTGTATCCATGCAGTTGGACATCATTACTGGCCAATAATATCCGAGTCTTTTGATCTTTATTTTCATTTTTGGCCCTAATTAATGAGCGTCAGACAATTTGGCATGAACCTCTTTGACAATATTCTGTGCTTCTGCTCTGCTCAAACACCGTAGCCACATCTGGTCGAATGATCTTCTAAAGAGAACATTTCCCATCAGGGCATAAGACATAGCCTTTCTTGTGATGTGGTGCACCTCAGACTTTTCTTCTGGCAGCTTTCCAGTATGCAAATATTTTATTAATGGCTTGCACCAAACTTTATTTATGTTTGAAACTGTATTTATTATTTCCTCTTTTCCAAGCTTGTGCAGAGTTCCAAAGTTGATCGGAGACAAAACTCGCCTTCCTTGCATTGTGACTTTAATGGAATCCTCTTGGGGACACATCATTTCCTTAGCAAGTTTTACTAGAGCATCGGCATGGCCATTATCTCCCTTAAGAATCTGGTAGAACGTTTCACCGGGGATCTGCTTCAGGAGCTTTATCGTGTACCAATGGTATTCTACTAATCATGGTTTTAAAATTCTGTATTGGCCGACGACTTGCTAGATGACGAGTTGAGAGTCACCGTAGACGGCAATGTTTATTATATCCATTGAGATTTTCATTTACAATTCGGTGATTAAAGCTTCGTATTCTGCTTCATTGTTAGTGGACGACTCTGACATGTGGTATGAGAACCTCATCATACCCTTATCTGGTGTGATAAAGATCAAACCAATTCTTGTTTTGCCTGGTATAACTATGCCTGATCCCTTGTCTTTTCTGGCTGATGAAGCGCCATCTATGTACATCTCACAGCATTGCGCACTGGAGAATTCCATTTGTAGTATTTGCTCATCTGGTAACTCGTCATTGAGAAAGGACCTGGCTGACAGTGGGAGAGCATCGAGAAAGTCTACTAGTATATGTCCCTTGATAGCACGGAGGGAGACAAAAAGTTATATCAAATTGTAATAAAATCATTCACCATCTTGCTAAACATCCGGAGAGTGTTGGTCGGGTCATTAGATATTGCAATGGATTAACTTTCTAGATTAGGTTAATCTTATGAGAAAGCATGTAATGTCTAAGCTTTTGGGCAGTGAATATTAATGCTAGACAATGCTTCTCAATAGGTGGATACCTTTTCTCCGTCAATATTAGGCGATGACTGAAGTAGTAGAGCGCATTTTCTTTACTCTCATCATTGAATTGGGCTAAGAGGGCTCCGAGAGACTCATCTAAAGTCGTGGTATAAAGTATTAGTGGTTTTCCTGGGATAGGGGCTGCCAAGACAGGAGTTGTCATTAAATATTGTCTAACGTCCTCAAAGGCCCGCTGGAATTTATCTTCCAAAATAAATTTGGCGTCCTTTTTATTTAATGTCGAGAAGGGGTGACACCTACTTGAGAGATTAGAAATAAAGCATTTCAGATATGCAAACTTCCCTTGGAAGGAAGATAGTTGTTTCAAGGTTTTAGGGGAGGCATTTCCAAGATAGTTTTAATCTTATCCGGTTCGATCTCGATTCCCCAATGACGGACAAAGAATCCCAGGAATTTTTTTAAGGTAACGCCAAAAGCGCACTTTAAGGGATTCATTTAGAGATTGTATTGCCATAATCATTTGAACACGATCCACAAATCGTACAAATGGTCTATTTTCCATTTACTTTTGATGGTCAAATCATCCACGTAGCATTCTACTTGGTTGTGAATGTGGTTGTCAAAAATCTTCGTCATTGCCTGCTGATATGTTGCTCCGACACTCTTTAGGCCGAACGACATAATTGTGTAGCTGAAAATTTCAATCGATGTTCTGAAGGATGTAAGTTCTACATCCTAGGGAGCCATCTCTATTTGGTTGTATCCCGATGATCTGTTCATGAAAGAGAAAATTTCATGTGTTGAAGTGATATCCACCATCATCTCTGGTATGGGTAGTGGAAACTCATCTCTTAGACATTCCTTGTTCAAATCTCTAAAGTCAACACTAGCACGGATCTGTCCGTTTTTCTTCTTAACAGGTACAATGTTGGCTAACTATGTGGGGTATTGTTCTTCTTTAACAAAGTTGGTGTCTATCTATTTCTTCACCTCGATGATGACTTATTGTTCTATTTTGAGACACATTCTCCTAGGAACTTGTTCTCCTGGGAACTTGTTCTATTACTGTGTATATTACCCAGGCCTACATATTAAATCTAACAAAGCTCTACTCTGCCAACAGTTCGTCAACAGCTTGTCAGGGATTGCTTTCGACTGGTACGCTGACTTGCCCAAAAAGTCAATTAAAACATTTTCTGAGTTGAAATAGCTATTTGTGAAATGATTTGCTGGGGTGCAGCATCATGTGTCTATTGGAGAGCTCATGATGGAGAAGTAGAAGCCAAGTGAAACCTTGGCAGACTATATTTTGAGGTAGAGAAACCTTAGCATGAAATATTAACCTCAGCTACAGGAACATCAAGCAATTGAGATTCTACTCAAAAGCATTCATGGGCCAGTAGCTTTCATGCCTAAGGGACTCACCATCAATTCCTTCGAGAAGCTACTCAATAAAGCCATCAGTTTTCAAGAAGAAATGAAGCACATGGAGCCACATGAAAAGGTTAAGGTGACCAGAGTGTTCAAAAAGAAATCAGAGGTAGTCACAACTGTCAACAAAGGAAAGGAGCCAATAAAAATATATGCAGAAGAGCACCGCCAGTCTTCATCACTGTACTCTCAGAAATAGAGCAGTCAATCCAACCAACGGACGTCTCAGGAGGGATCACCTCGAACAGTGGGTAAGAGAATATCCCTTTTAGAGTGACAGAAAGTTGTTTATTCCTTCAAAGATGAAGCTGTAACTAAAATATTCAAAAGCCTGATGAAGAAATCAGAATTCAAACTGCCTGATCTAAAGAAACCCGAAGAGGTGGATAAGAAAAATGAACTGAATTATTGCCCGTACCACCTGTTACTTGGACACACTATAGACAAGTGTTTCGTCTTTAAAGACTGGCTCGAGAAGAACCTCAAGGAAGAGAATATAACAATCCTGAAGGAGTATTTGAGAGAACCTGAAAAAGGTTCCATAAACATGATTTCAGCTGAGTCAATGTCCCCAATTGATCCATATGTCGGAGCAGATGGATGAAGTACAACTTGGAATGAACTCAAGAGGGTCCTCAATCGAATACAAGATTCATCAAAACAAGCTTCTATGAATACCAAAGAAGGATGGAATGAGGTATGGAGCAGGTCGTCTAAAAAGATACTGAACAAGCTACAGTCTGCATCAAAACAAGCCTCCATTCAGAGTCTGCAGCATACCGAGCCCGAGATGAAAATTTCGTCAGAAAATTCATCATCGTCAAGGACAAAGAATAAGAAAAAGAAAAGTATCACTGCCAAGATTGATAGCATGAGGGGTAAGATAAGGGCTGCCTTTACTAGACTGGTTGTCTCAAATTTGGGGAAGAAAATCCTCGAACCCTTGACTTTGTATGGTTAACTTTTTTCCCCTCGGGGTCTTATGAATGTAATGATTGTGATTTCGGCTACGTTTTGACTATTTCTGGTAATAACTTGACTGATTATAACCAAGCTAGCTGCGATCTCGATCCCCAAAATGATCCTCAAATCGCACTTGAGTCTGATGAACTCGTTGTCAAGGCCAAAGAAGAACTCAATGATAGGCTCTCTGTTTCTTTCGGCTCGCATTTCTGCGTTGTGTTCTGCGGAGTGGAGTATTTGGTAGTTGTTCACTATGGGCAGCTATTAAGCCCCTCGCCAAAGTAGCTATCACGGAGGGCAGTCGGCTGGGCCCCTCCATCAGATTTTGTTCTGCTATCACGTTTTTACCCTTACATGACGCGTCGTCCTGAGTAGTCACCCTCAACACTGAGGGTAGTCCATTCTTTTCTTCATTACTGATTATGCCCATTAGAGGACCGTCGTAGTCCATATCAATCTGATTGAAATCCATGTCGAAATCTATGACACCTCCTGTGGTGCCATCTCTTCATTCAGTGCGAGGTTCCAGCCATCCTGGAAGGCAAAGATCAGCCTCTGTCCTGACATTTTTCTGCAGATGACAGAAAGGAACGTCAGTGCGCCGAAGTTTAGCATGAACAAGAACAAAACAGAGTATCCATTAAAGTAAATTTTAGTTTATTTTGGTGAAAATTATTACTCATTTTATGTGTGAGTTTTGTTTTAATTTAATGGAATTTTTAAATCCAAATGTAGAAAAGAGAACGTGTAAAGTTCAAAAATTTTCTAAAAATTTTCATT
The DNA here is from genome assembly GCA_003013225.1 of Phalaenopsis aphrodite. Taxonomy (NCBI): domain Eukaryota; kingdom Viridiplantae; phylum Streptophyta; class Magnoliopsida; order Asparagales; family Orchidaceae; genus Phalaenopsis; species Phalaenopsis aphrodite. The sequence goes on along the minus strand of NEWO01000192.1, from coordinate 953,244 downwards.
ATATATGAGATGAATTACAAAATTTGGACCCGGTCATAGACATACAGCCATATAGATAACCCTAAAACAATCAAGGTTTCAAAGTTTCAAAGCAAGCAGAAGCAAGCAGAGGTAAGCGGCATTAAGCAGCATCAGGTCTCGAAATAGGTTTTCAAGTATCATCTATTTATCGGTAACATGGGTCTTTCACCCCGGAAGTCCACTAGTTGGTAGGCTCCTCCTGCATAAACTTTCTCAACGACAAATGGTCCCTCCCAAGTTGGCTCAAATTTGCCACTTATTTTGCGGCGAGCAAGAATAGGTCTTTTGAGCACGAGTACGAGGTCACCAATTTTGAATGTCCTTGGGCGGACCAATTTGTCATGGGCTTGTACCATCTTTGCCTGGTAGAGCTCCAAATGTTGCTGTGCTTCCAATCGTTTTCCCTCGAGACTCTCCAGTTCTTCAAGCCTGAGTTTTGCGCTTTCTTCCTGTTGTAAGTTGGCTGGCAACGGCGACTCTGAGAGATGGTGTCTGGATCTCTAGCAGTAGCATGGCCTCAGTCCCATACACGAGCATGTAAGGTGTACACTGAGTGGGAGTCCTGAAAGTCGTCCGGTAGGCCCACAAGGCTTCTAACAGTTTGTTATGCCAATCCCTTTTATTTTCATCCAATATTTTCTTCAAAATCTATACCAGTGTCTTGTTGAAAGCTTCAGCCAGACCATTTGCTCTGGGATAGTAAATTATAGAGTATCTCCAATCTTTCCCATGTCTTCTGACAAAAGTGTTGATCTTCGTACTTTTGAAAGCTGTCCGATTGTCAGAGATTATTCTTCGCAGTACTCAGTAACGGTAGACGATTTGGTTTTTGAAAAATTAAAGGACGTGCTATGTCGTAACCTCACATAATGGTACTGCCTCTGCCCATTTAGAGAAGTAATCCGTAGAGGCAAGTATGAACCTATGTTCTTTAGAAGATGGAGGGTCTATCGGACCTATTATGTCTGTGCCCCAACACTCAAATAGCCACGAGGCAATAGTTGGGTGTAGCACATTTGGAGGCTGGTGTAAGACCACCCCATGCATATGGCATTGGTGACATCTTCTGGCGGTATCCATGCAATCGGACATCATTGCTGGCCAATAATATCCGAGTCTATTACTCTTCATTTTCATTTTTGGTCCCAACTAGTGAGCGCCACATGATCCGGCATGTACTTCTTTGACAATATTCTGTGCCTTGGCTCTGCTCAAACACCGTAGCCACATTTGGTCGAACGATCTTCTGTAGAGAACATTTCCCACCAGGGCGTAAGACATGGCCCTTCTTGTGATGTGGTGTGCCTCAAACTTGCTTCTGGCAGCTTTCCAGTATGCAAATATTCTATTAATGGCCTTCTCCAATCTTCGTTGATGTCTGCAACAGTATTCACAGTTTTTTCTTTTCCAAGTTCGTGAAGGGTTTCAAAGTCGCTTCGAGACAAGACTCATCTTCCTTGCACCGTGACTTTGATGGAATCCTCCGGGGGGACACACCATTTCCTTAGCGGGTTTTGCTAAAGCATCGGCATGAGCATTATCTCCCCAAAGAATCCGACAGAAAGTCACCTCAGGAATCTGCTCTAGGAGTTTCATCGCGTACAGATGGTATTCTGCTAATCTTGGTTTTAGAATTCTGTATTGTCCGACGACTTGCTGGATGACAAGTTGAGAGTCACCATAAATGTCAATGTTCGTTATATCCATCAAAATTGCCAATTCAAATCCGGTGATTAAGGCTTCATATTCTGCTTCATTGTTGGTACATGGCTCCGTCAAGTGGTACGGAAACCTCAACATACCCTTATCTGGCGTAATAAAGATCAAACAGATCCCTTCCTTTCCTGGTATAACTGTGCTTGATCCCTCGTTTTTCCTGGCTGATGAAGCACCGTCGAAGTACATTTCCCAGCGCTGCGCAATGGAAAAGTCCATCTGTAGTATCTGCTCGTCTGGTAACTCATCGTTGAGAGAGGACCCAGCTGCCAGTGGGTTTGCAGCAAGAAAGTCTGCTAAAATCTGTCCCTTGATAGCATGGAGGGGTACAAAAGTTATATCAAATTATAATAAGATCATTAACCATCTCGCTAAACATCCGGAGAGTGTTGGTCGGGTCATCAAATATTGCAATGGATTAACTTTCGAAATTAGGGTGATCTTATGAGAAAGCATGTAATGTCTAAGCTTTTGAGCGGCAAAAATTAATGTCAGACAATGCTTCTCAATAGGTGGATACCTTACCTCTGTCGGTATTAGACGACGACTCAAGTAGTAGAGAGCATTTTCTTTTCCCTCCTCATTGACTTGGGCTAAGAGGGCTCCAAGAGAGTCATCCAAAGCCGCAGTATAAAGTATCAACAGTTTTCCTGGGATAGGGGATGTAACTTCTGCTGACAGTCCTGGCATTTCATCATAGCTCCATGGGAAGCAATCTTTGAACTCTGCTAATAGTTTGACCAGTTCTGCAGATTCTTCGTCATCAAGTAGAGAACTTATAAATGTAGGCCGGGATCATTCTTCAGTCCCGAGGTTAATCTCTTTCAATTCATCGATAGTGGATTTAATTTCTTCCTCAAATTCTGGCGGAGCATATTCTATTGGTTGATCAGTAGAGTCATCCTCTACATCAAGACAATCTTTTTCTGACTCATTAGTAACAACCATACAAAATTCAGAATCATCGACTGATCCAACTGTACCAAATCCAAGACCCTCTTTTGAAATGGGAGTCTGTCTTTTAGTATTCCACAATTTTTTAAAGAGTTGAAATTTATCTTTTGGCATTTGTTTTGGTAAATGTCCCTGTTGAATTAATTTTTGAACACAAGGCGAGAAGTAACCAAAAGGCAATTCCATTAATTCATTAGAATCAACATCCAAATTTACATGTTTTTCAAGCTCAGTAGAGGTAGAAGCACGGTAAAATTTGATTGGCTTTGAACCAACACTACGGACTTCCTTAACCTCTAAACTCTCGACCTTTTGAGGGAGAACCAGAGTGAGGGTCATAGTATTCACATAGTGGTTTATCCAATCATGCATTGTTTCATATTCATTTCTCTCTATATCTTCTAGGGATATCTTGTACTGAGGCTTCTTCTATTTTGTCATCATTACCTCATCTTCAGAACTATCTTCATCACCAATGTTGATAGTTGGCCTAGTCCGTTCAATAATTAAATTGATCTTTCCTCGTCCGCGTCCCCGGCCTCGACCTCAGGTGCGTGAACTAGAAGAACCTCCACCAACTCGGTGTAAGGGAGTGGTAGAAGGTTGTTGAAGCGGAGTTGTATGGCCTTCTTTTTGTGATCCCTCTGAACCTTTATCTTTGTTTGTCAAAATCTCACGCGAGAAGACAGTCTTCTTTGGAGGCGCGTAGTAGGCAGCATCTTCATGGATACCAACTTCATGCACTGACAACGGTTGCAGGTCTCCCTTGATGCAATTTTCTTGACCATCTTTGCAGTATTTAATGCACTGATGTAGGGATGATGGACCATGTTATGCTCATGAATCCACGGTCAACCCAACAGAGCGTTAAAAGAGGTCTCAGCGTCGATGATATGAAATTTAACGGTTGTTATAAGTTCTCCAATTTTCATAAGTAATGAGATTGATCCAAAGGCTCTTTCTCCCTTTTGGTTGAATCCTCTTAACATCATCTTATTGGGGATGAGCTCCTGAACGTCGAAGTCCAAATATGCTAATATCCGTAGACTCATCAATTTAAGAGATGCTCTAGGATCCGCTAAAACTCTAGATAACACAAATCTGCCAATGTTGACAGAGATGTAGAGCGGACGGTTGTGGTCGGGGGTACCGAGCAGCAAGTCTTCGTCTGTAAAGGTTACCCCTGACTGTTCTCTCAACGAGCAAACTTCATCTGAGGATGTGCTAGCCAATTGAGCTAAGCAAATTTCTGGATCTAGCAAAGCTATAACCATAGATTCTCTCATCTCCTTTGACAGTATCAGAGCGTCATAGATGCTTAGTCGGGCAGGCAACTTCCTAAGATGAGCTAGCATAATGTAATCTACTTCGTATGATCCTCCACTTTTATCTTGATTATGCGGTTCTTCCACTGGCGGAGGTGGGGGTATCTCTTCTGGAGTCATTATCTGTTTTCCTTTGTCTGCTGGAGCTGTTCTTGGTGGTAACACCTTTCCGCTTCTTAAGTTGACTTCTGTGACTTCTTCTTCTCGAGATATCATTGTTGAATCTTATGGTGTCTTTTCCTCTTCGTCGGTGAGATCTAAGTTGATGGCGAGCGGTGCACCGTGACGCTCGAGAGTTGGCTCTTCGTTATCAGTGCTGTCGTAAGCACTATCATTGATGTCTTCTTTAGACTTGACAACAAGTTCATCGGACTCAAGTACGATTTGAGGATCATTTTAAGGATCAAGATCGCAACTAGCTTGGTTATAATCAGTCACGTTATTACCAGAAATAGTCAAAACGTAGCCAAAATCACAATCATTATATTCATAAGACCCCGGAGGGACAAAAAGATAATCATACAAAGTCAAGGGTTCGAGGACTTTCTTCCTCGAATCCGAGACAACCAATCTAGTAGAGGCAACCCCTATCCTACCCCCCGTGCTATTGGTCCTGGCAGTGAAGATTTTTTTTTTCTTGTTCTTTGTCCTGGACGATGACAGATTTTTTGGTGAAATCTTCATCTCATGCTCAGTATGCTGCAGACTCTGAATGGAGGCTTGTTTTGATGAAGACTGTAGCTTGTTCAGTATCTTCTTGGATGATCTGCTTTATACCTCATTCCATCCTTCTTCGGTATTTGTAGAAGCTTGCTTCGATGAATCCTGTATCCGATTGAGGGCCCTCTTGAGTTCATCCCAAGTTGTTCTCCATCCATCTATTCCAACATATGGATCAATTGGGGAGATTGACTCAGCTGAAATCATGTTTATGGAACTTTTTTCAGGTTCTCTCAAATATTCCTTCGGGATTGTAATATTCTCTTCCTTAAGGTTCTTCTCGAGCCAGTCTTTAAAGATGAAACACTTATCTGTAGTGTGCCCAAGCAACCGGTGATACGGGAAATAATTTGGTTCATTCTTCTTTTCCACCTCTTCGGGTTTCTTCAGATCAGGCAGTTTGAATTCTGATTTCTTCATCAAGCTTTTGAATATCTTAGGTACAACTTCATCTTTGAAGGAGTAAAAAACTTTCTGTCACTCCAACAGGGATATTCTTTTACCCGTTGTTCGGGGTGATCCCTCCTGAGACGTCCATTGGTTGGATTGACTGCTCTGTTTCTGAGAGTACTGTGATGAGGATTGCCAATGATCTTCTGCATATATATTTATCGGTTGCTTTCCTTTATCGACAGTTGCGACTACCCCTGATTTCTTTTCAAATACTCTGGTCACCTTAGCCTTTTCATGTGGCTCCATGTGCTTCATTTCTTCTTGCAGACTGCTGGCTTTACTGAGTAGCTTCTTGAAGGATTTGATGGTGAGTCCCTTAAGCATGAAATCTACTGGCCCATGAATGCTTTTGAGTAGAATCTCAATCGCTTGATGTTCCTGTAGCTGAGGTTTACATTTCATGCTAAGGTTTCTCCACCTCAAAATATAGTCTGTCAAGGTTTCACTATGCTTCTGCTTCTCCATCATGAGTTCTCCAATAGACACATGATGTTGCGCCCAGCAAATCTTTTCACAAATAACTGTTCCAACTCAAAAAAATTTTTAACTGACCCGTTGGGCAAGTCGGCGTACCAGTTGAAAGCAATCCCCGACAAGCTGCTGATGAACTGCTGACAGAGTAGCGCTTCGTTATTCCTTGTGTTTCCACAATTGGCTCGAAAATGTTCTATGTGCTGTCTGGGATTTCCAGTCCCATCAAATATCTTGAAGTTTGGGGTTACAAAGCCCTTGGGGAAAGGCACGACATCAAATTCTTCCGGATAAGGTCTACCCTTAAAAATTGATGCACCGCCCTTGGACTGGGCTAAGGCATCCCGTACTTGTTCAACCATTTGCTTGAACTCTTTTTCTGGCATGGCACTTAATGGAGAATCCTTCTTTGGTTGTTCTTCTTTGTCTGTCGAAGTAGCCTCCTTTCTTTCATCTATGATGTGTATGATTTCTAGCTGGTTAATTTCTGGAGAAGCCAATCTTGGTGCTTGTGATTTCCCCTGAATGGTGGCCATGGAGGTCATAGTTGCAGTCATCTCTTCTATCCTTTTCTCTAGTAGAACAACATGCTCATCCCTGAGGAGGATAACCCTATGCAGCTCATCTACGGCGTTCTCTTCCGTGTGAGGTTGAGCCTCACGCGCAAATGTGGTAGCTCTGGTTTCGATTACATGGACATCCATGAAATCTTCCTCCAAGGAATCACTGTAATCAAAATCCTCGTTGTCACTATTGACAGAAACTCCGTGTTCTCGAGCAAACTTAGAAATCTCAATCCTGAGTTTCTTGACTTTTTCTTCAATTATCGATTCCTTGATTGCTTTAAGATTTGGAGGACCCTGATGGAAATCCTCAACTTGTCCCTCCATCTCGCTGGCTATTGTCACGACGATGTCAGATATTTCAGGCACTGATTTTTCTTCCTGTCTTGCAGGTTCACTGAACTGTATCGGTGCAGTGACCTTAGGTACCCATACCTTCTTCCTTTTGGATGATGTTACCTCAGGAAGGGGCGTCTCAGTAAAGACGTCGGTATGTCGAGAGAAGGTATGCTCCCCGTGGTGTAGACCGAATTTAGTGTCAGGTAATCGTCTTGTCTTTCTTTCCATGATTGTAGGAATAATGGATAAACCTCTCGGACCCAGTCTTGACTTAATCGGCCGGTGACCTGTGGTTCTGGTGGTGGTATGATCAGTGGTGACCATAACAGTATCGACTCGGTTTCCCAAACGGAGCCAGACGGGAACACGGGTAGGTGACTCTATAGTCGACCTACGAGATTTTCTAGCGGACTTAATATCCTTAAAAATTTCATTCTTCTTATGAGGGAAAATTGCATGTCCCACTCGTTTAAGTAATTCACTAATGGAACATCCTTCCTTAATAGCAAGCCTTCTGAAGACTGCACTAACTCAGGTGATGTGACTGAACTTCTTTTCCTCTTCACCATGTCCATGAGGTGATGGGACTGCAGCAGCAATCTTCCGGATACTCTCATATCCATCAGTATTTGTCAGAGGATGGAATCTACTCCCTCGCAGGAGTGGGTAAATTTCCGGTAATACCTCCTTAACTTGATGAGGCTACTCTTCCTCAGGTGTGTTCTCAGGAGTCTCGCTTTGAGGAGTCTGGGCTTTGGTGGCCCTCCAAATTCTCCTATTGCGGTTCCTCCTTTGAGTTCGGGTCATGGTATAGTCTTTGAGCTTGACCCGATTTCAAACACGGGTGGCGGAACAATTAATCCTTCAGTCAAATCTTCGAAAATCATCACTTCCTTCCCCTTACCAGCAGCGGGGATAGTCAGTGTGATGACGACAGCTTTAGCCTTCTTACCGGCAGGGAAGACTTTGAGGCAGTTCAAACTGAATTCTACAGACGGCTCTTGAACTTCTGGGGCAGCGATCTTCATTACCACGAACGGGGCTTTCCCAAGGATAACCTCGAGGTCTTCAAATCCAGCTCTGAACTTGATGGTGGGAGCGACATTACGGGCGTTGCGGTCCGTCGGCAGGTTGCAAGAAAATGTCAGCGTTGGGTAAGCCATCGCAGCAGGCTTTAAAACAAAAAGTTTTAGGGTTAGCTATATGGCCGAAAACCTCATAATCTTAACTGCAAGCACTGAAAATAGAGGTTAGTCTGTAGACCGGGCAGGTCTTTAATTTACATGTAATTTTAACATCTTTATTTATAAGGGTGTAAAATTAAATTAATATTTCAAAGTGCGCGCAGGACAACACGAGTTGGTTCAATTTGCGAAGCAGCAAAACAAATGTGAAAAGGAGTTGTGAGAAAGTTTGGGGCCCAGTGCGAGACCCAATTCATGGCAGAAAAATGCTCAGGTGGAGTTAATACACCAACACACCTATTGGGGGTCAGACCCCACATAAAAATTTGAAGAGTCCTTAATGGCCTTCTGAACCCCTTTGTTCAAAGATGGTTGAACAGCTAGTCCTGAAGTCTAAGGAGTTAGCCGAACTTTCCCAAGATAGAAATGGGTAAAGTATGCTAACGAAACAAGGGTAATTTGGTCCAAGGGGGACATGGACATATTCCCGATGAGTGAAGATGATATTTCTTGATTTGTATGGAGAGAAAAGCTTGTTCCCAGCGGAGTTGCCAGAAGCTGTCGGCATTATTTCAGGTTGGTTTATGGGGTTGCCCGTAAGAAGCTGTTGGTCGCTAGAATCGAAATCCCGTCGCCCACTTCTGCAGGACGTTGAAGTATGAAATCAAATTGACCCCATATTTTTCAAAGTTTAAAATTAAAGAGCATTGCACCTCAAATCCTATATCTATCCCGGAGGATAAACACAAGACTTGAGGATGAGGCTCGATCAAAATAAACTAAGGAAAGTATGACGTCTGTCTGGTCTGCGAAACCTTTGTATTTGCCGACAAGTTCCCCTATTTAATAAAAAGGATTAAATAGGGTTTATATTAAGCTGGGTTTGGACATGCTTCCTATAAGGGCAAGCCCCTATTGTTAATTACATCTTAAATGACCAAAGCCACCTAAGAAAACTCTCGATAAAAATCAAGAAATATTATCTTCAAGGAATTTCAAAGGGTAGGACTCTTTAACGAAATCGAACTAGAGGTGTGAAAGGGGATTGGTTCAAATTTGGAACATTTTATTGTAGAATCCAAAGGAATAAGAACTAGGGGATGTCATGGATCCAGAGGAGAACCTCGGTGACTTCCCAAGCTATCCTAACGTTTGGCTTCAATTTTGAGGAAAAATATTTGGGTGTTTCACCCTGCCAATTTTATTAGTTAGGGCTTACATTCATGTGTAAGGATCACACAAATAGCCTGGAAGATGTGAGGATTTAGGTCGTGACAAACGACAACCTCAGAATCCTAAGACGAGTTAGGGCTTATATTATATAGTAGGGCTATGCAAAGGCCTAAAGATAAGGTGAGGATTTACGTTGCATAAGCAAGCAACCTCAAAGTCCTATGGCTTTGTTGTTTAAGTCTAAGGAAGAAAGATTAGTTTAGCTGGGGAAGACAGGTTTTGCTGTTGAAGATGGCCGTGCTGCCCACCAAGCTAGCTCCAAGCTTCTGCCGCGACGAGTTTGAGTTATCTAGTGTGTCAAGTTATAATATCAAATCAGGTGGCCTTATGTTTGAAGTTCGTTAAATTTTATGAGGGCATATTAAAGATGATTAGAGCGACACCGGTTAGGATTCTACGGTTCCCTCGTTCCGGCATCACTATTTTCTATTGGATTCATTTAGTCCAAATGAACTTACTAAACTCAACTTAATGAATTCCATAATTTCATTTAA
>NEWO01000192.1:917572-933875 GCA_003013225.1 Phalaenopsis aphrodite | reverse complement strand
AAAACTCACCGCCACAACATTTAAAATATAAAACAACTCAAAATTTAATCACAAACATCACACAATACTACAACTTCAACTAAATTAAGATGTCTCTATTGGATAATCGGGAATCCCTCGGAGGAGGTAACCTATGGTTGCTCACGAGGCTTCCCACGGTTTAGATTAAATTATGGAACTCATTAAGTTGAGTTTAATAAGTTCATTTGGACTAAGTGAATCTAATAGAAAATAGTGGTGCCCGAACGAGGGAACCGTAGGATCCTAATCGGTGTCACTCTAATCAACTTTTATATTCCCTCATAAAATTTAAAGAACTTCAACCATAGAGCCACCTTATCTGACATTATAACTTGATACACTAGATAACTCAAACTCATCGCGGCAAGGAGCTTGGAGCTAGCATGGTGGGCAGCACGACCATCTTCAACAGCAAAACCCATCTTCCCGAGCTAAACCAATCTTCCTTCCTTAGACTAAAAGAACAAAGCCATAAGACTTCAAGGTTGCTTGCTTATGCTACATAAATCTCACCCTATCTTTAGGCCTTGGATAGCCCTGCTATATAATATAAGCCCTAACTCGTCTTAGGATTTTGAGGTTGTCGTTTGTCATGACCTAAACCCTCACATCTTTCATGCTATTTGTGTGATTGTTTCACATGAATGTAAGCCCTAACAAATAAAATTGGCAGGACAAAACACCTAAATATTTCTCCTCAAAAATGAAGCCAAACATTAGGATAGCTTGAGAAGTCACCGCGGTTCTCCTTTGGATCGATGACATCCCTTAGTTCTTCCTCCTTTAGACTCTACAATAAAATGATCCAAATTTGAACCAATCCCCTTTCACACTTATATGTTCAATTTTATTAAAAAGTCCTACCATTTCAAACTCCTTAAAGATAGTGTTTCTTAATTTTTATGAAGAGTCTTCTTAGGTGACTTTAGTCATTTAAGATGTAATCAACTGTAGGGGCTTGCCCTTATAGGAAGTATGTCCGAACTCAGCTTAATATAAACCCTATTTAATCCTTTATATTAAATAGGAAAACTTGTCGAAAAATACAAAGCTTTCACAGACCAGACGGACGTCATACTTTTCTTAGTTTATTTGATCGAGCCTCATCCTCAATTCTTGTGTTTATCCTTCGGGATAGATACAGGATTTGAGGTACATTGCTCTTTCATTTTAAACTATGAAAAATATGGGGTCAGTTTGATTTCATAGTTCAACATCCTTCCGAAGCGGGCGACGGGATTTTGATTCTGGTAACCGACAGCTTCTTACGTGCATCTCTCCTCCAACCAAAAATAATGCCGACACCAATGAAACTTGATGTGCCAACCTACAACCTCTCTAGACCCTCTGCAGCCATAATCCAAGTTGAAAGGGATATAACACTTCTTGAAGTGGATGAAATTTGGTTGGGAACAACCCACAATGGCTACTGGCAAAAGATTGTATTGGAGAAAAAGCCATATTACTGTACACGCTGCAAAATGTTTGGACACTCCAACACTAGATGTTTCAGACTCCATCCAAAGACAAGAACTAACAAAAAAAATCAAGAACCCATTTCAGTCTCAGCTGTTGTACAGGAGCAGCCTATTTGTGGAGTGAACACTGAAGATCAATTTGTATCCAATGATAATGCACCCCAAGGTGTGTACCTAGTTCTGAAAACCTTCATCCAAAATTTGATGGTGAGCTTGAGCAGATTACTGCCACTGACATACTGACTGCCAAAGTACCAGCGTACACAACTCCCAGTCTTCCTGAGGTTCCTTCCTCCTCAATTCAGATCCTTCATCCCTCTGAAAACTTTAATCCTATGGATAATGTTATAGAACACTTGGAGGAACTAATAAGGTCAAAACCCTTCAAGCCTTCTGCTTCTTCTGAAGCAATCACAGCTCCAGTCATTTTCAATGAATCACTGCATATTAAGGAACAGTAGGACCACTGCAATAATGGTCCTACCCCCTCTCTGTGGTTGATTGCAATGATAATTTACACCAGATTGATGCCCTTCACAAAGTTAGAGGAGGGATGGTAGTTGCAAAAAGCCAGAAAAATAAGAAACAAACTACTCTTGATCTACAAGGAGGTACTATTGTCATAGAAGACAGGAGCTCCTCCTCCTCTAAAAGGGATTCCCTTACCAAACTTATAAGGGGAAGATCCAAACAATCTCATCATGATTAATTTACTTTGCTGGAACATTAGGGGAGTGGCTCACCCACTCTCCCTAAAAAGACCCCTCTATCTCAACAAAAAACACAAATTATGGTTCATTTCTATGCTTGAACTTATGGTTCATAAACATCCTCAAAAAATCCTAAACCAATTTCATGGTTTTTCACATCATTACAATAGTAACATTAAAGTCTGGATTCTTCTCAGAAAATAAATTACTTGGTCTATCCTGTTGGACCACCCTCAGTTTGTGCACATCAAGAATCACTGTGATCTATGCTGGGTGTAACAAAAATGATAGAATAGCTCTTTGGAAAGAGCTTATCTACATTGGAAACAACATAACCACCCCTTAGTTAGTGGGAGGAGATTTTAATTGTGTTGCTGAAAGCCTTGAAAAAAGAGGGGGAAGAGCTCCTAACCTCCACAAGATGACACAATTCAGTGACAATATCAAAGCTGCTAAACTCTTTGATCTTGGATTCCAAGGAGACTGCTTTACCTGGAAGAGAGGACAAATTTGGGAAAGATTGGATAGGTTTATAGCCAATGATCAATGGTTTCAGGAACTCTTAAATACATTTGTATATCACTTACCCTTAGTAGGGTCAGATCACAGACCTTTGCTTATTTCCATCACTGCCAACCCACCTACAAGTCATAACTCTTTCAAATTTCAAAACATGTGGACTGACCACCCTCAATTTCTAAATTTAATTAAAGAGCATTGGAAGGTGTCACAGTAACCCAATCCCCTTATTAGACGGTGGCAATTGCAGAAAAAGATGGCCTATTATCTTAAGCAATGGAATTGGCACTGCTTTAGGAATGTTTATGAAGCAGTGGAGAATGTTGTGAAAAATCTGGCATCCCTGGAAGCTGAAATTGGGAATGGTAATGTTAGTGAAGTTGCACTGCTGGAAAATGCTAAAAAGGTTCTTTTGGCCACTAAAAGATTGGAAGTGTTTCTCAAACAGAAGGTTGTCATCAATAGATTTATGGGAAGGGACAGGAATACTAAATACTATCATGCTTGTATTAAGTACAAAAGGAAATGTAATATCATTCATAAGATTCAAGATGCTCAAGGATGTTGGATCAATAATTATGAGGATTTTCCAAGGAATGCTGTAGAATTCTTTCAAAATCTCCTCACTGCACCTCATTTCACTTCTACACCTGTGGATCCTTAATTATTCCAGGAAGAACTTATTTATACACAGGAACTTCAACTTTCTTCCATTCCTACTGAGTCTGAAATCTGGGAGGCCCTTAGTACTATTGATAATTTTAAAGTTGCTGGTCCCGATTGATATACAGCTGCTTTTAAAAAAAAGCTTGGCCCATTATCAAGGAACATGTGGTTAATGTTATCCAAAGCTTCTTCAGTGGTATCCCTCTCCCCAATTACTTTGCTTTCTGCAGCAATGTCCTCATCCCCAAAACTACTGTTTGCCTTAACTGCAATCAGTATAGATCTATTAGTTTGATCTTTGTATTTAACAAAATCATTATGGCAAGATTACAACCCCATTTAAACCACCTAATAAAACCCAACCAGACTGCATTTATCAAAGGCAGATCCATCTCTGAAAATGTTTTACTAACACAGGAGTTATTACTGGATATTGATCATCACTGTCGAGGAGGCAATCTCATTTACAAATTGGATCTGAGTAAAGCTTATGATACTTTCCAATGGCCTTTTATTCTTGAAATTCTCAAAGCCAGGGTTTTCTCTTCAGAGTTCTGCACCGTCATTTCTAGATGGTTGTAATTCAATTCACACTCCATCTTGCTGAATGGAGCCTCCCATGGTTTCTTCTCTGCTACTAGAGGGGTCCAGGAAGGAGATCCACTCTCCTCATCTATTTTCATCCTTGCCCTGGACTATCTTTCCAGAATGTTGGATCAAGCTCTTTCACAGAAATGCTATGTCAGATTTCACCATACATCTACTATGGAGGTCACACATCTGATGTATGCAGATGACATCATTATTTTTTCCCAAGCTAACAAAAATGTTGTTAAGCTTCTACACAAATGTTTGAAGAATTTTCAAGATATCTCTGATATGACCTTCAACACTTCTAAATGTCAAATCCTTTATAGCAAACTTACTAATCCTGCAGCTAGACAATGGATTGGCAACTTTACTGGGTTTTCCACTGCTACTATCCCTTTCATTACCTTGGGGTGCCACTTATCAAAGGTAGAACCAAAAGGGTACAATTTGATGCTATTCTTACTAAAATTAATGCTCAACTCAACTATTGGACAAACTCTTTCCTCTCTAATGGTGGAAGAATTACACTATTGAAAAGCATTCTCACATCTTTCCCTTCCTACATCCTCCAAGTTACAAACATGAAGAAGTCTATCCAATTATTAATTGAAAGAAGCTTCAATAGATTCCTCTGGGCTAGACAAAGGAACCAATTACATTGGGCAAGCTGGAAAAAGATTACTAAGCCTACCATTGCTGGAGGTTTGGGTTTCAAAGGCCTAAATCACCTGCAACAAATAAGTATGTTAAAACTTTGGCTCAATTTCAGAATGCAAAATTCCTTATGGGAAAAATTCATGATTGGGAAATACTGTAAGCACTCCCACCTTACTTTGGTAGAAAGAAAGGTGGGGGACTCACCCATTTTGATCAAACTACTCTAAATTAGACAAAAGGCTGAAAAACACATTCCTGTGGGGTCTTGGTCAAGGCAAAATTCATTTCTGGTTTGACCAGTGGTGCCCCCAAGATTTTCTCACACCCAGACCAGCAAACTTTGATCCTAACCTGCTGGTGTCTGATTACTGGAATGGAGACTCCTGGTCAGTGGCAAAACTGCTTACTTTGCTTGATCCAACAACTACTGCCTATATAACTAAAATCCCACTCAACAGAGAACATCAAGACAACTTAGTGATTAATGCTAGTAAGCTTCATAGCATCTCCAAAGCAATTTATTCTAAATGGTACAACTGGCAGGAAGTGCAATGGGGTAAAACTATTTGGAACAAATATCTCACCCCCTCTATGTCTTTTCTAATCTAGAGAATCTTCCATAAGCTTCTCCCTGTGGATGATATTCTCAAGCTTAAGGGACTAAGAGTACTTCAAGATGCCATCTGTATTGCAAAGCTGAAGAATCAATTTTCAGTCTTTTCTTTCAATGTATGTTCACATAAAGGGTCTGGCCAGAAGTGGTCCAAGAGCTGAAGATAAATCTCTTGAATCTGGATTGGGCTTCCCTCCTTCATTGCTGGAATACTTAGGATAAAGGTAATCTGAGCACCATCCCATTTGTGGTCACTTGGTTCATTTGGATGGCCAGAAATAAAGCCAAATATGGGGACAACCCTCCAAATGCTTACCTAACTATGTTACATTGTAAAACCTTCTTAATCAAGCATATCAAACATAAGGGATTCCCTGAAATATTCTATAATACCAGTCCTTCTACACAAAAAACAGTAAAGATATCTAAAGTTTTTTGGATCAAACCCACTCACCCCTAGATTAAAGCCAACATAGATGGGAGCTATAATGAGTAGGGTGTTGGATTTGGAGGTATCTTCAGGGACTACACATGCAACTGCAAGTTGTTTTTCTACAGCCCTATGCATGCCCAAGATGCACTTGAAACTGAAATAGCTGCTCTTTTGTGGGCACTCTACATTACTATTCAGATGAAATGGTTTTATATAATGATTGAAACTGATTGTTCTTTGCTTCTCCAGCTGGTTGAAGGATCCTTATCTCCTCCCTAGCACATACTCCAATTGCTCAAACCCAACCAAAAACTTAAAAAATAGTGTCAACTTCAACTCACCTTCAATTACAGAGAAGGCAACAAACCTGCTAACTGGCTAGCAAGAGTTGCAAGTCACTCTGATGCCACTTTAGTCTCCACTAATCCCTCCCCTTCTCTTTCCTTTTTGTTAAAGGGTGACCTCTTACAAGTCCCCTATCTCCTATATGTAATTTGTTCTTCTTCTGCAATATAATTTTCCCCTTTCAAAAAAAAAAAATACATACATACAGACATATTTTCTATTTTAATTAGTGTGTGTTTTTTTAATATATATATATATATATATATATATATATATATATATATATATATATATATATATATATATATATATATATATATATATATAAATTCAACATGGTGGCGACTGGACCTAGCTGTGCTCTACTAGGGTTTTGGTTGTGATGGAGCTGCTAGGAGGTGCTTTGGAGCTGAAGAAACTACCTTTCCCTTCAAGGAGCCTTTGTGGTTTGTTGTGGTGGTTTAGGTGTTGCCCGGGAATACCCTTTTCAAATTTTGTTACTGTTGTATTGTCTGGCTGAAGTTGAAATTTGTTACTATTTTTCTTGATATCTCCTGTTCCTGGTTTCTTTTCAGGTTCTACAGTTGTTCTCTATTTTTGCTGGATTTTGGTCTTTCTGTTTGGGGTCTTCTCTGGCCTTCTCAATGGCCTTCCCCATTGATGTAGATACCAATGTCCAATGGACCAAGGCTACTTTTGCTGAGGTTGTTGGAAGTGGCTTGGAGGTACCTAAATGCTTTGAACATTTGGTCTTCCCTCAATGTCTTCATGATTCTGCTGCTGGGAGGGGGTTTTCCCTTTTGTAAATCCTTTAGGTTTAAAGGATGGGGAACCTGCCATCATTTTCTCACCTCAAGAAATTAATGAACTGAATGAAACAGTTAAGTTTACACTGGTTGGCAAAATTCAGTTTGGCCACCCTAAAATGGATTTGGTTAGTAAATTTTTTGTGGATTTGAAATTGACAGGTGCTTGGAGGCTGGGGTTAATTGATGGTTGGCATCTATTAATTTCATTATTTAATGAAGAGTATTATGCAAGGGTAGTTGCAAAAAAACTCTAATTATTAATGGCGTTCCAATGAACTTGTTGAAGTGGACACCTGAGTTTGATCCCATAAAGGAACCTCCTATAGTTCCAATGTGGTTCAAATTCCCTGACCTACCTATTCAGTATTTCCATCAAAATGTACTTTTTAGCATCAGTAAAGTTCTTGGATGCCTCCTGAAAATTGATGCCCCCACTTTTAATATGGCTAGACCTGCTGGTGCTAGAGTATTGGTAGAGAGGGACATTTCCCTGCCTGACATTGATAGGGTGTGGATTGGAACTAATGAAGAAGGATTTTGGCAAAAATTAATAGTGGAACCGAAAACAATTTATTGCCAACATTGTAAAATGTTTGGACATAATGTGGATAGGTGCTATAGACTACACCCTCCATCTAAAAGAAGACAAGTTGGGGACAGAAATGATACTTCTAGGCCAGCAGTGAAAGATGGAATGGAAGTGGCAGCTGTTGCTAATGTTGTTGATGCTGATAATACTATTAGAATTATGCACAATAGTATTGATGGGGAGCAGAGGAAGCTATTGGCAGTAACAGAAATAGGAAGGAAAATGTAATACAAGATGACAACTTAATTAGTATTAATCCAATTGGAGTTGAAGACCAGACAATTAACTGTTTGATAGATGTCTTAATTGAAGATTGGCAAGTTCAAAGAAGCAATAAAAATAAAAAAGGCAAGTCAGATTTTAAACAGCCTTTGGAGGGTACACCTATAGTGGATCACCATCCAAGGACTAGGGGAAAGGGAGGACCTTCTCTCAATGATTAAGTTCCTTGTTTGGAATATTATGGGTATTGCACACCCCTCTTCTCTCAAGAGATTAAAAAATCTAGTGAGATTCCATAAAGTATGGTGTTTTGCCATTCTTGAACCCTTGGTTACAAAAAATTCTCAAAAAATTCTGAAGAAGTTCCCACATTTTGATCAGTTCCCTAATTCTCATAACAAAATTTGGCTCTTTACTAGGGCTGAACTTCAATGGTCTATTTTGGTTAATAATTCTTAGTTTATTGACATCCAATTCTATATTGGAGATCAAGTTGGCCCTGCCACCTTCATTTATGCCAGTAGTCTTATTAAAAATCAAGCCACCTTATGGAATGAGTTAACTCACATTGGACAATCTGTAAACTCCTTTTGGATTTTGGGGGGAAACTTAGACTATATTTCGTCTCTTGGTGAAAGAAGAGGTGGTAGACAACCCGCTGTTCTGCAATGAATAGGTTTATGATTTCCTATCTGATGCTAATCTGTTTGATTTGGGGTATCAAGGTCCATACTTCACTTGGAGGAGGGGTGCCATGTGGGAAAGGTTGGATAGAATGCTTGGTAACTCTAAATGGGTTCAAACCTTTCCATTCACTATCATTACTCATTTGGCTGTGGCACGTTCTGACCATAGGCCTCTGTTGTGTACTATCCAAAATTTTGAAAAGCCTAATAAAGCTTCATTCAGATTCCAAAACATGTGGACTCTTCATTCTCAATTTGTGGAAGAAGTTTATAAGGTTTTGGGGGCTGAAAGTAATTCTAATCCATGGATAAAACTGTGGAATCTCTAGAAGAAGGTGGGAAATCATCTGAAGGGGAATTGGGAAACTTTTGGAAATATACATGAGAACTTGATTAATGCCAAAAGAAAAGTTATTCACATGGAAAAGGATTTTCAAATGGGGTTGATCTCTGAAGATGACTTTCATAAAGCTAGTGAAGAAATATTAATGCAGAACAACTATACTGAATTTTATCTGAAACAAAAGGCTGCAGTAACCAGATTTATTGATAAAGATAGAAACACAAGCTACTACCATACTTGTATTAACTTTACAAGAAGAAATAATATGATTCTATCCATACAAGATTCCCAAGGTATGTTAGTGACTGATGCTGAGAATATTTTCATTAATGTTGTTAACTATTTTCAAAATGTCTTTAAGGATCAGGCTACTGAGAGAGATTAAATCAAGAGGGACCTCTTCTCTAAGTGCAATGAGTATGTACAAAGTTTGGACCTTAACCATATTCCTATGGAAGGAGAAATTAAAGCTGCATTGGACTCCCTTGATGACCATAAGGTGGCTGGCTCTGATTGCTTCACTGCAAAATTTTATAAGACTACTTGGCAAATTATCAGTGGAGAGGTTGTTGATGTTGTGCAAATCTTCTTTAAAGGTATTGATCCCCCTAGATACTCTACAGCTTCCACCATAACTTTGATTCCAAAAAATTTCAGCAAGGTTTGGTGGGGAGACTTTAGACCTGTCAGTTTAACAAATGTCATGGCTAAAGTAATCAGCAAGAATATTAACAACAGGCTTCAACCTCACCTTCAGCAGCTTATCAATAATAATCAGGTGGCATTTGTCAAAGGAAGACAAATCTTTGATAACATTCTTTTAGCACAGGAGCTGTTGCTGGACCTTGATAGAAAATGCAGAGGCAGCAATCTCATCCTAAAATTAGATATTCAAAAGGTACATGATACAATTAATTGACATTTTATCTTAGATACCTTAGAGGCAAGGGATTTCTCTGGGGCATTTATCAACTTGATAAGAAGGTGGCTTTGTTGTAACAACCACTCAAACTTAATTAATAGCAAAAGCTAAAGTTTCTTCACTGCCTCTAGGGGTATTAAATAAGGAGATCCTTTGTCACCAGCTATCTTTATTCTTGCCATGGATTATCTTTCTAGGCTTCTAAATAAAATGTTTGCCTCATCTCCTCATTTAGCATATCAGCATAAATCCAACATTGGTGTGAGTCATTTGCCTTATGCAGATGATATTATCATTTTCTCCAAGGCTGCCAAGACTGCTGTGAAGGCACTTTATCAAGGACTTACACACTTCCAAAAAACTTCTGGTATGCATCTTAACAAACAAAAATGTCAATTTTTTACTAGCTCAAACTCTCTTCCACAGATCAAGCATTGGATTGCACAACACTGGGTTCAGCAAGGCTTCTCTACCAATCAACTATCTTGGTGTTCAATTAGTCAAGGGAGAACCAAGCAAGCTCAATTTAATGGTGTTATTGACCAAATTCAAAAACAGCTGCAATGCTGGACTAATTACTTCCGACTAATGGAGGTAGAATCACCATCCTTAAAAGCATCTTAACTTCCATCCCCTCCTATGCTATTCAAATGTTCACCATGAAGAAAGAAACTCAAATAAGGCTTGACAGAATCCTTAACAAATTCCTGTAGGCTGGACAGAAGAAACAAATCCATTGGTTAGCATGGCAAAAACTGTGTAAACCTTTAAATGTAGGAGGTTTAGGCTTTAAAGATTTTTAGCAGCTCAGTGTCATCAATCTATGTAAACTATGGATAAAGTTCATAGCACAAGATAGTCTTTGGGCAATGTTTATGAAGGGAAAGTACTACAGGACAATACATCCTACCATGGCTAAGAAGAAAGTGGGTGATTCCAGGCTGTGGACTAAACTTTTGGAGGTTAGACATAAAGCTGAGGATCTATTTATTTGGGAGCTTGAAGAAGGACAAGTAAATTTCTGGCTGGATAATTGGGTTTGGAATGGGGAGAGAATACACACCTCCAATCCAAACTTAATGACAAAGGTGAATGAATTCTGGACAAATAATCTGTGGAATTGCAATTTATTGGATACCATCTTAACTGAAGAGCAAGTATATTGGGTTAAGCAAACTAAAATCAACCCTGCACAGAAAGATAGAATCATTACTAGACAAACTTCCACACAAAAAATGTCTACTTATATTTTCCAACAATTATATAAATGGCAACATGTTAAGTGGGGGATATGATTTGGGGAAAGTGGTTAACACATTCCATGTCTTTTTTCTATTGGAGGCTGTGGAAATCCTTACTACCTAGTGATGATATTTTGAAGATGAAAGGGCTTAGGGGACCCTCATGCTACTATCTGTGCAGTAAAGCTGAGGAAAATCTAGATCATTTATTCTTTTCTTGTAGTTTCTCTCAAAGAGTATGGTCTGATCTGTTAAAGCAGCTCAAAATTGATACTCTCAAAGTCAGGTGACAATATTTTCTGGGGTGTTAGATGGAATGGTTGGATGCTAATTTATTAATCATTCCTTGTATTGTTGCCTGGTTCTTATGGATGTGCAGAAAGCAAGTAAAGTACGACAACATCAATCCTAAAGGGAATGGCAGTGGTCCTGAATTGTACTTCATATTTGCAAAAGATTGTTAAATATCAGAAATTTCCCAACATTTTCCTGAATTGGGTGCCCATTGGAAATAATCTGAATATGTCCAAGCCAACTTTGGTACTTTGGAACCCCCCTAATAAAGGGTGGCTGAAGGCTAATACAGATGGGAGCATTTATAAGGAGGCTGCTGGTGTGGGAGGTATCATTAGGAATTCTCTTGGAAAGTGTATTTTGCACTTTTCCTCTCCAACTTGGGCTAAAGATGCACTTGAAACGGAGATGATAGCTATTTATTGGGCTCTCTACCTTGCCAATCAATGTAATATCTTAAAATTGGTGGTAGAGTCTGATTCCATCAGCTGTATCAGGATAATGAAACAGGAAGAAGCTGCCCCATGGAATGTTGCTAGGTGGACTACAAAGATCAGGAGTGTATTGAGCAACATTGAAGTGATGTTCCAACATATTCTGAGGGAAGGTAACATTCCTGCACATTGTTTGGCAGTAAGGGGGAAAGATACAGAAGAGATTGTTGTAGGGACTATACCTTCCTCTCAGTTAGCACTTCTTCTTCATGGGAACAGCTTATCAATTCCTTATCTTAATTGTAGGGACTGATTTATATATAAACACTGGGAGCTACTTGGTTAGATGAGAAGGGAGTGGCGTAAGTGTTATTTTCACTCATTGTGTAATCCAATTTTTAATTAACATGTAAGGAGCTATTAACAGCTATATATATATATATATATATATATATATATANTATATATATATATATATATATATATATATATATATATATATATATATATATATATATATGTATGTATGTATATATATATATATATTGATACACAGGCCAAGCATTAAAAATAATTGCACCTAGCAAAAAGTTATGAACTAATTTTTCTATTATTCTCTCTTTAACACACACACACACACAAACTATAATTAAACACAGAGCTCCTCTCATACTTTCATTTTTAGTTGATGAATGAGTCAATAAAGTGGGCATATGAAATGGAGTGAAAATAAAATGAAACTTTATAGACCATTTTATCAAACTGTTACCAACATCAAACGTCAATGGCCAACATCAAACATCAATGGCCATCCATGATGCTCCCTCCACAAACTATCAAACCATAGTTACAATAAAAGCATTACAAATCATTAAGACCAATTAAATTATAACTCCTTGATGTCAATCAGACAAATCTCACACTAACAGCTCCATTTCCCTCAATAGCAGCTCCAAATATTTCTTAACATTTCCTTCATGCCAATCAGATAGAGGAACATAAGATAAAATGGAACATAAAATAATCGACCATGCCCATTACTCAATTAGACAATTCCTTCATGCCATTTTTCAACATTTCCAAACAATGGACCATAAAATAATATAAAATCAAAGAAGAACAGTAGAAATGCTCCTTAAAGTTTATGGCATACAGAGCATTATAAGGCTTGTAAAGTGCACCAGTATAGATAAACATAAATTCCAATATATTTATACATAGCAGCGGTTGCCCTTAAAGTATAGGGCCATCCAAGCTACTCTAAAAATCAAGACCATGTAAAATTAAAATTCCTTCATGATAATCAGACAAGCCACCGTAATAGCTGTTAAGATAATGCCCATCAGATGCAGCTCAGAGAATTCTATGAGAATAGATACAAAAAATTCTTTGAGAATAGATACTTTTTTTCAAGGAACATGATATCGAATATTGCAACACTATCATGTTCATTTCCATTGGAAAAAATTAGCATTTTGAAGCTTTATGAACTCACATATACACTGGGTGTGAAAGTTAGATTGATAAAATGAAAATGCAGCAAAAGCCTCATGAACTCACATATACACCCATCAAAACCATTTGAAAGAAATGAAAATATTAAACCTTGGGAGTGAAATGTTAATTGATAAAAGAATTACAAATCTAACACCCAAAGTTTGATGAATACAGGTGTTGTAAACTTTATATAGAAAACTTTTTTGGGCCATCAGAAAGACACCAATAGCAGTAAAAGCCCTATACATAACCATACCATAATGGCGGTTGCCATCCAAGCTACATACATAGCATTATAAGATGAATTTCCAACTCCATTCAGAAACCCAAATTATAAAGAAATTTCTATTCATAAGTTGCATACATATTGCATTATAACTATTTATATCCAAGCTACATAAACTATTTGCATTTGCCATTCTTAAGAAAAATAACCAAGTAATCTAACACCCAAAGTTTTCTAATATACACAAGTGATGAAAACTTCAGCACAATAACTTGCATCCCCTTGTCAGCAATACAAAACACCCAAAGTTTGCTATATACCCAAAGTTTGCTATGTTTTTTTTGTAGGTGTAAAGCAAGCCAAAGAAGACTGAAATACAGCAGCACAAAAAAACTTAACACAATAAATTGTATCCCCTTGTCAGCAACAAAAACCATGTCCATCTAAAATGCCACCAAAGTTTAAACATCCTCATTCCCAGTCTCCCAAAACCCATTTAATTCCATACATAACTATACCATAATAGCAGTTTACCTTAACGTATAGGGCCATTCAAGCTACATACATATTGCATATATTTAGAGCAGAATCACTTTCACCTAAACAACCATCAGCTACAAGCGAATGGCTCCATAAAAGTGTTCAAACCAAATAAAAGATGGTATTTTAGAAATGGAAATTAGAATCATAGAAAGCAGCTATAGTTTTTATCCTACAGAAAACATTTGCAATGTGAAAATGTATTCAAATTTTTGCTGCACTCCCTTTGCAGCTGACCAAACATATGTCATAGTAGTCATAACATCAAAATGTAAGCCTCTCTAATAAGAATAAAGATATAGCATCAAGATGTAAAAACTTCAACATAGGAACTGAAAGCCTCAAGATGTAAGCCCCTCTAATAAGAATAAAGCTTCAACATGTAAGCCTTTATAATCATAGGAGCTGAAAGCTATAACATCAAGATGTAAGACTCTCTAATAAGAATAAAGCTTACTGTAGAAGCTTCAACATTTTGAGAAGATGATCAACTTCTAGCCTTATTTATAGTAAAAACTTCAACATTTTGAGCAGTGGCATGTTTCTAGAAACATGGATAAAACAAATAATAAACATCTCCCTTATTAAAGTTATTGACAAAGCAACTATATAATAACTCAAGCAAATGATGTAACAGCCAAAATAATAACATAATTGTTTTGAAAAGGTTTAGAATATATTAATTAACATTTTCACTAATCTCGTCAGCTATTCCATCTCTCAAAGCTGCCATTTTAGATGCCCCTTCACCATCCCTTGTGTTTGCCTTAGGTGAATCAATTGTAAGTTGTGGTATAGTGAGACCAACATGATACTTGAATGACTCGGGGGGAATATGTATTAAGTCCGCTCAACCATGAAAAATTCTGTATTAGTTCTTGAAGGATGTCGTCTAATGAAGTTGTGCAATGCCATGGTAGCTACTATAATCTGGACCTGTTTCAGAAACGGATAAGTGGGCATATCATGCAATATTACCTATTTCTTCTTCCACACTCCGAATAATCGTTCAATTTTGCCTCGCAGTGATGAATGTCTTTTATTGAATAATTCTTTTTTCTCACTGTCGGCGTTATTTCAGGTTGGTTTGTGGGGTTTCCCGTAAGAAGCTGTCAGTCACTGGAATCGAAATCCCTTCGCCCGCTTCGGAAGGATGTTGAATTATCAAATAAAACTGACCCCATATTTTTCATAGTTTAAAATGAAAGAGCATTGTACCTCAAATCCTGTATCTATCCCAAAGCATAAACACAAGACTTGAGGATGAGGCTCGATCAAATAAACTAAGGAAAGTATGACAACCGTTTGGTCTGCGAAACCTTTGTACTTGCCAACAAGTTCCCCCATTTAATATAAAGAATTAAATAGGGTTTATATTAAGCCGGGTTTGGACATGCTTCCTATAAGGGCAAGCCCCTATAGTTAATTACATCTTAAATGACCAAAGCCACCTAAGAAAACTCTCGATAAAAATCAAGAAATATTATCTTCAAGGAACTTCAAAGGGTAGGACTCTTCAACTAAATCGGACATAGAGGTGTGAAAGGGCATTAGTTCAAATTTGGAACATTTTATTGTAGAATCCAAAGGAAGAAGGACTAGGCTAAGTCATGGATCCAGAGGAGAACCTCTAATGTTTGGCTTCAGTTTTGAGGAGAAATATTTAGATGTTCTTTCCTGCCAATTTTATTAGTTAGGGCTCACATTCATGTGAAATGATCACACAAATAGCCTGAAAGATGTGAGGATTTAGGTCGTGACAGACGACAACCTCGGAATCCTAAGACGAGTTAGGGTTTATAATGTATAGCAGGGCTATGCAAAGGCCTAAAGATAAGGTGAAGATTTACGTTACATAAGCAAGCAACCTCGAAGTCCTATGGCTTTATTATTTAAGTCTAAGGAAGGAAGATTGGTTTAGCTGGGGAAGACAGGTTTTGTTGTTGAAGATGGTCGTGCTGCCCACCATGCTAGCTCCAAGCTCTTGCCGCGACGAGTTTGAGTTATCTAGTGTGTCAAGTTATAATATCAAATCAGGTGGCCTTATGGTTGAAGTTCTTTAAATTTTATGAGGGCATATTAAAGTTGATTAGAGCGACACCGGTTAGGATCCTACGGTTCCCTCGTTCCGGCATCACTATTTTCTAGTGGATTTACTTAGTCCAAATGAACATACCAAACTAAACTTAATCAATTCCATAATTTCATTTAAATCATGGGAAACCTCGTCAGCAACCATAGGTTACCTCCTCCCAGGGATTCCCGATCATCCGATGGAGACATCTTAATTTAGTTGAAGTTACGGTTTTGTGTGATGTTTGTGATTAAATTTTGAGTTGTTTTATATTTTAAATATTGTGGCGGTGAATTTCATCTTGGTTGATTTTAGTTTTGATTTTGGGTATGTGGCTCTCCTGATGGTTTTAGTTTACATGCAGGGTGAGATCGTTGTTTAGCATGCAAATTT
>NEWO01000192.1:877954-890958 GCA_003013225.1 Phalaenopsis aphrodite | reverse complement strand
TGTAGGTCAATTCTCAAAAGAAGGTGTCGGAATGTAAGGTCCGACCTCAAATGTAAATAATCAGAAATGTAAGACTGATTCAGAAATGAGAATTGAAATGTAAGTGTCAATTGTGAGATAAAAGAATTGGAATGTAGGTATCAATTCAAAAATGAAAGAATTGAAATGTGGGTATCAATTCCAGGAGAGAGTCGAAATTTAGGTATCAACCTCAAAATGTGAGAATCAGGATTTAGGTACTGATTTGAAGATGTGATTTGAAATTTACAAAGAGATTGTGATGTTGAATTCGTGGTAATGTGTCATGTGGAAATGTTGATTTTGAAGAAGATTTGTAAAGCTTCGTGGAGTTTTGTGCAGAATGTGAAATTCTGCGAGGATGTGTAGAGAGTTAGTGTAGATAACGATGGTTGTGTTGCGCGCACAAAGAGTAGGAAATTCTGAAAACGGAAGTATCCACTCAACAAGTTTGTTTTATTTTCCTGTTGTTTTTGTCACAACTGATTTTTCAAAAAAAGTGTTTTTAAAGTTTTAGTTTCAATTGGTTAATTTTTAAAAGAAATTATTTTTGTTATCTATTTATCACAATTGCCTTTTATTTGTGTTTTATTTATTGTTGAAATTAGTCATTTCGTTCTTTGTTCATTGGAACTCTAAACCATTGCATGGTTTGTGGCTTTCATCCATCACACAAAAAGGCAATTGGAAAAAAGGCACAACTTGAGAGAAATTTTTATTAATCTGCTTCAATAAGGATGCAACAGATCAAACATAGGCTAGTGCCTCAAAAAGCGTACATCATGTAATACATGTTGAAATGCATTGAGACTCATCTCAAGATATGAGTACATCATAGACTGATTACATCAGATACATGTCATGCTTGTCAAAAGACGGCAAGTGAGTCCTCTGCGCTTGGTATATCGAGCTCTTGATCAAGCAGACCTTTTGTGTCATGCTCTAGGATAAGAGTTCCCTTCGCATGTATTCAGAGGTACAACCTTCTCATAGCTCATAAGGAAATAGTTCTTCTAACTCTGGGTCTTGCTTGAATTTATATGGTATCTTACTGTTATCCATTCTGTGGAAGGTCACGGACACCCTACGGTGTCGTACTCCTGGAATGCAGTGCTTGGCAACGTCTGCACCATTGCCATTGAGAACAAGTACTGAACCAATTGGAAGAGGAATTTCTACGGCTCCTCTGAATTCACCAGGGCTGATTACATCGATTTCTTTTCCAAACAAAATATTGCTCTTACTCATGAATGAGACCGTGCAGAAAGGCCTCTCAAAGTCATGATGGTTAATGTGCGGAGGAATCCAGTCACCTTCTTCATAAATGTTGATGATGCAACTGTTAGGAATGCAAGTGGCGGGTAGGATATTCCACTTGACCATTCTCTTTATCATCCACTTTATCATCGGTGGTAACGGATCCACTTGGTCGTTTCTGAGTATCCGAGGTGGATTCTCATGTCTGTCGTTTGTAAAATTGTAGCAACATCCGCACTGGATGGTGATTCTTCCCTTTCCCCGCATCCATTTCTTCGGCTCGGAGTACGTTCTTTCCATGAGAAGGCCTGCTTGACCTCTATCTCTCAAATTGAAGATGCAATCCAAAATGCTTCTTTCATCAGTTTCAGAGAAAACCCTGGTATATAACTCCAGGCCTTTCAATATGTTGATAAACTTTCCTTGAACCTCTTCGTAGAACTCAAATTCTCTCTTGTTTACCTTGCTTATTTTGTAGTATTATACCATTCCAGAAGTTGGCCGTTGTCTGGGGCGTTCTTTCCTCTGAGCCTCGGCGGGAATCCAAACTGGTGTTGGCCGATCCAGAATATGAGATTCAGCCTTAAGCAGGATATATGATCCTGGGCTCCGCGGTGCACATTGATCCGTCCGCAGGGGGACATAAGGCTCGTTTGCCACAAAATTTGGAGTCTGAGACTCGTTGGTGCTTGACGTGTATTCTTCTAAGGTACTAAAATGCTGTAGATGTAAAACGTTGCAGTCCGGGCATTCTACAAATGCGCCCGTGACTGATGTCCTGGCTGGTATCTCGACGTTGCATGTTGGGCAACCTCTGCACAAGATATCTGAAACTGGGGGTACATCTGATCCTGTCAGAAATCCTGATTCTTCATTTGTAGTGGGCAGGCTGGCAGAAGTCTCTCTCAGATCTGGATTGTAGATATGTCCCTCAGGAATGGGGGTAAGAAAACCGTTTACATTTCTTTGGCGCTTGCGCTCCTGTCGCAGGAAGGCTCTCTGTTTCTTTTGACTCGCATTTCTGCGTTGTGTTCTGCGGAGTGGAGTATTTGGTAGTTGTTCACTGTGGGCAGTGATTAAGCCCCTCACCGGAGTAGCTATCATGGAGGGCAGTCGGCTGGGCCCCTCCATCGGATCTTGTTCTGCTATCACGTTTTTACCCTTACGTGACGCGTCGTCCTGAGTGGTCACCCTCAATAGTGAGGGTAGTCCCTTCTTTTCTTTATTGCTGACTACGCCCATTAGCGAACCTTCGTAGTCCATATCAATCTGGTTGAAAGCCATATAAAAATCTATGACACCTCCTTGTGGCGTCATCTCTTCATTCAGTGCGAGGTTTCAGCCGTCTTGGAAGGCAAAGATCAGCCTCTGTCCTGACATTTTTCTGCAGACGACAGAAAGGAACGTCAGTGGGACGAAGTTTGGCATGAACAAGAACAAAACAGAGTATTCATTTTGGTGAAAAGGATCACTCATTTTATGTGTGAGTTTTGTTTTAATTTAATTGAATTTTTAAATCTAAAAGTAGAAAAGAGAACGTGTGAAGTTCAAAAAAATTTTCTGAAAATTTTCATTATATATGAGATTAATTACAAAATTTGGACCCGATCATAGACATATGGCCATATAGATAACCCTAAAACAATCAAGGTTTCAAAGTTTCAAAGCAAGCAGAAGCGAGCAGAGGTAAGCAGCATTAAGCAGCGTCAGGTCATGTAATAGGTCTTCAAGTATCGTCCATTTATCGGTAACATGGGTCTTTCACCCCGGAAGTCCACTAACTAGTAGGCTCCTCCTGTATAAACCTTCTCGATGACAAATGGTCCCTCCCAAGTTGGCTCGAATTTTCCACCTATTTTGCGGTGAGCAAGAATAGGTCTTTTGAGCACGAGTAGGAGGTTACCAATTTTGAATGTCCTTGGGCGGACCAATTTGTCATGGGCTTGTACCATCATTGCCTGGTAGAGCTCTAAATGTTGTTGTGCTTCCAATCGTTTTCCCTCGAGACTCTCCAGTTCTTCAAGTCTGAGTTTTGTGCTTTCTTCTGTTGTAAGTTGGTTGTCAACGGCAACTCTGAGAGATGGTGTCTGGATCTCTAGCGATAGCACGACCTCGTTCCCGTACACGAGCATATAAGGTGTACACTGAGTGGGAGTCCTGAAAGTCGTCCGGTAGGCCCACAGGGCTTCTAAATGTTTGTTATGCCAATCCCTTTTATTTTCATCCAGTGTTTTCTTCAAAATCTGTACCAGTGTCTTGTTGAAAGCTTCAGCCAGACCATTTGCTCTGGGATAGTAAATTGTAGAGTATCTCCAATCTATCCCATGTCTTCTGACAAAATTGTTGATCTTTCTGCTTTTGAAAGCTGTCCCATTGTCAAAGATTATTCTTCGCGGTACTCCGAAATGGTAGACAATTTGGCTTTTGAAAAATTGAAGGATGTGTTGTGTCGTAACCTCACGTAATGGTACTGCCTCTGCCCATTTGGAGAAGTAATCTGTAGCGGCAAGTATGAATTTGTGTCCTTTAGAAGATGGAGGATCTATCGGACCTATTATGTCTGTGCCCCAACACTCGAATGACCACGAGGCAACAGTTAGGTGTAGCACATTCGGAGGCTGGTGTAAGACCACCCCATGCAACTGGCATTGGTGACATCTTCTGGCAGTATCCATGCAATCGGACATCATTGCTGGCCAATAATATCCGAGTCTTTAATCTTCATTTTCATTTTTGGTCCCGACTGGTGAGTCCCACACAATCCGGCATGTACTTCTTTGACAATTGTTTGTGCCTCGGTTCTGCTCAAACACCGTAGCCACATTTGATCGAACGACCTTCTGTAGAGAACATTTCCCACCAGGGCATAAGACATGGCCCTTCTTGTGATGTGGTGCGCCTCAGACCTGTCATCTGGCAGCTTTCCAGTATGCAAATATTCTATTAATGGCTTGCGCCAATCTTCGTTGATGTCTGCAACTGTATTTATTGTTTCTTCTTTTCCAAGTTTGCGAAGAGTTTCAAAGTCTCTTCGAGACAAGACTCGTCTCCCTTGCACCGTGACTTCGATGGAATCCTCCGGGGGACACGCCATTTCCTTAGCGAGTTTTACTAAAGCGTCGGCATGAGCATTATTTTTCCGAGGAATCCGGTAGAAAGTTACTTCAGGAATCTGCTCTAGGAGCTTCATCGCGTACAGATGGTATTCTGCTAATCATGGTTTTAGAATTCTGTATTGTCCGACGACTTACTGGATGACAAATTGAGAGTCACCATAAATGGCAATGTTTGTTATATCCATCAAAATTGCCAATTCCAATCCGGTGATTAAGGCTTCATATTCTGCTTCATTGTTGGTACATGGCTCCATCAGGTGGTACGAAAACCTCAACATACCCTTATCTGTCATAATAAAGATCAAACTGATCCCTGCCTTACCTGGTATAACTGTGCCTGATCCCTTGTTTTTCCTAACTGATGAAGCACCATCGAAGTACATTTCCCAACACTGCGCACTGGAAAATTCCATCTGTAGTATCTGCTCGTCTGGTAACTCGTCGTAGAGAGAGGACCCAGCTGGCAGTGGGTGTGCAGTGAGAAAATTTGCTAAAATCTGTCCCTTGATAGCACGGAGGGGTACAAAAGTTATATCAAATTGCAATAAGATCATTGACCATCTCGCTAAACGTCCGGAGAGTGTTGTTCGGGTCATCAAATATTGCAATGGATTAACTTTCGATATTAGGGTGATCTTATGAGAAAGCATGTAGTGTCTAAGTTTTTGGGCGGCGAAAATTAGTACCAGACAATGCTTCTCAATAGGTGGATACCTTACCTCCGTCGGTATTAGACGACGACTGAAGTAGTAGAGAGCATTTTCTTTGACCTCCTCATTGATTTGGGCTAAGAGGGCTCCAAGAGAGTCATCTAAGCCGTGGTATAAAGTATCAATGGTTTCCCTGGGATAGGGGCTGCCAAAACAGGAGGTGTCATTAAATATTATTTAACATCATCAAAGGCCCGCTGACATTCCTCTTCCCAAATAAATTTGGCATCCTTTTTCATTAATGTCGAGAAAGGCTGACACCTACCTGAGAGATTAGAAATAAAGCGTCTTAGATATGCCAACTTCCCCTAGAAGAAACGTACTTGTTTCAAGGTTTTAGGGGGAGGCATTTCCAAGATAGCTTTAATCTTATCAGGGTCGATCTCGATTCCCCGATGACGGACAACGAATCCTAGAAATTTCCAGGAGGTGACGCCAAAGGCGCACTTTAAGGGATTCATTTTAAGGTCATATTGTCGTAACCGTTCAAACACAATCCTTAAATCGTACAAATGGTCTATTTTTGTTTGCTCTTGATGACCAGATCATCCACGTAGCATTCTACTTGATTTTGAATGAGGTCATCAAAAATCTTCGTCAGTACACACTGATATGTTCCTCCGACATTCTTTAGGCCGAACGGCATCACTGTGTAGCAGAAGATTCCAATCGGTTCTGAAAGCTATAAGCGCTGCATCCTCGGGAGCCATCTTGATTTGGTTATACCCTGACGATCCGTCCATGAAGGAAAAAATTTCTTGTGTTGAGGCGATGTCCACCATCATTTCCGGTATAGGTAGTGGGAACTCTTCTTTTGGACATGCCTTGTTCAAATATCTGAATTCGACGCAAATGCGGATCTGTCCATTTTTTTTTTTGACTAGTACAATATTGGCTAACCACGTGGGGTACTGCTCTTCTTTAACAAAGTTGGCGTCTATCAACTTCTTTACCTCGGCGATGACTTATTGTTCTATTTCGAGGCGCATTCTCCTTCGAGCTTGTTTTACTGGGACTACATTCTTGTCCACCCCAAGTTTATGGACTGCAACCTCCGCTGACAGTCCTGACATTTTATCGTAGCTCCATGCGAAGCAATCTTTGAACTCTGCTAATAGTTTAACCAATTTTGCAGATTCTTCGTCATTAAGTAGAGAACTTATAAATGTAGGCCGGGGTCGTTCTTCAGTCCTGAGGTTAATCTCTTTCAATTCATCGATGGTGGATTTAATTTCTTCCTCAAATTCTGGTGGAGCATCTTCTATTGGTTGATCAGTAGAGTCATCCTCTACATCGAGACAATCCTTTTCTGACTCCTTAGTAACAACCATGCAAAATTCAGAATCATCGACTAGTCCAACTGTACCAAATCCGAGACCTTCTTTTGAATTAGGAGTTCGTCTTTTAGCATTCCATAATTTTTCAAAAGTTGAAGTTTATCTTTTGGCATTTATTTTGGTAAGTGTCCCTGTTGAATTAACTTTTGAACACAAGGCGAGAAGTAACCAAAAGGCAATTCCATTAATTCATTAGAATCAACATCCAAATTTACATGTTTTTCAAGCTCAGTAGAGGTAGAAGCGCGGTAAAATTTGATCGGATTTGAATCAACACTACGGACTTCCTTGACCTCTAAACTCTCCACCTTTTGAGAGAGAATCGGAGTGAGGGTCATAGTATCCACATAGTGGTTTATCCGATCATACATTGTTTCATATTCATTTCTCTCTATATCTTTTAGGGATATCTCGTACTGAGGCTTCTTCTCTTTTGTCATCATTACCTCATCTTCAGAACTGTCTTCATCACCAATGTTGATAGTTGGCCTAGTCTGTTCAATAATTAAATTGATCTTTCTTCGTTCGCGTCCCCGGCCTCGACCTCGGGTGCGTGAACTAGAAGAACCCCCACCAACTCGGTGTAAGGGAGTGGTAGAGGGTTGTTGAAGCGGAGTTGTACGACCTTCTTTTTGTGATCCCTCTGAATCTTTATCTTTGTTTGTCAAAATCTTGCGTGAGAAGATAGTCTTCTTTGGAGGCGCGTAGTAGGCAGCATCTTCATGGATACCAACTTCATGCACTGAAAACGGTTGTAGGTCTCCCTTGATGCAATTTTCTTGACCATCTTTACGGTATTTAATGCACTGATGTAGGGATGATGGAACCATGTTATTCTCATGAATCCACGGTCGACCCAACAGAGCGTTAAAAGAGGACTCGGCATCGATGATATGAAATTTAACGATTGTTACAAGTTCTCCAACCTTCATAAGTAATGAAATTGATCCAAGGGCTCTTTCCCCTTTTGGTTGAATCCTCTTAACATCATCTTATCGGGGATTAGCTCCTGAACGTTGAAGTCCAAATATGCTAACGTACATAGACTCATCAAGTTAAGAGACGCTCCAGGATCCTCTAAAACTCTGGATAACACAAATCTGTCAATGTTGACGGAGATGTAGACCGGACGGTTGTGGTCGACGGTACCGAGCAGCAAGTCTTCATCTGTGAAGGTTACCCCTGACTGTTCTCTCAACGAGCAAACTTCATCTGAGGATGTGCTAGCCAACTGAGCTAAGCAAATTTCTGTATCTAGCAAAGCTATAACCAGAGATTCTCTCATCTCCTTTGACAGGATCAGAGCATCGTAGATGCTTAGTCGGGCAGGCAACTTCCAAAGATGAGCTAGCACGTTGTAGTCTACTTTGTGTGATCTTCCGATTTTACCTTGATTATGCAGCTCTTCCACTGGCGGAGGTGGGGGTATCTCTTCTCGAGTCATTAACTGTTTTCCTTTGTCTGTTGAAGTTGTTCTTGGTGGTAACACTTTCCCGCTTCTTAAGTTGACTTCTGTGACTTCTTCTTCTTGAGATATCATTGTTGAATCTTCCGGTGTCTTTTCCTCTTCGTCGGTAAGATCTAAGTTGATGGCGAGCGGTGTACCATGCCGCTCGAGCGTTGGCTCATCGTTATCAGTGCTGTCGTAAGCAATATCGTTGATGTCTTCTTTAGACTTGACAACAAGTTCATCGGACTCAAGTACGATTTGAGGATCATTTTGAGGATCGAGATCGCAACCAGCTTGGTTATAATCAGTCACATTATTACCAGAAATAGTCAAAACGTAGCCGAAATCACAACCATTATATTCATAAGACCCTGGAGGGACAAAAAGATAATCATACAAAGTCAAGGGTTCGAGGATTTTCTTCCCCGAATCCGAAACAACCAATCTAGTAGAGGCAGCCCCTATCCCACCCCCCGTGCTATCAATCTTGGCAGTGACGCTCTTCTTTTTCTTGTTCTTTGTCCTGGAAAATGATGAATTTTTTGGTGAAATCTTCATCTCAGGCTCGGTATGCTGTAGACTCTGAATGGAGGCTTGTTTTGATGCAGACTGTAGCTTGTTCAGTATCTTCTTGGATGATCTGCTCCATACCTCATTCCATCCTTCTTCGGTATTTGTAGAAGCTTGTTTCGATGAATCCTGCATTTGATTGAGGACCCTCTTGAGTTCATCAGAAGTTGTACTCCATCCATCTGTTCCGACATATGGATCAATTGGGGAGATTGACTCAGATGAAATCATGTTTATGGAACCTTTTTCAGGTTCTCTCAAATATTCCTTCGGGATTGTAATATTCGCTTCCTTAAGGTTCTTCTCGAGCCAATCTTTAAAGAAGAAACACTTGTCAATAGTGTGCCCAAGCAACCGATGGTACGGGCAATAATTCGGTTCATTCCTCTTATCCACCTCTTCGGGTTTCTTTGGATCAGGCAGTTTGAATTCTGATTTCTTCATCAAGCTTTTGAACATCTTAAGTACACCTTCATCTTTGAAGGAATAAACAACTTTATGTCGCTCCGACAGGGATATTCTTTTACCCGTTGTTCGGGGTGATCCCTCTTGAGACGGTCGTTGGTTGGATTGACTGCTCTGTTTCTGAGAGTATTGTGATGAGGATTACTGATGATCTTCTGCACATATCTTTATCGGTTGCTTTCCTTTGTTGACAGTTACGACTACCCCTAATTTCTTTTCGAATATTCTGGTCTCCTTAGCCTTTTCATGTGGCTCCATGTGCTTCATTTCTTCTTGTAGACTGCTGGCTTTACTGAGTAGCTTCTCGAAGGATTTGATCGTGAGACCCTTAAGCATGAAAGCTACTGGCCCATGAATACTTTTGAGTAGAATCTCAATCGCTTGATGTTCCTGTAGCTGAGGTTCACATTTCATGCTAAGGTTTCTCCACCTCAAAATATAGTCTGTCAAGGTTTCACTAGGCTTCTGCTTCTCCATCATGAGTTCTCCAGTAGACACATGATGCTGTGCCCCAGCAAATCTTTTCACAAATAACTGTTCCAACTCAGAAAATGTTTTAACTGACCCGTTGGGCAAGTGAGCATACCAGTCGAAAGCAATCCCTGACAAGCTGCTAACGAACTGCTGGCAGAGTAGAGCTTCGCTATTCCTTGTGTTTCCACAATTGGATAAAAAATGTGCTATGTGCTGTCTGGGATTTCCAGTCCCATCGAATATCTTGAAGTTCGGGGTTACAAAGCACTTGGGGAAAGGCACGGCATCAAATTCCTCCGGATAAGGTCTACCCTTTAAAATTGATGCACCGCCCTTGGACTTAGCTAAGGCATCCCGTACTTGTTCAACCATTTGCTTGAACTCTTTTTCTGGCATGGCACTTGATGGAGAATACTTCTTCGATTGTTCTTCTTTGTCTATCAAAGTAGCCTCCCTTCTTTCATCTGCGATGTGTATAATTTCTGGCTGGTTAATTTCTGGAGAAGCCAATCTTGGTGCTTGTGATTGCCCCTGAATGGTGGCCATGGCGGTCATAGCTGCAGTCATCTCTTCTATTCTTTTCTCTAGTAGAACAACTTGCTCATCCCTGAGGAGGATAACCCTACATAGCTAGTCTACGGCATTCTCTTACGTGTGAGGTTGAGCTTCACGCGTAGATGTGGTAGCTCTGGTTTCGATCACATGGACATCCATGAAATCTTCCTCCAAGTAATCACTGTAATCAAAATCCTCATTGTCACTATTGACAGAAACTCCGTGTTCTCGAGCTAACTCAGAAATCTCAATCCTGAGTTTCTCAACTTTTTCTTCAATTATCAATTCTTTGATTGCTTTAAGATCTGGAGGACCCTCATGGAAATCCTCAACTTGTTCCTCCATCTCGCCGGCTATTGTCGCGATGATGTCAGATATTTCAGGAACTGGTTCTTCTTCTGTCTCACAGGTTCATTGAACTGTATCGGTGCAGTGAACTTAGGTACCTATACCTTCTTCCTTTTCAATGATGATGCCTCAGGACGAGGTGTCTTAGTAGAGACATCAGTATGCCGAGGGAAGGTATGCTCCCCGTGGTGTAGACCGACTACAGTGTCAGGTAATCATCTTGTCTTTCTTTCCACGATTGTAGGAATAACAGGTAAACCTCTCGGACCCAGTCTTGACTTAATCGGCCGGCGACCTGTGGTTCTAGTGGTGGTATGATCGGTGGTGACCATAATAGTATCGACTCGGTTTCCCAAACGGAGCCAGACGGGAACACGGGTAGGTGACTCTATAGTCGACCTACGAGATTTTCTAGCGGACTTAATATCCTTCAAAATTTCATTCTTCATATGAGGGGAAATTGCATGTCCCACTCGTTTAAGTAATTCACTAATAGAACATCCTTCTTTAATAGCGAGCCTTCTGAAGATTACACTAACTCAGGTGATGGAGCTGAACTTCTTTCCCTCCTCACCATGTCCATGAGGTGATGGGAATGCAACAGCAATCTTCCGGATACTCTCATATCCATCAGTATCTGTTAGAGGATGGACTCTACTCCCTTGCAGGAGTGGGTAAATTTCCGGTAATACCTCTTCAACTTGATGAGGCTCCTCCTCATCAGGTGTGTTTTCAGGAGTCTGAGCTTCGATGGCCCTCCAAATTCTCCTATTGCGGTTCCTCCTTTGAGTTCGGGTCAGTGGTATAGTCCTTGAGCTTGACCCGATTTCAAACACAGGTGGCGGAACAGTTAATCTTTCAGTCGAATCTTTGACAATCATTACTTCCTTCCCCTTAGCAACAGCAGGGATAGTAGGCTTGATGACGACAGCTTTAGCCTTCTTACCGGTAGGGAAGTCTTCAAGGCAGTTCAAATTGAATTCTGCAGACGGCTCTTGAACTTCTGGGGCAGTGATCTTCATTACCACGAACGGGGCTTTCCCGAGGATAACCTCGAGGTCTTCAAATCCAGCTCCGAACTTGATGGTGGGAGCGACGTTACGGGCGTTGCGGTCCGTTGGCAGGTTGCAAGAAAAGGTCAGTGTTGGGTAAGCCATCGTAGCGGGCTTTGAAACAGAAAGTTTTAGGATTAGCTATATGGCCGAAAAAATCTTGTAATCTTTAGTGCAAGCACTGAAAGTAGAGGTTAATCTGTAGACTGGGCGGGTCTTAATTTATAGGCAATTTTAACATCTTTATTTAAAAGGGTGTAAAATTGATTAATATTTTGAAGTGCGCGCAGCACAACACAATTTGGTTTAATTTGCGAAGTAGCAAAACAAATGTGAAAAGGAGTTGTAAAAAGTTTAGGACCCAGTGCGGGACCCAATTCATGGCAGAAAATGCCCAGGTGGAGTTAATCCACCAACACACCTATTGGGAGTCCGACCCCACATAAAAATTTAAAGAGTCCTTAATGGCCTTCTGAACCCCTCTGTTCAAAGATGGTTGAACAGCTAGTCCTGAAGTCCAAGGAGTTAGCCGTACTTTCCCAAGATAGAAATGGGTAAAGTATGCTAACAGAAGAAGGGTAATTTGGTCCAAGGGGGACATGGACATATTACCAATGTGTGAAGATGATATTTCTTGATTTGTATGGAGAGAAAAGCTTATCCCCAGTGGAGTCGCCAGAAGCTGTCAGCGTTATTTCGGGTTGGTTTGTGGGGTTGCCCGTAAGAAGCTGTCGGTCACTGGAATCGAAATCTCGTCGCCCGCTTCGGAAGGACGTTGAAGTATGAAATCAAACTGACCCCATATTTTTCATGGTTTAAAATGAAAGAGCACTGTACCTCATATCATGTATATATCCCGAAGGATAAACACAAGACTTGAGGATGAGGCTCGATCAAATAAACTAAGGAAATTATGACATCCGTTTGGTCTGCGAAACCTTTGTATTTGCCGACAAGTTCTCATATTTAATATAAAGGATTAAATAGGGTTTATATTAAGCCAGGTTCGGACATGCTTTCTATAAGGCAAGCCCCTATAGTTAATTACAACTTAAATGACCAAAGCCACCTAAGAAAACTCTCGATAAAAATCAAGAAATATTATCTTCAAGGAATTTCAAAGGGTAGGACTCTTCAACGAAATCAGACATAGACGTGTGAAAGGAGATTGGTTCAAATTTGGAACATTTTATTGTAGAATCCAAAGGAAGAAGGACTAGGGAATGTCATGGATCCAGAGGAGAACCTCTAATGTTTGGCTTCAGTTTTGAGGAGAAATATTTAGGTGTTCTATCCTGCTAATTTTATTAGTTAGGGCTTACATTCATGTGAAATGATCACACAAATAACCTGAAAGATGTGAGGATTTAGGTCGTGACAGACCACAACCTCAGAATCTTAAGACGAGTTAGGGCTTATATTGTATAGCAGGGCTATGCAAAGGCCTAAAGATAAGGTGAGGATTGAATTTGCATAAGCAAGCAACCTCGAAGTCCTATGGCTTTGTTGTTTAAGTCTAAGGAAGGAAGATTGGTTTAGCTGGGGAAGACAGGTTTTGCTGTTAAAGATGGCCGTGCTGCCCACCATGCTAGCTCTAAGCTCCTACCTCGACGAGTTTGAGTTATCTAGTGTGTGAAGTTATAATATCAAAT
>NEWO01000192.1:852094-874936 GCA_003013225.1 Phalaenopsis aphrodite | reverse complement strand
TTTTTATAAAAATGGCCATGGGGTGGCTCTCAGGGCAAAAGTTTGGGTGCATTGTGGTGCTTAGGTGGAGGGCAGAGGAGCTCCATAGTTTGATTTGGGTGAGCTGGCCTCTAGGTTTGATTTGGGTGAGGTGCCATGGGAGTGGCTCTCGGTTTTGGGCTTTTCCGGCCACTAGGCTGGCCGGCCGGCCAGAGAGAGGTGGCTAGGAGCTCAGGGAACCCAGAGGAA
This sequence comes from Phalaenopsis aphrodite, assembly GCA_003013225.1. Classification (NCBI taxonomy): domain Eukaryota; kingdom Viridiplantae; phylum Streptophyta; class Magnoliopsida; order Asparagales; family Orchidaceae; genus Phalaenopsis; species Phalaenopsis aphrodite. The sequence continues at coordinate 874,708 of NEWO01000192.1, read as the reverse complement.
TCCATCACAGCAATTTGATGCAAATGTGCTTGGATTTGGCAAAAATATGTTAAGCATGTGCATTTTTGGAAATAAGATCTCTTAATTTGGGGGACCTTTGGTCCATGGCATGATTTAGGTGATTTCATATTGTTTAGACTGGTCCTCAAGTCCAACTAATGGCTGTGGTGGAGTTAATTTGGTGGCTTTAGGGTGGTCAGGTTTCATTTAGTGTATGGGTCCAAGTGGGTGCAATTGACCAAAACTTGGGTTTGGGCTAGGTTAGCCATGTCAATTGGATCAATTTATTATTGAATTTGGTGTAGATGATCACAAGGAATAACTTTGATGAAGGATGGAAATGGTTTTGAGTTCAATTGAAAGGTCAATTTGAAGGAATTTTGAACTTTAATCAATTTGCTCATGTTGGGCTAGGCTTGGGTCTAGCTTGGGTTAGCCTTGGGCTAAGTCCAAATTGATTATTGTAAATGGTCAATAGAGACCTCATGAAGAGTTTTGAACATGAATTGGATGCCAATTTGGAGGTTAAGGCAATCAATTGGGTGAAATTTGGGGACTTAGCCAATTTGGGGCTAAATTTGGGTATTTTGGATTTAGGCCAAAATAAAATGGATTTGAGGCTTCACCAAGGCCAATTGATGGTTTATTTTGATGTATAGAAATGTTATAAATATTTTTCAACATTAATTGAGGCCAATTGACTAGGCTATGGGTTCAATTTAGTGAGATTAGGTCATATGGTCAAAATTGGGATTTTGACCCAAATCAAAATTGGGCTCAAATCATGGAATAATTGAGCTTGGATTTGGTTTATTTTGGTCATATCAAAAGTTAATTTGAGTTTAGGATTGGATTTGGGGTCAATTAAGATCAAATTGATAGACATTTGAGATGGATTTGGGGAATTTTGGGTCTTTAAAGGGCAATTTAGGGATTTTAGTTAAAGATGGTCAAATTGGCTAAATTGGGTCATGTGGTAGTTGAGAGAAATGCAATTGGGAATATTTAGGATTTATTGAAATTTTATGGGAATTTTTGGAATTTTGGATTATGGAGTGGTATTTTGGTAATTTGGGAGTGTTTTAGGGGTAAAAGGCCAAGATGGGTATTTTGGTAGAGTTGATGTACCAATCATCAACAATAAGCCATGGATCAATGGAAACCCCATTTTGGGTCCTCTATGTAGTGGTTCTAGCCAGACCATAGCCCTAGGTCTAGTAGGTTTAGGGGACCATCTACATGAGTATCCCAAAAGATCAAGGGATCTATGCTAGAAATTTGAGTTCAGGGTTGTGAGTGATTGTGGGTGCAGATAAGTGTAGTGAGTGCCTTAGCTCCAGACCAACACCCAAGGTCAACCCTAAGGTCCAGCAATCCTAAGGGTGACTCATCTTGAGTTTCCCCCACAGTGACCCCACCTACTAAGTATTTAGAGGTTGAGACCAACATGTGGAACTTCAAGTTGAGTAAAGGAGAGGGTAGAAATTCTAATGGTGAGGGTTCCATGTACAGTTTTCTAAGAATAGTCACTAGGAAAAATCATATGCTAGACCTTAGGCTACTAAAGAGGAAAAACTAAACCTCAATAAAAAATGAGGTCAACACTCGCATGCTACACCACTGGACCTTTCAAAATCTGGTATGTGATACTTTGTATCTAGATACGGCTTAAGAAACCCCCTTTGTAAGGGATATCTGGCGTCGACCAAGTAGTACTTACTTGTTGTGTGATGTTAGTTATAAATGTATGCCTAAGAACACAAAATTAATGTCCCAAATATACGTACCAAGAGGAGGGTAAGGGAACCCATTTTCCAGGTTCCTAGTAGCAAACTTACAAACACGGCTATCGTGTACGCTACCTTCCCATCCAGCCATCACAAAAGTAAAACACATTTTGAGATCACCCACGGCCATGTTATTTTGTGTTGGAGATCCACACCATCCGATGAAAGTGACTTTTTTTGCCGTCGACGTGTGTTACATCAATAGCTCCAATACACTATGGCGCATAAAGCACCCATAAATCATTCAAAATCAATTTATGCTTTTTATTTATAATGAATATTATGTTGGGCACTTCCCTTGAACAAGGGCATGTATCGAGGTTCATTTACAATTTGTGAGGGAATGGTCTGAAACATTGGATCATTGGGCTTTATTACTTATATGCCAGCTCACTAGAGCATTCAATCCCATGAAAAAATATCTACTAATGGTTTTCGAGGAATGTTGGAACCGCTCCATAGTTCCTCTAATAGATTCATTTTGGGATAAGATATACAGTGTAATTGCCAATACCTCTCTGACAGTTGTTCTTGATGACCCATGTAATCGATGAAGGTCCCGGAGCTCATTAAGCTGGTCAAGAAATATCACCTTGGTCATACGGAATACGTTTGTAAACCTTGTCGGGTGTCCATGTAATAACTCTCCAACCCATTTATCCCCAATTTGACTTGATGTCAAACAAGGGGTTCGGTCAACGTATGTATGATAGTAGTAGTGTAGGAAGATGAGGGCGAGAGTGACTATGCGGTTGTTGTTAAGTTGTTCTTCATCCATTCTACAAAATGTGATAAATCATATATTTTTAAAAATGTATAACGTTGACTTTAAGTATTAGGAAAAGATACTACAGTGTGAGAGTTAGACGAAAACATAAACTGTAACGACACAAACAATGACATAAAGTTAAAAGAAGACATATAAGCAAATACTCTATCACATAACTATTACAATTACTGGTTCTAAAATAGAAATAACTATCAACCATCATCAGTCATTCATAAAAGAGCAGAGGTAAGAAAGACAAAATTCTGGGTCCAAATTTGCAAAGAACTGCCTATGAGTGGAATTTCTTAACAACTTCACATATTTTAAATACATGGGTTCATCTTCTTTAACACCTGGATATGTATTCAGAATTTTAAGGCATTCTTGAATTGAATAGTTGTGTGTTTTTGGTGTTGGTGGTGGTGCAATCTTCAGTTTGCAGTATTCAAGAATCATCTCTAAGGAACCTCTGACAAATGCGGCTCCAATTTTCTTCTTATCTGCTATACGATGATTTTTCCCACCGGTTAATTGAACTTCTGTATGGATTTGGCTGGGACCTTCTCCAAAGTCAGCTATGTGCTCGGATGCCAAGTCATGTGTTAAACCAGCAAAGTTCTGGCCAGTTGGGGTGAAAGCATGAGTTCCGGCGGTGACAACACCTATGAACATGCCATCCAACTTTTCCTCTAATACTGGTTCAATGCCGCTAAGTTTAAACTTTTTTGCTGCTGGCACTACCTTGAATAGAAAATATAAATCATTAGTAAAAATCTTTAGAAATATGCAATCAATCCAAACAATAAATATAGATATGTGTTTACCTCTAACTTCTGAGCCCACCAGTATTCAGGTGCATTAATTGTACGCTTAATTGGATCCCAACCCAATCCTGTTGATTCTCTTATGAGTTCTTTCCAAAATTTCCATTCTTTTTTTAATTAATCGCATTTATTTTTAATTTTCATCCGATCGTAATCTTTCCCGGTGAGTTACTTGAATTTAACTGTTATATTCTGCCAACCTTCTTTATTGGAAAAAGTGGTCGGCCTATTACTGAACTCAACTTCCCTTAAACAAAGATCACAAAATGTCAACGTGCTCTCTTTATCCCACATCGCTGATGTTCCATATTCTTTAGATTTACTCATTTTGACTGTGAGTTAAACAAGCGAGCATGAATATAAAGGTGCTCAAGAGAAAAACCGTATGTACAATAATATTTTTTTTTTTGGAAGGAAAGCATAATAATTATTCTACTATATTTCATTTGAAATGAGTCATTTGAACATATAAACTGCAATTCATAAAACTGTATTGCTTGTATTGAAGATTGATAATCCTCCCTCACAATAAACAATACTCCAAAACGAAGTAGGACATGAATCAACTCAAAGCTCCTAAATAGTGACATTTTCATAGCACATAAGAATGAGAAGAGAATTTTAAGATCAAAGGGCTGATTGAACCACCCAAAATTTGGTAACCATGCTTATAACACATTGGTGTCCAAACATTTCTGAACAATTCTATGCCTTTATGATTCCCCATTCTCAAATGCAAATGTTCGTATTTAAAAGAAAAAGAGGATTTACATACTCAGCGTTTAAGTTCCTATGCATTTATAGATTTAATAGCAACTTCATCATATAGGGGCTAGCATGCTCAAACAAATGAAAGTTTAGGTGTTACATATGTAAATGTATAAGAATTCCATGGCATGCATGAAAATCTCATTCACAGTAATAACGCACCCAAAGAAAGTAATCCTTCAATTGCTAATAAACCCGTCGACCCCCGCTACACATAAGAGAAATTCTTATAAGCATTTGCATATAAACCACACAATTATTATGTATTTACACATCAAACATCTATAAAAAAGGTAATAAATGATTCTATGCAAAGTCCTTGAATCTTTAAATAAATATACTATTATTGTCCAATTCTTATGCATGAGAGTATCCAATCGAAATATCATGAATATTCGTGTGAAAGTTTGGGTGCACATTTGTAAATGGAAGGTTTCAGATTGCCCAAGGGAAAAAAACAGTAAGCCATGAGGTTTCAGGTTGAGGAGACCCAAATCAGTGAGTTATATTTTTCCAATCAATTCTTCCACTGATCGGTGCCTCCCAAAGGAATTCCAAATGGTTGCAATTCACCAAATCTATAGGAATAAAACCAGAAATCGTATCCTTCAGCTCATCAAATGTGATTAGGAAATGAGGCACACATATGCTAGTGAATGAGTTATCAGAAAGATTGAACCCATGAAGGTTCATAGAGGTTACCTCCAAAAGCTCAAAAGCAATCAGTAAACTACAAAATCGGCACCCCTCATAAGAAACTAGCATCGATCAGTAGGAGAAAAAAGATAGGATTAAAAATTTCCAAAATTTTTCCATAGAAGGAGAAAGATTGATGATGTTTTAAATTTTTCATAGCTACAAAAACAAGAGGAAATCCCCCACATTCACTCAAATCATAGATGAAGCATTTAAAAATAAGTTGAAATCACAAATCTACATTTCCCCCACATTCAACTCCATATTCAACTCCACATTCACCGAAAACTACTAGATCTACATTTCCACAATAAATATTCATCAACCCTAAAGTGGAACTACTCCATATTTACCGATAGTTTCCATAGAAGGAACTTCCAGGAGAAACAAAAGAGGAGAAAGACGAGAAGACCGGAGGGGGGAGCAGAGGGAGGAGAAAACCTTGCGGATCGACTTCGACCAAAGAGAAGGAGAGGAGCGCCGAAAGAACGAAAGAGGAGATGAGCGCCGAAATAGGAGAGGATCGACTTTGGCCCGAGGGCACCGTAGTAAAACCTAGGCGTGTAATATAAAGTTAAATATGCGGTTTTCAAATACGAGCTGTAGCCGCGAGAAACAAACAAACAGGCGGCGTTTTCAAAACGCCACCGCACCTATAAGCTGCCCCAAATGGACCCTAAATCAAACGAGTTTGAGAGGGAGAATGTGTAGGATGTGTGGTTTATATATATACTCTTTCATTTATCAAAATAAATTAATACATAACGAAATTTATATATATATATATATATATATATATATATATATATATATATATATATATATATATATATATATATAATTCAAATTATTTAGTTATTTCGAAATGGGCTGTATACAATCAATCAAGGTTTTTTTCATGATTCGCTTGTATATACTCGAGCTCAAACTATCTTTTTACATCCACTTTGTTTTAGCAAAAAAATAACTGTATATAAGCTACATAGCCAATCAAGAACTGCTTGCTAGTGATGAGCTTTTAACAGACTTAGTTGTGCTATTTATTCTTTTGTAATTTTGCTTCTTTTTTCTCTTTTAAAGTTTGATGTGACTGACCCTTGCTTATCTGACGTCTTCTGCTTTAGTCATTAGCTTATTTGCATCCACCTAAATCAAATGAGCTAATTTGATCAAGTTTACACTGCAATTTCAGGATTTTGCTTGGTTTACATTTAAGGGTTGGCTTTCATTATTTTTCTTGGAATCAACTTCGGCGGTTTTATTTCCTTAGCCCTATTAAATTATTAATACTCGGCACAAAAAATTGATTGATCCGATCAACTGAGCTTCACTAACTTTTGCTGTGATCAAATTGTTTGATGGAAAATTTACATATCCTTTCTGAGACCAAAATCTGAACATTTACAATGATAACATTCAGTTTTTTTTTTCACTGAATCAAGGATAGCACTTTGTTACCTCTTTAAAAAAAAAGGGACACTCTTCTCTCATGCACAAAACATCAAAGTGTTATAGACATAAATATGAAAGTTCAAGTACTAAATATCATTTTAGGAGTTCTGTTGTGTTCAGATTAGTCTTCCAAGGATGGTTCAATTAAGAGATTGATAAGAAGGAAATTTTGTCAAATATGAACTAAGTGGAAAATTATTTCTTGGCTAAAACTTGAATCTTATAGTTCTTCATTCATTCACATACTTGAATTTGTGAGAAAAGGATTCATGCTTATATAGGTTTTACAAGTTCAAATAACGGAAAATACTTACCACCCAACTATTATTTGTTTACATGTATATCACCTAAACTCCAATGCATTATGCATGAAATAGTGCTCTCCTTTGGATCTACATGCTTCAACACTTCGTGATAAACCTCGAAGCTGCTGAGCAAGTAAATATTAAAAAGGGGTATTCGTGAAAACTATATGTTCGATTTGATGATTAAAAGACACAGATGATATGATTGTGCAAAATGAAAGTTCAAGTGTCCGATATATAAACACATAAGAATGGTGTGGAATGTCTATGAATCCTCCTCGAATTTTCGGCCAAGTGCTATGAAAGTAAATAAATGCCTTGCTTAAGCTTCTTTTGGTGATTAGAAATGTTCAAACCATTATGCTTTTATATTGATTATTGGGCTCGCGTATAAGTAAGAGGTGACAGGAATATGGATGATAATGAGAAAGACATCTAAGTATGCATGATAATAAAATAGTGTTATTTCTCCTATGCTTGATGATCGCATGAGGGTGCGGGATCGATACTACTATTCGCTAACATTTGGTAAAGAGTTGCCCTTCCTTTCAAGCTTTGCTGGTAGCTCAAGCCCAACGGTGTGACTGATTTGTGAAATGTCTAATTTGTGAAAAATTTTATATATAATAGTAAAAAAATGCACTTTTGGATGAACTGCTAAAAAAAATTATTTTAAAATTATTTTTTGCATGATAAATTAAGAATTTTTTTGCGTGTCGTCTTTTGACAAGATTGTTTGTTAGTCACACGGATTGAGTGTTAATCTCCATTGATTGTCTTCCTGGTTAGCTTTTACTCTATATTGGGTCTCACAAACATGATGCTAATGGTTATCTACGGATGTTCCTTAAAAAATAGTTAGAGCTACGACCCTAATTCAGAGTCCACCCCTAACTTAAATTCTTATACCCAACTCTGATCATCCATATATGTACCACTTGACTTTTAATGTGCACATGTTCTCATGTGATTTGTGTCTGCTTAATTTTCCATAATACGTGCATGCTTTACATGTAATTTTAACTCTTTGGTAGCGACGTCGAAGGCGGTAGATGCAGACTTCTTCTTCCTCTTTACTGCAATTTTTTTCTTACTACAATTTAAAATATATATTTTTTTGTTTCCACATACAACATTACTATGTTGTTACTTACTATACTTGTGAAAGACACCTAGGTTAGAGAATAGTATGTCACTTATTTAGGAGGAATCCTACAGTGAGCCTCAATGACCCAGCCATAACAAATCTTTGCCAATTCAAACATGCTTCTCAAAACTAAAAACCATCACAGTAAAGAGCTTGAATCCATCTGTTAGGGAAGTAGGACGAGGAAGCAAGCGAATGGAGGACAGCTTCAGATGGCAGTCAAAACTCAAGGGCAAACTTCAACTGAATTTTCATAGACCTAAAAAACATAAAGCTATGGGGCTTTAATGTTTTTCATTTAGTACGATGTAAGTCCTCAAACTATTTTTAAGCTTTCATAGGATTGTACATCATGCGACAAAAGTCCTAACTCTTTTTAGGATTCTGAGTTCAATACGACATAAATCCTCCTAGCTTCTTAGGTTATTTACAGAATTGTAGATTGTGTAAGAGTATGCCTTAAATCTTACATAAAATGATAGAAGTAAACATCAAAGAACATTATTTTAAAATTATGAAGCCAAACAGTAGAATAGTTTGGGAGGTCATTGTGATTCGCCTCAAAGTTTGTGACATCTCCTCCCTCTCACTCCTTTCGTCTCTAAAATAATTGTTGATACTTGAGCCCTTCTCACTTGAACTTTATGCAACCAATTGTGAATACTTAATATTGAATTTTTGAAGGCGAGCCCCTCGATCTTAATAAAGGGTTTTCATAGGTGAGTTCGGTTGCCTAACATGTAATTAACTATGGTAGATTTCCCATATAATGAATTAAGAACATAGATAATAGAAACCTTATCTAATATTTATATTAAAAAAGGGGAATTGTTGGTCACAAAATTTTGCAGACTAAATAGATGTCAAGAAATTATTGGTTTATATATTCGAGCCTACTGTAAAGTGGGGATGACTGTCACTTGTAGTATTGTGCTCAATTACTTAAACTATTAAACAAATGAGATATCTTCAGTCCCATTTTTCAAATTTAAAATATTATTTTCAAAAATAAAATATTATTTTAAAAATTAAAATTATATACTTATTAAATTAAAATATATGTTCAAAGCACAAAAAGAGACCAACATGAACAAAGATATCAATTAAATCCATTAATTTACCTGCGAGAGTACTTATATTTTAAGATCTTATCATGGTATTAGTTTCATAGATTAACTTCTTTACCCACATCATTCCGTAATATAAGAACCATTGTTTATTTAATACTACACTCGGTCCTCGATGTGGGGCCCTTGCACACTTTTCACTGCACTCAAAACATAAAACACTTTGCTTCCATGGGACTGTCTAGCATTTAGTCAATAATTAAAGGATTGATGACATGATTTTTTAAAAAAAATTACACTTGTTGTCGACTATCTAACGCAATCTTCAACTTTTCACATCCAGGGCTTGGGACTCGAGATTGACAGTGTTATAAATAATATAAATTTTTATAATTAAAAAACATCATACAACTTTTTTTATAAATATTGTAAATTTGATAATTAATAGTAAAAAAACTGTGTCAAAATTAATGTTTTGACACTACTAATTTATAAGAGCTTAGATATTACTTATCATGAATAGTTAGTGGTCTTACACCACCTATGTAGAGCTTGTCAAAAAGAAAAATGTAAAAAGGATAATTTTAAAAAATATGAGGATGAAGGAAATTTTATTATATTTTTCTTTTTCCTCATTTTTATTCTTTGTGGATAGACTTCTTATTTATAGGTTTGGGTTGACTATGCCACGTATGAATTACATAATCGGCTACGAAAAAAAAAGTCAAATTAAGGGAAATACTACAATATAATGTCATGTTTTTATGGAGTAAATTGATCATAATTCATCCGCCTTGCCTAATTGACTTGATGTATTTTCCTAATGAAGCCATTTGATTTTGTTGATGTATGGTCAAATATAGTGTTATTATTCTAGTTGAATGTAATCAAATGCCCTTAATGAGGAAATATGACATTCGTAATATGCATGTGAAATTAGGAGAGAGAGGGTATCTCTCGCCCCGCTCTCTCTCCTCATTTTATGTGCAGATTACGCTGAAATTAGAAGAGAGAGGGCATCTCTCCTTGTGCTATCTCTCCTCATTTTTGCATAATCCGATATATGTTCATTGATAAGTGAGATATGGTGAATTGCTTTGGCGATTGAATGAATTGAGCTACTCAGACCTGAATATATTCTTAATATTCTTATTTGGATAGGGTGCCTGAGATGATTCTACTTTTTACTATTATGTATACTATATAATATACGATAGATTTTTTTCTAGCTTAATCAAAACTAGATTAGAACATGTAGACTCAATTTTTTTCCCACAAAAAATATGGCAAATATATGCATGAGAATATAGCTTTTTTTTTTCTCTATCTTTTTCCAAAATTTAATCCAATATTTGAAATCAATTTACAATAAATTCAAAAAGACGAACTCCTCCCCCGCTAGCCCTCCAAAACTACTTCTGTCCCAACCATCCGAGCCCCAAAATTCACCAATCCAATCATTTCATAAACCTCCTCTGCCATCCGATGCTCCCTCCCCGCCGCTACAAATACCTCCACCTCTCCCCCATCTCCAGCCACCCAAGACCATCCTACCTCCTTCCTTACGCCCTTCTCCCTCATCTCCTTCCTCACGCTTGCAGCCTCCTTCCACCTCTTTCCCTTTGCATACAAATTTGCCATTACCACCCTCACTCCTGCACACCCTGGATCCATCTCCACCGCTCTCCCTGCTGCTTTCCTCCCCACCAATGCCTCCCCTTTCACTTCGCACGATCGCAGCAACGCCGTCCAAGCCACTTCGTCCACCATCCCGGCAGGTATCCTCTCCACTATTCCTTCCGCATCCTTCAATCTTCCCGCCCTCCCCAGCATGTCCACTAAACAACCATAATGCTCCTTCTCCGCCTCCATCCCTTTTTTCTTCATCGCATCCAAGTACCTCAATCCATCCTCCACCATTCCGCCATGGCTGCAGGCCGTCAGAACACCCAGGTAAGTAACGCTATCCGGCTTTATATTCCTCTCGCACATTTTATCAAACAGTTGGATCGCATCTACGCTTCGTCCGTGCTCCGCATAGCCGTTGATCATTGCCGTCCACGAGATCGTGTCCGAGGGCTGCAGGCTGGTGAACACGGCCGTGGCCTGGTCTATACCGCCACATTTGGCGTACATTGTGATCAGCGCGCTAGTGACCATAGGGTTAGATTCAAGCCCAACTGTAAGCGCACGGGTATGGGTCTGCCGGCCGGCGTCAAGTACGGCGGCAGATGCGCACACACTGAGGAGGCTGGCAAGGGTGGTTTCGGTCGGTGGGACCCCGCCGTGGCAACGCATCTCCTGGAAGAGCGAGAATGATTCTGCAGCGCAGCCTTCCTGCGCGTGCGCGGCAATCACCGCGCTCCAGGAGACGAGGTCCTTTGCCGCTGTTTCTCGAAACGCGGCTAACGCTGCGGGGAGCAGTCCCGCGCGAGCGTACATTGTGACGAGTGCGTTGGAGACGGAAGAGGCGGAAGAGAATCCGCTCCGAGCGGCGTGGGCGTGGATCTGTGCGCCGAGTGGGGCATTCCCGAGCGTTGAGCAGGCGGAGATTGTGGCAGCATAAGTGTAGTCGTTGGGTGTTCCATCTTTTGGATGGGCTAGGAGGCAGTGGAAGGCGGCGACGGCGTCGGAGGGGCGGCCGGTTTGGGTGTAGGTGGAAATGAGGGTTGTCCATGAGGCGACGTCTCGTGTTTGCATTGATTTGAAGATAGTGAGGGCGGGGTGGAGGTAGTGGGACTTGGAGTAGAGCGTGACGAGGGCGTTGGCGACGAAGGAGGTTTTCGAGTGACCATCTTTTATAGCTCCAGCGTGGATTTCACGACCAGTGAGGAGAAAACCAGCATCCGCGCATGCCTTGAGGGCAATGGCGTAGGTGTGAGAGTCGTAGGGCACCGGCATGTCTGCAAAGAGGAGGAGAGCATCACGGCATTTCCCTGCATGGACAAGGGCTGCGATGGCTGATGTCCAGGTAACGACGTTACGTTGGCGCATTTCATGGAACACCTTGAGTGCAGCGGAGGGATCTTTAGGACTTGCGCGTGAATGGAAGTCGAGGAGGGAGGAACCGACGAATACAGAATGTACTGCGCCGGACTTCAGGGTGAGGGCCTGGATGGCATGGCCGTGGGGATGAAGGGATGGAGTTAAGGCGCAGGCTTTAAGGGCGAGGCTAAGGATGAACGAGTCGGGGAAGAGGGATGAGTCTGTGAGGAAGGAGTAGAAGAGGGAAATGGCTTCGTTATGGTGGGAGGCGGCGATGTAGCCGGAAATGATGATGGTCCAGGAGATCGCGTCTCTGTGATGCATTTGATCGAACATTTGACGTGCGTCTGTAAGACGGTTCGCCTTAACGAGATGGGTAAGCTTGGTGTTTGTCTCGAATGGTGATAATGGTAGCAGATGTTCGGTAGAAAATAAGCGGAATAGTGGAGCTTCGGTTGCGATCCTTGTAATCGGTAAAAGATTGAAGGCTCGTGGGAGCATGCTTGGTGGTTGCAGGGACGAAGCTAAAAAATGAGAGGCGCCGTACTCCAGCTGAAATCATTGTCAGTGGAAGTCATTGTAAAACTGCAAAATTAGTGAAGAAGTTTGGAATGAATTCAATGGAGGTTTTACGGGCTCGAGATCTCATCATCAGATTTTTAGCTACGAAAGATGTCAGTTCCGGCTGAAACATAAAAAGGAGCATTTAGATAAATTTTTTTATTACATATGTAACACCCAAACATAATATAGAATCATAAGGATTTGATGAGAATTCCGATTTTCATTTGAAATAGTAAAGAATTTCAAAACTTGTAAGTTTCATGACGGATCGGGCAAAATTAAATATATTAACGTTTCAGTGGAAACTTTTCAAATTAATCTATAACAAAAATATTAACTTGTTCTGAATTATTTTAAATAAAATTGAAAAAAAACTTATAGAAGATTTAAACTGTAATTCACATTAATAAATTTCTTTTGGAATTATTGAATTCCCCAAATAAGTGCTTTGAAGGGGAAAAAAGTATGAACATAAAGAATAAGAGAAAAATATTATCTTTGGAGCGTATAGTAGAAACATAATCTTTCATAGAAACCTTATTACTAATCATGGAAGAAAAATATCTGGCCCCACGCCATTTTTTTGGCCTCCTCTATTTATAAGTTATAGTTGGCCTCATGAATGATTACAAAAATGATTACACTAAAAAAATCAAAATAATGATAATGATGTTACAAGGTGTGTAATGTATTATGTAGTGTAACATTGTTTTGTTATATGATGAATTGATGAAGTGGCCATAATTTGTAGAATTAGCCTGCCAAATTAATTTATTAAATTTGTTGAACGAACTACTTAGCTGAACATGCAAGTAGATATTTATAATATTATCCGTTGAGTTGATCGAAGTTGGTTGAACAAGTTTATTGAGTTGTCCTGCTAAATTGGTCGAATTTGGATGTGCCCTCATATTTTGAAATATTCATAATATTTTGATAAGGTCACATGTTTGACACTAGGGTTGTAATCAAGTCAAGTCGAGTATCTCGTGAATTGGACTTGGCTTGATCGAATCATAAGTTGTTTATGTTTACTTTGAGTTTGAGCCGAAATTTCATATATATTTTTATATTTGAGCTTGTTTAATTTTTTTTAATGATCATATTTGACTTGACTTGTTTATATGAATTAAATAAACTTGAAATTTAAATGAATACATAATTTTTCATATAAAACTAGTAATCAAGTTAAAAAAATTGAACGAGTATTTAGTTCTATATATAAAGTTAATAATAAACTATTTTACAATTATAGTTAAATAAACAGTTCAATAAGGGTGCATATGGAGCAGTTGTAGTTGTAGAAATTAGCAGCTGTGAAGCTGCTTTTAGTGTAAGTTGAAGCTAAAAATCAGTTCATACTGAAGCAGCCTGATTATTTAGATGATCTGCTCTGCTACAACTGTTTTTGAGGTAAAAAAAGATTGTAATGCTCTTATGTACTTGTGTTTGTTATATATCTGTTGTTTCACAACTAATTCAATTATAACAATTAAAAAAAGTTAAAAAATCTACTACTATACTACATCAATGTATATCAAAAATATGTGAGCATGAATCTTGAGGAAATCTAACGTATTAAAAGAGACATGATATGTTTGGTGCAGCTACAGCTTCTTAGCTTTTCAGCTGCAGTTGCGCTGCCCCAAGAAGCTGTCGCGGGGAAGCTGGCTGTTTTTTTTGTGTAGCGGTGTGAAACCAGCTGTTGGGCATCTGTTTATGGAAAAATGATCATTCCGTCTCTCTTCGGTAAAGCTGTTTAATACATAATTATCGGCACTATTTTTGGTTGGAGGGGAGTTGCCCTTAAGAAGCTGTCGGTCGCTAGAATCGAAATCTCGTTGCCCGCTTCAGAAGGACATTGAATATTAGAAAAGTACGAAATTAAACTGACCCCATATTTTTCATAGTTTAAAATGAAAGAGTATTGTACCTCAAATCTTGTATCTATCCTAAAGGATAAACAAAAGACTTGAGGATGAGACTCGATCAAATAAATTAAGGAAAGTATGACGTTCGTCTGGTCTGCGAAACCGCTGTATTTGCCGACAAATTCTCCTATTTAATTGAAAGGATTAAATAAGGTTTATATTAAGCTGGGTTCGGACATGCTTCCTAAAAGGGCAAACCCCTATAGTTAATTACATCTTAATTGACTAAAGTCACTTAAGAAGACTCTCGATAAAAATCAGGAAATATTATCTTCAAGGAATTTCAAAGGGTAGGACTCTTCAATGAGATCAGACGTAGAGGTGTGAAAAGAGATTGGTTCAAATTTGGAACATTTTATTGTAGAATCCAAATGAGGAAGAACTAAGAGATGTCATAGATCTAGAGGGGAACCTCTATGACTTCCCAAACTATCATAATGTTTGGCTTCAGTTTTGAGGAGAAATATTTAGGTGTTTCATCTTTCCAATTTTATTAGTTATGGCTTACATTCATACGAAATGATCACACAAATAGCCTGAAAGATATGAGGATTTTGGTCATGATAAACGACAACCTCAGAATCCTAAGATGAGTTAGGGCTTATATTATATAGCAGGGCTGTACAAAGGCTTAAAGATAAGATGAAGATTCACGTTGCATAAGCAAGCAACCTCGAAGTCCTATGACTTTGTTGTTTAAGTCTAAGGAAGGAAGATTGGTTTAGCTGGGGAAGACGTGTTTTATTATTGAAGATGGTCGTGCTACCCACCATGCTAGCTCCAAGCTCCTACCGCGACAAGTTTGAGTTTTATAGTGTGTCAAGTTATAATGTCAAATCAGGTGGCCCTATGGTTGAAGTTCTTTAAATTTTATAGGGGGCGTATTAAAGTTGATTAGAGCGACATCGGTTAGGATTCTACAGTTCCCTCATTCAGACTCCACTTTTTTCTATTGGATTCACTTAGTCCAAATGAACTTTCTATACTCAACTTAATGAGTTCTATAATTTCATTTAGACCGTGGGAAGCCTTGTTAGCATCCGTAGATTACCTCCTCCGAGGAATTCCCTATCATCCGATAGAGACGTCTTAATTTAGTTGCAATTGTAGTTTTGTGTGATGTTTGTGATTAATTTTTGAGTTGTTTTATATTTTGAATGTTGTGGGGGTGAATTTTATCTTGGTTGTTTTTTGTTTTCTGTTTTGGTTTTGGTTTTGATTTTGTGGCTATCCTGATAAATTTAGTTTTCCATGCAGGGTGGCATCGTCGTTTAGCATGCAAATTTGCAGGTATGAAAGAACAATATGAAAAATACAGTATGAAAGTACAAGAAAGTCAACACTGAAAACTGTAAAAGTTTACCTTGCGAGTCTTCTCGTTTCACCACCTGAAACTCAAAATGCATGTTAAGACAATTTATATGAAACAAGGAAGTAAAATTTTGGTAGTTTTCCTAACCTTATGTCATATCTTGGTGGGTCCTTAGGAGTTTAATTAAGGATGATTTTGTCAAGCAAAACATATTAAATTTAGTAGATCTTCAAGATATCCAACAGATCTAGAGAAACAAGCAGGTTCGTGCTACTCTCTCGCTGCTTGGTGGAAAATCCTGAGTTCTTTTAAACTTATTATGTTGCTTAATAATTTTTCCTGTAAATACCCTTAATACTCAGTGAGCATTGATGTCTCAATTATCCCTAATAATATGGTAATTATCACTTATGATTCAATTTAAGAATTATGTTGGTGAAACTCTTAAAGAGGCAAGTTAGTGTTGTTGAAACACTTGGCCAAATTATAACCTTAATTGGGCTTGTAGTGTTTGGAAGATATTTTAATTTTCAATGATATTTACTTTTCTAATCCTCATTTAAATGAAACTTGATTTAGCCTAAGTCACTACTAAGCCCTTAAGATCTAGGTGAGTGTCTTAATTAGTTTTGAAAAGATCAAGCTTTAGGTGATCATGATTTGAATTTTATTTGAATATCAAAATAGAAGTATTAAATTGATTAATTATTGACTTCAAAAGTCATACCCCTAAGTCGTAGATTCACTTTATTTTAATAAACTTCCAAATTTTTAAGGATTTAGAAATTTATTAACTTATCTTTTTAACAAGGAAAGTGAGATTGGTTTCTACCAATTAACCCCTTGTGTTTCAAACATCAAATAAATTGATTAAGATCAGAGAATACCCATTTCCCTCCTTAAATTAAGCCTAAATGTTAATTAAGGCTAACTTTCTAAAATTACACATTTGCCCCTAAAGCTCTAACACTTCATAATTTGTGAAATTCAATTCAAACGACTTTAAAATTTTTATCTTACCTCATTCATTTGTCAATTAAGACTTCAGATGAGAAAATGTGATTTTTCAGAATTTAATTTATTTTATATAATTATTTTCATGCAAAATTAGGATTTTTCAAAGAAAATTTCTAACTTGACCAAGGTAAAGTCTAATCCTTTGAAATTTTTACTGGAGGTAGACCTAAACAAGAGAAGTCTTTGGACTAAATTTCATGATTTTTTTAATTCTCTGTGATTTATCAGAGTTATTTTAAGTTCTGTGTTATTTAATAAAAATAAAATATTTTAAATAATGAAAATTAAGTTGTGTTTTTGAAATATCTCTCTGAGATTAGAGAACCCAGAGGAGCAAATTTCATATTTTTTTGATTTTTTTCTTTGATTTATTAGAATTATTTGAGTGAAAACTCTTTTTTAGCCTTTAAAAATTATTTTTAAGCTTTGAAATTCAATATCTTTATTTAGAAAATCAGGAAAAATATTTTATTTTTTCTTAAGTGATTAGGAAGAAAATTAGAACATTTCTATGAATTTTATTATTTTTGTGTTTTTTATGTATATGTAATTATTTTAAATATTTAAAATAGGTTTAAAAAATCAAATTTTTATTCTAAATATTATTTTATTTTTATAAAATATCCCTCTGATCACAGAGAACTCAAGACACTAAGTTTCATAATTTTTTGAGTTTTATTTTGATTTTTAAAAATCATTTAAGTGTCAAAAATTAACTTAAGTTATCAAATGAACTCAATATATTTTGAACTTTTTATAGTGAGTTTTCTGGATCATAAACCACAGTGGAGGAAGTAGGTCCATGCCTCCCTCTCACCAACTGGTGAAAAGCCTCGAGTCCATCTAAACTTATTATGTTGCTTAATGGTTCATCCTGTAAATACTATTATTACACAGTGAGCATTGATGTCTCAATTATCCCTAAGAATAGGGTAATTATAACTTATCATTTAATTTGAAAATAATGTGGGTGAAGACCCTTAAAGTGGCAAGTTAGTGTAATTTGAACACTTAGCCAAATTTTTAATCCTAATTGGGCTTAGTGGTGTTTCAAGGATGTTTGATTTATATATGTTTATTTCTCTAATCCTTGTTTAATCAATTTTTGATTTAGCCTAAGTCACCACTTAGCCCTTAAGACCTAGGTGAGTGACTTAATTAATTTTGAAAAAGGGTTAAGCTTTAAGTGGTCATGATTCATGATTTGAATTCTATTTGAAAATCAAAATAGGGGTATTAAATTTATTAATAATTGGCTTCAAAAGTCATACCCGTAAGTCCATGATCATTTAATTTTAATAAACTTCAAAATTTTAATAATTTAGAAATTTATTAACTTAATTAAGAAAGTGAGATTGGTTTCTTTCAATTAACCCCTTTGTGTTTAAAACATCTAATGAATTGATTAAGATTTTAGGTTACCTATTTTTCCTCCTTGAATTAAGCCTAAATGTTAATTAAGGCAAAATTTCCAAAATTACGCATTTACCCCAAAGGCTCTATCACTTCATAATTTGTCAAATTCAATTCAAATGACTTTAAAATTTTTATTCTACCTCACTCATTGGTCAATTAAGACATCGGAGGAGAAAATGTGATTTTTCAAAATTTAATTTATTTTATATAATTATTTTAATGTAAAAATAGGATTTTTCAAAGAAAATTCCCAACTTAACTAAGGTAAATCCTAATCCCTTGAAATTTTTACTGGAGGTAGAGCTGGACTAGAGAAGCCTTTGGACCAAGTTTCATGATTTTTTGAATTCTCTGTGATTTATCAAAATTATTTTATGTTCTGAATTATTTAATAAAAAAAAAATATTTTAAATGATGAAAATTAAGTTTTGAATTTTTTAAAAACCTTTCTGAGGTTAGAGAACCCAAAGGAGCAAATTTCATATTTTTTTGATTTTTTTTTGTGATTTATTGGAATTATTTTAGTGAAAACTCATTTTCAACTTTAAAAAAAATATTTTTAAGCTTTGAAATTCAATATCTTTATTTAAAAAATCAGGAAAAATATTATAATTGTTCCTAAGTGATTTGGAAGCAATTTAGAACATTTTCATGAGTTTTATTATTTTTGTGTTTTTTTTTGAATTTTTAATTTTTTAAAATTTTAAATAGGTTAAAAATCAAGTATTTATCCTCAATATTATTTTATTTTTATAAAATACCCCTGATCACATAGAACTCAAAAAACTAAATTTCATAATTTTTTGAGTTATATTTTGATTTTTAAAAATCATTTAAATGTCAAAAGTGGTATTTATCTTTAAAAATCAACTTAAGTTATCAAATAAACTCAGAATATTTTAAACCTTTTATAATGAGTTCTCTGGATTATAAACCACAGTGGAGATCAAAAATCAAGTCATTTAAATTGTTATATTTTCCAAAATTAATTATTTCAGTGATTGATTCTTTGTAAAATTTAAGTGCATTTTAAATGACTAGATCCATGTAATTATTTCCAAAAGCTCCTCTAGTCGTAATGAGTTTCAAGATTTCCTTTGAATTTTCTAATCAATATGCTATTTTCCATGAATATTTTAAGGAAATAATGTGCAAAAACATGAAAAATATGGATATTTGTATAGGAACCTCCTCTGACTTTGGAAAAATTAGAGGATGTTTGCTTTGACAAAGGCTAGAACATGCCAAAATTTCAAGCCAATGTGATGTATCAATATGGAAAGAGAATTAAATGATCCCAGACAGTTTTTAATTAATTAAAAATTTTTTATGCATCAAATGGATTTGAAATTTATTCCACATTATTCTCCTCTGTTCACTGAGCAAGAGGGTACTTTTATTTTATTTTTGTGGCTTTTCTACACAAAGTTAGGGATTTTCTAAGTTAGCAGACTTTAAATAAATAGAAAAAGCCCTATTTTTCTACTTATCCACGCGGCGCCATGTAAATCCTAGGCAGCTCCAAAACTCCACGCGGCACGCTTCTATTTGACGGTGTCGTCCACGCCAGCAGCTACGCGTCCTGCTGTTCATGTAAAGAAGCGTTGTCCAGCTTCATCTTGGCCATCCATTTGATACACGCGCGATCAGACGACGCATGGTCATGGTCCCCAATGGCTTAAGCCGAGAACCGTCCACCTTCAAGGCCTAAGATCTCTCTCATTTCTTAACCAAATTAAGTGATTTTTTTTAAAATGCTCGTCTTAGTGAGAAGAACACATCCATACGTCTAATGGGTCATGAAATTAAGCCCAAGTAAATGGAGAGTCAAAATAGGCTCGGGAGGAGGAGAAGTTTTATACCTTCGCTCTGAGAAGGGAGGCTTCAATCAGAGGTTCTCGACATGTTCGTTGGGGTCCAAGGATGCTAGGGATTGAGTCTCTGGTCTTGGTGTAAGGCCTAGGTATGAATTCGACCAAGCTCGATTTCAGGTATTAGTCTAGAGCTATGGTGAAGGCTGTTTCATAGGGTAATTTGATGGGGCTTTGTCTTCTCTTGCTGTTGTGAAGGTGTGGGCACAAGAAATTGAAGTTTGGTGGAGTTTTGAGAGATGTCATGTTTCTGCCCTAATTTTTAAGCTCAAAATTAGCGTTGTACATGGGGAATCAAGGCAATGGAGTGATTGGAATGGGCTGTGGAGATCTCAAGGAAGCTTTGTGAGTGATTTGGGAGGCTCTCTTTGAGAAAAATTTAGCACACCTCCCATGGTTGTGTAGGTGAGTTTTTATAAAAATGGCTTCAGGGCACAAGTTTGGGTGCATTATGGTGCTTAGGTGGAGGGCAGAGATGCTCTTCAATTTGATTTGGATGAGCTGGCCTCTAGGTTTGATTTGAGTGAGGTGCCATGGGGGTGGCTCTCGGTTTTGAGCTTTTCCAGCTACTAGGCTAGCCGGCCGGCCAGGGCGAGGTGGCTAGGAGCTCAGGGAACCCAAGGGAATATGTCACAGCAATTTAGTGCAATAATACCAAATTTTGGTATGGATATCTTAAGAACATGCATTTTTGGAAAAAAATATCCCTTAATTTAGGGGACCTTTGGTCCATGGCTTGATTTAGGTGGTTTTATGGTATTTGGACTGGTCCCTAAGTCCAACTAATGGCTGTGATGGAGTTAATTTGGTGACTTTAGGGTGGTTAGGTAACATTTAGAGTGGGTGCAAATGACCGAGACTTGGGTTTGGGCTAGGTTAGCCATGTCAATTGGCCCAATTGATTGATCAAAATATTGTAGATGATTCTTATGAAGATTTTTGATGAAGGGTTGAAGTGATTTTGATTTCAATTGGTAGGTTAATTTGAGGGAATTTTGGCTTTTAGTCAATTTGGTCAAGTTGGGCTAGGCTTGGGTCTAGCTTGGGTTAACCTTGGGCTAAGTCCAAATTGATTATTGTAAATGGTCAATGGGGACCCTATGAAGAGTTTTAACGATGAATTGGATGCCAATTTAGAGGTTAAGGATATCAATTGTGTGAAATTTGGGGACTTAGCCAATTAGGGGCAAAATTTGGGAATATTGAATTTTGGCCAAACTCAAATCGAAACGAGGCTTCACCAAGGCCAATTGATGGTTGATTTTGATGTATATGAATGTTATCAAGATTTTTCAACATTAATTGGGGCCAATTGACTAAGCTATGAGTTCAATTTGGTGAGATTAGGTCATGTGGTTAAAGTTGGGATTTTGACCTAAATCAAAATTAGGCTCAAATCATGGGTCAATTGAGCTTGGACTTGGTTTAGTTTGGTCATATCAAAAGTGAATTTTAGTTTAGGATTGGAATTGGGGTCAATTGAGATCAAACTAATGAACATTTGAGTTGAATTTGGGGAAATTTGGGTCTTTAAAGGCAAATTTGGGGATTTTCGATAAAGATGGTCAAATTGGCCAAATTGGGTCATGTGGTAGTTGAGAGAAATGAAATTAAGAATATTTGAGATTCATTTGGATTTTCTGGGAATTTTTGGAATTTTTGGGATTTTGAGCTATGGAGGGGTATTTTGGTAATTTAGGAGTGTTTTCGAGGTAAAAAACCAAGATGGGTATTTTGGTAGAGTTGAGGTACCAACCATCACCAACAAGCCATGGACAAATGGAAACCCCATTTTGGGTCCTCTACATAGTGGTCTTAGTCAAACCATAGCCCTAGGGCTGGTAGGTTTAGGGGACCATCTACATGAGTATCCCAAAAAGATCAAGAGATCTAGGCTAGAAATTTGAGTTTAGGGCTGTGAGTGTATGTGAGTGTAGATGAGAGTAGTGAGTGAATCAGCTCCAGACCAACACCAGGGTCAACATTAAGGTCCAGCAGTCCTAAGGGTGACTTATCTTGAATTTCCCTCATAGTGACCCCACCTACTAAGTATTAGAGGTTATGACCAATATGTGAAACTTCAAATTGAGTAGAGAAGAGTTTGGAATTTGTAATGGTGACGGTGCCTTTTTTTAGTTTTCTAAGAATAGTCAATAAGAAAGTCCTATGGCTAGACCTTAGGCTACTAAAGGGAAAAACTAAACTTCAACCAAAAGTGAGGTCAACAAATGGACCCCCAATAGGTGTGGTGTGCTGGGCAAGCACACAGCTTGTATTGGTGTTGACCGACAAGATCAAAAAAAACAAATACAACCTCTAAGTCAACAGACCCAAAAATATGTGTAGGGTCGTGTATGTGATTTGGTTCTGCTGAGGAATTAGCATGTGAGTGTTTGATTAAGTCAAGAAGAGGGGACTTTCGCTGAGGATTGGAGAGTGGACTTTGAGTTATGAAATTTCAAAGATTTTTAAAGGATGGGAGTCAGTATGTAAGTGCTAACTCCGAGGTGGGAGTTGAAGTTCAAATATCAATTCAAAGAGTGAAAGAGGGTCGGAATGTAAGGACCAGCCTCGAATGTAATGAATCAGAAATGTAGGACTGATTCAAAAATGAGAATTGAAATGTAGGTCAATTCTCAAAAGGGAGTGTCAGAATGTAAGGACCGACCTCGAATGTAATGAATCAAAAATGTAGGACTAATT
>NEWO01000192.1:831965-842711 GCA_003013225.1 Phalaenopsis aphrodite | reverse complement strand
AGAGTTGAAATTTAGGTATCGACCTTGAAATATGAGTATTGAAATGTAAGTATCAATTCAAAGATGAGAGAATTGAAATGTAGGTATCAATTCCAACGAGAGAGACGAAATTTAGGTATAGACCTCAAAATGTGAGAATTGAAATGTAAGTATCAATTTGAAGATGAGAGAATTCAAATTTAGGTATCAATTCGAAGATGTGAGAATTGAAATGTAGGTTTCAATTCCAAGGAGAGAGTCGAACTTTAAGTATCAACCTCGAAAGATAAGAATCAGAATTTAAATATTGATTCAAAGATGTAAGGATTAAAATTTATAAAGGGCATGGGGTGCTGAATTTGCAGAAGTGTATCATGTGAAAAGATTGATTTTGTAGCAGACTTATAGAGCTTTGTGAGGTTTTGCGGAGAATGCAAAATTCTATGAGGATGTGAAGAGAGTTAAGGTAAATAACGATGGTTGTGTTGCGCGCACATAGAGTAGGAAATTCCGAAAATGAAAGCATCCATTTAACAGGCTCATTTCATTTTCTTGTTGTTTTTATCACATTTAATTTTTCAAAAATGTATTTTTAATGTTTTAATTTTAATTGTTTGATTTTTAAAAGAAATTTGTTCTTTTATTCACTCATTTATGATTATTTTTCATTTGTGTTTTATGTATTGTTGAAGATTTGTTGTTTCGTTCTTTATTCATTGAAATTCTGAACCATCACATGGTTCGCGGCTTTCATCCATCGCACAAATAGGCAACTGACAAACAGACACAATTTGAGAAAAATTTCCATTAATTTGCCTCAAAAAGGGATGCCATAAATCAAACATAGGCTAATGCCTCAAAAGGTACATCACGTAATCCATGCTGAAATACATTGAGAATCATCTCATGATATGAATACACTGCAGACTGCATACATCAGATACATGTCATGCTATTAAAAGAAAGAAAGTGAACCCTCTGTACCAGGTATGTTGAGCTCCTGATCAAGCAGACCTTCTAAGTAATGCTCCAGGATAAGAGTTCCCTTTGCATGTACTTAGAGGTACAACCTTCTCATAGCTGGTAAGGAAATAACTCCTCCAATTCTGGGTCCTGTTGGAATCCATACGGTATTTTACTATCATCCATTATGCGGATGGTTATAAACACCCTACGGTTTCACACTCCTGGAATGCAGTGCTTGGCAATGTTTGCACCATTGCCCTTCAAGACAAGTACTGAACCAACTGGGAGGGGAATCTCCACAGCTCCTCTGAATTTGCTAGGGCTGACTATATCAATTTCTTTTCCAAACAGAACATTTCTTTTACTCATGAATGAAATCGTGTAGAAAGGCCTCACAAAATCATGATGGTCGATGTGTGGGGGAATGCAGTCGCCTTCTTCATAAATGTTAATGATGCAACTGTTGGGGATGCAAGTAGTAGGTAGAATATTCCACTTGACCATTTTCTTGATCATCCATTTTATCATTGATGGCAACGGATCCACTTAGTTGTATCTAAGGATCCGAGGCGGATTCCCCTGTCTGTCGTTCGTGAAGTTGCAGCAACAGCTGCATTGGATGGTGATTCTTCCCTTTCCCCTCATCCATTTCTTCGGCTTGGAATATGTCCTCTCCATGAGAAGACCCGCTTGACCTCTGTCTCTTAAATTGAAGATGCAGTCCAAAATACTCTTTTCATCAGTTTCAGAGAAAACCCTGGTATATAGCTCCAGGTCCTCAAATATGTTGACAAACTTTTCCTGAACCTCTTCATAGAACTCGAATTCCCTTTTATTTACTCTGCTTGTCTTGTAGTACTCTACCATACCAGGAGTTGGCAGTTGCCGTGGGTATTCCTTGCTTCAATCCTCGACGGGGATCAAAGCCGATGTTGGTTGATCTGGAATATGATATTCAGCCTCTTGTGGGATGTATGATCCTGGTCTCTATGGTGCGTGCTGATCCGTCGCCAGTGGGACATATGGTTCATTTGTCGCGAAGTCTGGAGTCTGAGACTTGTTGGTGCTTGAAGTGTATTCTTCTAATGTAGTGAAATGCTGTAGATGCAGAACGTTGCAATCCGGGCACTCTACAAATGCGCTCGTGACTGATGTCCTGACTGGTATCTCAACATTGCATGTTGGCCAACCCCTACATAAGATATTTAGAACTTGGAGCACATTTGATTCTATCACAAATCCTGACTCTTCAGCTGTAGTGGGCAGGCTGGCAGAAGTTTCACTTAAATATGGGTCGTAAATATGTCCCTCAAGAATGGGGGTAAGAAAATTGCTCACGTCTCTCTAGCGTTTGCATTCCAGTTGCAGAAAGGCTCTCTGTTTCTTTCGGCTAGCATTTCCGCGTTGCATCCTGCGGAGCAGAGTATTCAGTAATCGTTCATTACGAGCGGCTATCAGGTCCATTGCTGGAGTAGCTACCATGGAGGGCAGAAGGCTGGCCTCCTCCATCGGATCTTGTTTCGCTATCACGTTTTTACCTTTGCGTAACACATTGTCTTGAGTGGTCACCCTCAACAGTGAAGGCAGTCCCTCCTTTTCTTTATTGCAGACTATGTCCATTAGAGGGCCCTTGTAGTCCATATCAAACTGGTTGAAATCCACATTAAAATCTATGACACCTCCTTACGGCGCCATCTCTTCATTCAGTGCGAGTTTCCATCCGTCCTGGAAGGCAAAGATCAGCCTTCGTCCTGACATTTTTTCTGCATACGGTAGAAAAAAATGTCAGTGGGCTGAAGCTTGTCATGAACAAGAACAAAACAAAGTATTTATTAAAGTAAATTTTAGTTTGTTTTGGTGAAGAGGATTACTCATTTTATGTGTGAGTTTCATTTAATTTAGTAGGGAATTTAAATTTGAAAGTAGAAAAGAGAACGTGTGAGGTTCAAAAATTTTCTCAAAATTTTCATTATAGTGAGGTTAATTACAAAATTTAGACTCGGTCATAGACATTTGACCATATAGCTAACCTTAAAACAATCAAAGTTTCAAAGTTTTCAAAGCAAGCAGAGGCAAGTGGCATCAAGCAGCATCAGTTTGCGTAATAGGTTTTCAGGTATCGTCCATTTATCGGTAACGTGGGTCTTTCATCCCAAAAGTTCACTAACTGGTAGACTCCTTCTGTATAGACCTTCTCAACGACAAATGGTCCCTCCCAAGTTGGCTCAAACTTCCCACCTATTTTGCGGCGAGCAAGAATAGGCCTTTCGAGCACAAGTACGAGGTCACCAACTTTGAATGTCCTCGGGCGGACCAATTTATCATGGGCTTGTATAATCTTTGCCTGGCAGAGCTCCAAAAGCTATTGTGCTTCTAGTTGTTTTCTCTCGAGACTCTCCAGTTCTTTAAGTCTGAGTTTTGCACTTTCTTCTGTTGTGAGTTGGTTGGCAACGACGACTCTGAGAGATGGTGTCTGTATTTATAGTGGTAGCATGGCCTCGGTCCCGTACACAAGCATATAAGGAGTACACTGAGTGGGAGTCCTCAAAATCATTCGGTAGGCCCACAAGGCTTCTAACAGTTTGTTATGCCAATCTCTTTTATTTTCATCCAGTGTTTTCTTCAAAATTTGTATCAATGTCTTGTTAAAAGCTTCAGTCAGACCATTTGCTCTGGGATAATAAATTGTATAGTATCTCCAATCTATCCCATGTCTTCTGACGAAATTGTTCATCTTGGTACTTTTGAAAGCTGTCCCATTATCAGAGATTATTCTTTGCGGTACTCCAAAACGGTAGACAATTTGGCTTTTGAAAAATTGAAGGACGTGTTGAGTCGTAACCTCACGTAACGGTACTGCCTCTACCCATTTGGAGAAGTAATCTGGAGCGGCAAGTATAAACCTGTGTTCTTTGGAAGATGAAGGGTCTATCAGACCTATTATGTCTGTGCCCCAACACTCGAATGGCCATGAGGCAACAATTAGGTGCATCACATTTGGAGGCTGGTGTAAGACCACCCCATGCACTTGGCATTGGTGACATCTTCTGGTTGTATCCATGCAATTGAACATCATTGCTGGCCAATAATATCTAAGTCTTTTGATTTTCGTTTTCATTTTTGATCCTGACTGGTGAGCACCACACAATCTGGTATGTACTTCTTTGAGAATATTTTGTGCCTCGGCTCTTCTCAAACACGGTAGCCACATTTGGTCGAATGATCTTCTGTTCAGAACGTTTCCTACCAGGGCGTAAGACATGGTCCTTCTTGTGATGTGGTGTGCCTCAGACTTGTCTTCTGGCAGCTTTCCGGTATGCAAATATTCTATTAATGGCTTACGCCAATCTTCATTGATGTCCGCAACTGTATTTATTTTTTTCTCTTTTCCAAGCTTGTGTTGAATTTTGAAGTCATTTCGAGACAAGACTCGTCATCCTTACACCGTGACTTCGATGGAATCCTCCGGGGGATATGTCATTTCCTTAGCAAGTTTTGCTAGAGCGTCGCCATGAGTATTATCTCCCTAAGGAATCCGGTAGAAAGTCACCTTAGGAATCTGCTCCAGGAGCTTCATTTTGTACTGATGGTACTCTGATAGTCTTGGTTTCAGAATTTGGTATTGTCTGGTGATCTCTTGGATGACAAGTTGAGAGTCACCATAAATGACAATGTTTGTTATATCCATTGAGATTGCAACTCCAATCTAGTGATTAATGCTTCAGATTCTATTTCATTGTTGGTGCACGACTCTGTCAGGTGGTATGAGAACCTCATCATACCCTTATCTGGCGTAATAAAGATCAAACTCATCCCTCCTTTGCTTGGTATAACTGTGTTTGATCCCTTATCTTTCCTGGCTGACGAAGCGCCATCGAACTACATTTCCCAGCGCTATGCACTAGAAAATTCCATTTCTAGTATTTGTTTGTCTGGTAACTCGTTGTTGAGAGAGGACCTAAGTGGCAGTGGGTGTGCAACGAGAAAGTCTACTAGTATCTGTCCCTTGATAGCACGAAGGGGAAAAAAGTTATATCAAATTGTAATAAGATCATTGACTATCTTGCTAAATGTTTGGAGAGTGTTGGTCTGGTCATCAGATATTGCAATGGATTAACTTTCAAAATTACGGTAATCTTATGAGAAAGCATGTAATGTCTAAGTTTTTGGGCGAAGAAAATTAATGTCGGACAATGCTTCTCAATAGGTGGATACCTCATCTCCGTCGGTATTAGACAACGACTCAAATAGTAGAGCACATTTTCTTTACCCTCATCATTGACTTGGGCTAAGAGGGCTCCGAGAGAGTCATCTAAGGCCGCAGTATAAAACATAAATGGTTTCTCGGGGATAGGGGTTGCCAAAACAGGAGGTGTGATTAAATATTGTTTAACGTACTCAAAGGCCCACTGACATTTCTCTTCCCAAATAAAATTGGCATCCTTTTTAATTAATGCCTAGAAAGGCTAACAGCTACTTGAAAGATTAAAAATAAAGCATCTCAGATATGCCAACTTCCCCTGGAAGGAACGTAGCTATTTCAAGGTTTTAGGGGGAGGCATTTTTAAGATAGCTTTAATCTTATCCGGGTTGATCTCGATTCCCCAATAACAGACAACGAATCCTAGAAATTTTCTAGAGGTAAAGCCAAAGACACACTTTAAGGGGTTCATTTTAGGGTCATATCATCGTAACCGTTCAAACATGATCCTCAAATCGTACAAATGGTCTAGTTTCTATTTACTTTGATAACCAGATCATCCACATAGCATTCAACTTGATTGTGAATGAGGTCGTCAAATATCTTCGTCGTTGCGGGCTGATATGTTGCTCCGACGTTCTTTAGGCCGAAAGACATCACTGTGTAGCTGAAAATTCCAATCGGTGTTCTGAAAGCTGTAAGCACCGCATCCTTGGGAGCCATCTTGATTTGGTTATATCCCGACGATCCGTCCATGAAGGAGAAAATTTCATGTGTTGAAGCGATATCCACCATCATCTCCGGTATAGGTAGTGCAAACTCATCTTTTGGACATGCCTTGTTCAAATCTCTGAAGTCGACACAGACATGGATCTGTCCAATTTTCTTTTTAACAGGTACAATGTTAACTAACCATGTGGGGTATTGATCTTCTTTAACAAAGTTGGCGTCTATCAACTTTTTCACTTCGACTATGACTTGTTGTTCTATTTCGAGGCACATTCTTCTGGGAGCCTATTTTACTAGGGTTATATTCTTGTCCACCCCAAGTTTATGGACTGCAACCTTTGCTGACAATCCTGGCATTTCATCGTAGCTCCATGCAAAGCAATTTTTGAATTATGTTAATAGTTTGACGAATTCTACAGATTCTTCGTGATCAACTAGAGAACTTATAAATGTAAGTCGGGATCGTTCTTCAGTCCCGAGGTTAATATCTTTCAATTCATCGACAGTAGATTTAATTTCCTCCTCAAATTCTGGTGGATCATCTTCTATTGATTGATCAGTAGAGTCATCCTCCACATGAGGCAATCTTCTTCTGACTCACTAGTAACAACCATGCAAAATTCAAAATCATCGACTGGTCCAACTGTACCAAATCTGAGACCTTCTTTTGAATTGGGAGTTCAACTTTTAGCATTCCATAGTTTTTCAAAAAGTTGAAATTTATCTTTTGACATTTGTTTCGGTAAGTGTCCCTGTTGAATTAACTTTTGAACACAAGGCAAGAAGTAACCAAAAGGCAATTCCGTTATTTCAATAGAATCAACATCCAAATTTACATGTTTTTCCAGCTCAGTAGAGGTAGAAGCACGGTAAAATTTGATCGGCTTTGAATCAACACTACGGACTTCCTTAACCTCTAAACTCTCAATCTTTTGCGTAAGAATCAAAGTAAGGGTCTCAGTATTCACATAGTGGTTTATCCGATTATACATTGTTTCGTATTCATTCCTCTCTGTATCTTCTAGGGATATCATGTACTGAGGTTTCTTCCACTTTGTCATCATTATTTCGTCTTCAGAACTATCTTCATCACCAATGTTGATAGTTGGACTAGTGCGTTCAACAATTAAATTGATCTTTCCTCGTCGGCGTCCCCGACCTCAACCTCAGGTGCGTGAACTAGAAGAACCTCCACCAACTCGTTGTAAGGGAGTGGTAGAAGGTTGTTGAAGCGGAGCTGTATGGCCTCCTTTTTGTGATTCTTCTGAATCTTCATTTTTGTTTGTCAAAATCCCATGCGAGAAGACAATCTTCTATGGAGGCGCGTATTAGGCAGCATCTTCATGGATACTAACTTCATGCACTAAAAATGGTTGTAGATCTCCCTTGATGCAAATTTCTTGACCATCTTTGAGGTATTTAATGCACTGGTGTAGGGATGATGGAATCATATTGTGCTCATGAATCTATGGTTGACCCAATAGAGCATTAAAAGAGGTCTCTGCGTCGATGATATGAAATTTAACGGTTGTTACGAGTTCTCCAACCTTCATAAGTAATGTAATTAATCTGAGGGCTCTTTCTCCCTTTTGGTTGAATCCTCTTAACACCATCTTATCAGTCGTAAGCTCTTGAGCTTCAATATCCAAATAGGTCAATGTCCGTAAGCTCATCAAGTTAAGAGATGCTCTAGGATCCACTAAAACTATGGATAACATAAATCTGCCAATGTTGATGGAGATGTAGAGCGGATGGTTGTGGTCGGCGGTACCGAGCAGCAACTCTTCATCTATGAAGGTTACCGCTGACTGTTCTCTCAACAAGCAAAATTTAATCTGAGGATGTGCTAGCCAACTGAGCTAAGCAAATTTTTGGATCAAGCAAAGCTGAAATCAGAGATTCTCTCAACTCCTTTGATAGGATCAGAGCATCGTAGATGTTTAGTTAGGCAGGCAACTTCCTAAGATGAGCTAGCACATTGTAGTCTACTTTGCATGATCCTCCAATTTTATCTTTATTTTTGTTTCTTCCACTGGAGGATGTGAGGGTATCTCTTCTCGAGTCATTATCTGTTTTCCTTTATCTGTTGGAACTGTTCTTGGTGGTAACATTTTTCTGCTCCTTAAGTTAATTTCTGTGATTTCTTCTTCTTGAGATACCATTATTGAATCTTCTGGTGTCTCTTCCTCCTCATCGGAAAGATCTAAGTTGATGTTAAGAGGTGTATCGTGATGCTCGAGAATTGGCTCTTCATTATCGGTGCTATCGTAAGAGGCATTATTGATGTCTTCTTTGGACTTGACAACAAGTTTATCAGACTCGAGTACGATTTGAGGATCATTTTGTGAATCAAGATCGCAACTAGATCGATCATAATCAGTTATGTTATCACTAGAAACAGTCAAAACGTAGCTGTAATCTCAATCATTGTATTCATAAGACCCCGATGGGACAAAAAGATAATCATACAAAGTCAAAGGTTCGGGAATTTTCTTCACCAAATCCGAGACAACCAATCTAGTAGAGGCAGCCCCTATCCTACCCCCTGTGGTATCAATCTTGGCAGTGAAGCTTTTCTTCTTCTTGTTTTTTGTCCTTCATGATGACAAATTTTCTTGCAAAATCTTCATCTCGGGCTCGGTATGCTGCTGACTCTGAATGGAGGCTTATTTTGATGCAGACTGTATCTTGTTCAGTATCTTCTTAGATGATCTACTCCAAACCTCATTCCATTCTTCTCCAGTGTTCGTAGAAGCTTTTTTCGATGAATCCTATATTTGATTAAGGACCCTCTTGAGTTCATCCTAAGTTGTACTCCATCTATCTGTTCCAGTATATGGATCGATCGAAGAGATTGGCTCAGCTAAAACCATGTTTATGGAACCTCTTACAGGTTCTCTCAAATATTCCTTCAGGAATGTTATATTCTCTTCCTTGAGGTTCTTCTCGAGCTAGTCCTTAAAGACGAAATACTTGTCTATAGTGTGCCCAAGCAACCGGAGGTATGTGCAATAATTTGGTTCATTCTTCTTATCCACCTCTTCGGGTTTTTTTTGGATCAGGTAGTTTAAATTCTGGTTTCTTCATCAGGCTTTTAAATATTTTAGGTATGGCTTCATCCTTGAAAGAGTATACAACTTTCTGTCTCTCTAACAAGGATATTCTTTTACATGCTGTTCGAGGTGATCCCTCTTGAGACGACCGTTGGTTGGATTGACTGCTTTGTTTCTGAGAGTACTGTGATGAAGACTGGCGATGCTCTTCTTCATATATCTTTTTTGGCTGCTTTCCTTTGTGGATAGTTGTGACTATTCCTATTAGAAGGCCTGGAGCTATATACCAGGGTTTTCTCTGAAACTGATGAAAGAAGCATTCTAGACTGCATCATCGATTTAATAGATAGAGGCCGAGCGGGCCTTCTAATGGAGAGGAATATTCCAAGCCGAAGAAATAGATGAGGGAAAATGGAAAAATCACCATCCAATGCGGCTGTTGCTATAATTTTATGAACGACAGACAAAGGAATCGGCTTGGGATCCTCAGATACGACCAAGTGGATCCATTACCACCTATGATAAAATGGATGATCAAGAGAATGGTCAAGTCGAATATTCTACCTGCTACTTGCATTCCCAACAGTTGCATCATTAACATTTATGAAAAAGGTGACTACATTCCCCCACACACATCCACCATCATGATTTTGTGAGGCCCTTCTGCATGGTCTCATTCATGAGTAAAAGCAATATTCTATTTGGAAAAGAAATCGATATAGTCGGCCCTAAAAAATTCAGAGGAGCTGTGGAGATTCCTCTTCCAGTTGGTTCAGTACTTGTTCTCAAGGGCAACGATGCAGACATTGCCAAGAACTGCATTGCAGGAGTGCGACACTGTAGGGTGTCTGTAACCTGCCGCAGAATGGATGACAGTAAAATACTGTATGGATTCTAGCAGGACCCAGATTTTGAGGAGTTATTTCCATACGAGCTATGAGAAGGTTTTACCTCTAAGTACATGCAAAGGAACCTCTTATCCTGGAGCATGACTTAGAAGGTCTGCTTGATCAAGAGCTCAATATACCAGGCACAGAGGGTTCACTTAATTTCTTTTAACAGCATGACATGCATGTGATGTATACAGTCTACAGTGTATTCATATCATGAGATGATTCTCAATATATTTCAGCATGGATTACATGATGTACCTTTTGAGGCATTAGCTTATGTCTGATTTATGGCATTCTTTTTTGGGGTGATTTAATGAAAATTTCTCTCAAATTGTGCCTTTTTGTCAGTTGCCTTTTTCTGCGATGGATGAAAGTCACGAACCATGTGATGGTTCATAATTTTAATGAACAAAGAATGAAACAACAAATCTTCAACAATAAATAAAACACAAATGAAAAATAATCATAAATGAGTGAATAACAAAACAAATTTCTTTTAAAGATCAACCAATTAAAATTAAAACGTTAAGAACACATTTTTGAAAAATTAAATATGATGAAAACAATAAGAAAATGAAATGAACCTGCTGAGTGGATGCTTCCGTTTTCAGAATTTCCTACTCTTTGTGCATGCAACACAACCATTGTTATCTACCTCAACTTTCTTCACATCCCAGCAGAATTTTGCATTCTGCACAAAAGTCCACAATGCTCTACAAATCTTTTTCAAAAAAATCAACCTTTCTACATGACACACTTATGCAAATTTAAAATCACTAGCTCTTTGTAAATTTTAAATCACATCTTCAAATCAGTACCTAAATCCTGATTCTCACATTTCGAGGTCGATACCTAAATTTCGACTCTCTCCTGGAATTGATACCTACATTTCAATTCTCTCATCTTTGGATTGATACATACATTT
>NEWO01000192.1:773330-831334 GCA_003013225.1 Phalaenopsis aphrodite | reverse complement strand
CTTTTAAGAATTGATATACATTTCAATTCTCATTCCTATACTTTTGATTCATTACATTTGAGGCCGGTCCTTACTTTCCGACATTCTCTTTTGAGAATTGATATACATTTCAATTCTCATTTCTATATTTCTGATTCATTACATTCGAGGTCGGTCCTTACATTCTGACATTCTCTTTTGAGAATTGATACACATTTTAATTCTCATTCCTACATTTCTGATTCATTACATTTGAGGTCAGTCCTTACATTCTGACACTCTCTTTTGAAAATTAACCTACATTTCAATTCTCATTTTCGAATCAGTCCTACATTTCTGATTCATTACATTCAAGGTCGGTCTTTACACTCCGACTCCCTTTCTCTCTCTTTTTGAATTGATATCTGAATTTCAATTCCCACCTGGAGATTAACACTTACATTCTGACTCCCATCCTTTGGAAATCATTGAAATTTCATAACTCAAAGTTCACTCTCCAATCCCCAGCAAGAGTCCCTACTTCTCGACTTGATAAAACACACACCTACTAATTTCCCGACAAAAACAAATCACACACACGACCCTACACATATTTTTGAGTTTTTTGACTTAGAGGTTGTATTGGTTTTTGTTGATCTTGTCGGTCAATGCCAATAAGCACGGTGTGCTTGCCCAGCACACCACACCTATTGGGGATTTGTTGACCTCACTTTTGGTTGAGGTTTAGTTTTTCCCTTTTAGTAGCTTAAGGTCTAGTCATAGGATTTTCTTATTGACTATTCTTAAAAAACTAGACATGGAACCCTCATCATTAGAAATTCTACTCTCTTCTTTACTCAACTTGAAGTGTCACAAGTTAGTCTCAACTTTTAGCATTTAGTAGCGGGATCACTATGGTGGAAACTTAAGATGAGTCACCCTTAGGACTGTTGGAACTTAAGGTTAACCCTGGATGTTGGTTTAGAGCTAAGGCACTCACTACAACACTCATATACACCCACATTCACTCACAACCCTAAACTCAAATTTCTAGCCTAGATCCCTTAATCTTTTGGAATACTCATGTAGATGGTCCCCTAAATCTACTAGCCCTAGGGCTATGGTTTGGCTAAGACTACTATGTAGAGGACCCAAAATGGGGTTTCCATTGGTCCATGGCTTGTTGGAGATGATTGGTACCTCAACTCTACCAAAATACCCTTCTTGGCCTTTTACCCCTAAAACACCCCCAAATTACCAAAATACCCCTATTGGACCCAAAATTCCAAATATTCCAAAAATTTCCCAAAAATCCACATAAATCCCAAATATTCCCAATTTCATTTCTCTCTCAACTATCACATGACCCAATTTTGCCACTTTGACAATCTTTAACAAAAACCCCCAAATTTTCCTTTAAGGGCCCAAATTCCCCAAATTCAATTCAAATGTCTATCAATTTGACCTCAATTGACCTCAATTTCAATCCTAAACTCAAATTCACTTTTGATATGATCAAATTATACCAAATCCAAGCTCAATTGGTCCATGATTTGAACCCAATTTTAAGTTAGGTTAAATCCCCAATTTTGACCATATGACCTAATCTCACCAAATTGAACTCATAGCCTAGTCAATTGGCCCCAATTAATGTTGGAAAATCTTGATAACATTCCTATACATCAAAATCAACCATCAATTGACCTTGGTGAATCCTCATATCCATTTGATTTTGGCCTAAATCCAAAATTCCCAAATTTAGCCCCAAATTGGATAAGTCCCATATTTTACCCAATTGATTGCCTTAACCTCCAAATTGGCATCAAATTCATGTTGAACACTCTTCATGGGGTCTCTATTGACCATTTACAACATACAATTTGGACTTAGCCCAAGGTTAACCAAAGCTAGACCCAAGCCTAGCCCAACATAACCAAATTGATTAAGATTCAAAATTCCCTCAAATTGACCCTTCAATTAAGCTCAAAACCACTTCAATTCTTCACCAAAGCTGCTCCTTATAATCATCTACACCAAATGAAATATTTATTTGGGCCAATTGACATGGCTAGCTTAACCGAAGCCCAAGTTTTGGTCATTTACACCCACTTGGACCAATGCACTAAATGTGACATAACCACCCTAAAGTCACCAAATTAACTCCACCCCAGCCATTAGTTGGACTTAATGACCAGTCCAAACATCATGAAATCACCTAAATTAAGACATGGACCAAAGGTCCCCCAAATTAAGGGATATTATTTCCAAAAATGCACATGCTTAAGATATCTTTGCCAAATCAAAGCACATTTGCATTAAATTTTTGTGATGGATTCCTCTAGGTTCCATGAGCTTTTAGCCACCTCCCCCTGGCCAGCCGACCAGCCTAGTGGCCGAAAAAGCTCAAAACTGAGAGCCACCCCCATGGCACCTCACCTAAATCAAACCTAGAGGCCAGCTCATCCAAATCAAATTGAAGAGCTCCTCTGCCCTCCACCAAAGCACGACAATGCACTCAAGCTTGTGCCCTGAGAGCCACCCCATGGCCATTTTTATAAAAACTCACCTCCCACGGCCATGAGAGGTGTGCTGAAATTTTCTTAGATAGGCCTCTCCAAACATCACACAGAGCTTCCCTAAGATCCCCTAAGTGCATTCCAACCATTTTCCCTCACCAATTCCTATTGTCGGAGCTCAATTTTGAGCTTGAAACCTTGCCAAAAACCAGAACAGAACCCAATACACCTCCACAGTCCACCAAACTCAAATTAACTTCACCCACACCTTCAAAACAGTGAAAGAAGCCAAAACCCCATGAAATCCTCCTCCCATAGAGCCTCTACCATAGCTCTAGACCAACACCAAAATCCGACCGTGATTGAATTCCTACTTAGGCCTTACACCAAGACCAGGGACTCAATCCCTAGCCTCCTTGGACCTCAACGAACGTGCTGAAGCCCTCTGATTGAAGCTTCACTTCTCAGAGCAAAGGTATAAAACCTCACCTCATCTCGAGCCTATTTTTATTCTTCATTTAATTAGGCTTAATTTAATTGCATGATTACCATATGAATATGTTCGTCTCACTTAGACGAGTCCATAAGATCAAACCCGAGGTGATTTGGTTGAGTCTAGGCTAAGATCTTAGGGTTTTAGTGTGGACGGTCACAAGATCATTCTATCGGGGATGATAACTAGGAGCCGTTCGATCGAACGTGTATCAAACAGACGGAGGAGATCGAGCCGGACAATGCTTCGAGACATAAACTGCAGACCGAGTCAGCAGCTACATGGATGGCGGTGTCCAACCAGAGCGCGCCACGCATGCCTTCGGAGCTGCCTAGGATCTAGTCAGCACAAGCGGTTTAAATAGATAAATAGGGCTTTTTCTTATTTATTTAAATACTCTTAACTTAAAAAAATTCATAACTTTGTGCAGAAAAATCACAAAAATAAAATAAAAATACCCCCTTGGTCAGTGAACAATGGAGAACAATGTAGAATAAATTTCAAGATCATTTTATGCATATTTTATTTTTAATTAATTAAACACTGTTTTGAATCATTTAATTCTCCATGCATATTGACACATCACCTTGGCATGAAATTTTGGCACATTGTAGCCACTATCAAGGGAGATATCCTCTGATTTTTCCATAATCAGAGGAGGTTCCTATACAGAGATCCATATTTTACAAGTTATTCCACATTATTTCTTTAAAATAATCATGGAAATTAGCATATTGATTAGAAAATCCTAAGAAAATTTTGGAAGGTCTACAATGACTAGAGAAGTCATTAGAAATAATTTTATGGGTCAATTCATTTAAAGTACCAACCACCAAATCACTAAGATAATTAATTTTGGAAAATATAGGCATTTAAATGACTTGATTTTTAATCTCCACCGTGGTTTATGATCCAGAGAACTCATCATAAAAATTTCAAAATATTTTGAGTTCATTTGATAACTTAAGTTGATTTTTAAAGATAAATATCACTTTTGACACTTAAATGAATTAAAAAAAATCAAAATAAAAATCAAAAATTATGAAACTTAGTTTTTTGAGTTCTCTATGATCAATGATATTTTATAAAAATAAAATTATATTTAAAATAAAAAAAACTTGATTTTTAGCCTATTTTAATTTTTTAAATAATTAAAAATTCCTAAAAACCACAAAAATAATAAAACTCATGGAAATATTATAAATTGATTCCTAATCACTTAGGAACATTTAGAATATTTTTCTTGATTTTCTAAATAAAGGTATTGATATTCAAAGCTTAAAAATAATTGTTAAAGGCTAAAAATGAGTTTTCACTAACATAATTCCAATAAATGAAAGAAAAATAAAAAAATTATAAAATTTGCTCTTCTAAGTCCTCTAACCTTAGGGAGATTTTTCAATAATACAGAACTTAATTTTCACCACCTAAAATATTTTATTTTTATTAAATAACCCAGAACTTAAAATAATTCTAATAAATCACAGAGAATTCAAAAAATCATGAAATTTGGTTTAAAGGTTTTACCTGATCTAGGTCTGCCTCTAGTAAAAATTTCATGGGATTAGAATTTACTTTGCTCAATTTAGGAATTTTCTTTGAAAAATCCTATTTTTGCATTAAAATAATTATATAAATTAAATTAAATTATGAAAAATCACATTTNTATTTTTGCATTAAAATAATTATATAAATTAAATTAAATTATGAAAAATCACATTTTCTCCTCTCATCTCTTAATTGACCCATTAATGAGGTAGGATAAAAATTTCAAAGTCATTTGAATTGAATTTGATAAATTATGAGGTGTTAGAGCCTTAGGGGCAAATGTGTAATTTTGGAAATTTAGCCTTAATTAACATTTAGGCTAAGTCAAGGAGGGGGATGGGTAACCTCTGATCTTAATCAATTTATTTGATGCTTGAAACACAAGGGGTCAATTGGTAGAAACCAATCCCACTTTCTTAATTAAGTTAATAAATTTTCAAATCATTAAAAATTTGGAAGTTTTTTAAAATTAAATGATCCTGGACTTAAGGGTATGACTTTTAAAGTCAATAATTAATCAATTTAATACCCCTTTTTTGATTTTCAAATAAAATCCAAATCATGAATCATGACCACTTAAGGTTTAACCCTTTTCAAAACTAATTAAGACACTCACCTAGGCCTTAAGGGCTTAGTGGTGGCTTAGGCTAAATCAAAATTGACTAAATGAGGATTAGAGAAATAAACATAATTAAATAAAACATCCTTGAAACATCACTAAGCCTAATTAGGATTAATAATTTTGTTAAGTGTTCAAATTACACTAACTTCCCCTTCAAGGGAATTCACTCACATAATTTTCAAATTAAATGATAAATGATAATTAACAAATTCTTAGGGATAATTGAGACATCAATTTTCACTGAGCATTAAGGGTATTTATAGGATGAATTATTAAGAAATATAATAAGTTTAAAAAGAACTCGAGATTTTTCACCAGGCAGCGAGAAAGTAGCATGGACCAGCTTCTTTCTCTAGATCTGTTGGACATCTCAGAGATCTACTAAACTTAATATATCTTGCTTGATAAAGTCATCCTTAATTAAACTTCTATGGACCCGCCAAGATTTGACATAGGGTTAGGAAAATTATCTGCTCTTCATAAATGCCCTCACATGCATTTTTAAGTTTCTGGTGGTGGAACGAGAAGACTCGTCAGGTACGCTTTTAAAGTTTGTAGTACTGTCTTTCTTCTGCCTTTTCCTTACATGTTTCATGCTTGCATTTACCTACATAAACTTGCATGTTAACCATAACCATAACCTGAAACCAAAATTAAAATCAACCAAGACAAAACTCACCGCCACAACATTAAAAATATAAACAACTCAAAATTTAATCACAAACATCACACAAAACTACAACTTCAACTAAATTAAGATGTCTCTATCGGATGATCGGGAATCCCTCGGAGGAGGTAACCTACGGTTGCTAATGAGGCTTCCCACGGTTTAAATGTAATTATGGAACTCATTAAGTTGACTTTAGTAAGTTCATTTGGACTAAGTGAATCCAATAGAAAATAGTGGTGTCAGAACGAGGGAACCGTAGGATCCTAACCGGTGTCGCTCTAATCAACTTTAATATGCCCTCATAAAATTTAAAGAACTTCAACCATAGGGACACTTGATTTGACATTATAACTTGATACACTAGAAAACTCAAACTCATCGCGGCAAGGAGCTTGGAGCTAACATGGTGGGCAGCACGACCATCTTCAACAGCAAAACCTGTCTTCCCCAGTTAAACCAATCTTCCTTCCTTAGAATTAAACAACAAAGCCATAGTACTTTGAGGTTTCTTGCTTATGCAATGTAAATCCTCACATTATCTTTAGGCCTTTATATAGCCCTGCTATACAATATAAGCCCTAACTCGTCTTAGGATTCCAAGGTTGTCATTTGTCACGACCTAAATCCTCACATCTTCCAGGCTATTTACGTGATCATTTCACACGAATGTAAGCCCTAACTAATAAAATTGGCAGGATGAAATACTTCAATTTTTCTCCTCAAAACTGAAGCCAAACCATAGGGTAGACTGGGAAGCCATCGAGGTTCGCCTCTGGATCCAAGACATCCCCTAACTCTTCCTCCTTTGGATTCTACATTAAAATGTTCCAAATTTGAACCAATCCCCTTTCACACCTCTACGTCTAATCTCATTGAAGAGTACTACCCTTTCAAACTCCTTGAAGATAATATTTC
Organism: Phalaenopsis aphrodite; assembly: GCA_003013225.1. Classification (NCBI taxonomy): domain Eukaryota; kingdom Viridiplantae; phylum Streptophyta; class Magnoliopsida; order Asparagales; family Orchidaceae; genus Phalaenopsis; species Phalaenopsis aphrodite. Next base: position 824,612 of record NEWO01000192.1, on the reverse strand, counting down.
TTAATTTTTATCGAGAGTCTTCTTAAATGACTTTGGTCATTTAAGATGTAATTAACTATAGGAGCTTGCCCTTATTGGAAGCATGTCCAAACCCAGCTTAATATAAACCCTATTTAATCCTTTATATTAAATAGGGGAACTTGTCGGCAAATACAAAAGTTTCGCAGACTAAATGGACATCATAGTTTCCTTAGTTTATTTGATCGAGTCTCATCCTCAAGACTTGTGTTTATCCTTCGGGATAGATACAAGATTTGACGTACAGTGCTCTTTCATTTGAAACTATGAAAAATATGGGGTCATTTTGATTTCATACTTCAACGTCCTTCCAAAGCGGTCGATGGGATTTCAATTCCGGTGACCGACAGCTTCTTACGGGCAACTCCTCTTCAACCCCAAAATAATGTCGACATTGATAAGCTTCAAACTTGCTCTTTTTGTTTAATATTTTTTTCATAATTTGGCATAACTCGTCATTAGTTCTAAAGCTTATGCAAATGGAATGTTGATTTTAAGCTTTTTAAATATCTCAAAAAACTTTAAAAATTGTTGAACAAGCTTTTGTTGTCTAAGTTTTTGAGGAAAAGGAGGTGCTGATCTTTCTGAATCAATTTTAGTTGGGGAGGTAGGTTGGTCTTCATCATTAGAAATTGTTTCTTTAGGATATTTAGTTTTTTTTCAATCTTTCTCAACCTCAATCTCTTTTTTGCTTCCAACATTTAATCCTTTCTAGTCCTAAGTTGAACAACTTTAACTTGTTCTTATTATTAACTTTTATCTTTTGGATTTATCTCAACATTAGTAGGAAATGTTTCATGTGGTCTATTGCTAAGTGCATTAGAAATTTGTCCCAGTTGATTCTCAATATTTCTTATTGTAGGACCTAGATGACAGTGACTTTATATTTGCTTAAAAATACAAGAATTTGATACTACTATTAGAACATTTCATTCCCCGGCAACGGCGCCAAAAACTTGACAGCAGTTATAAATTCGACAAAGATGTATAAAAAATGTTCAATAATTGCAAAGTCACACTTATCAACGCAAGTATATGTATCGCTCAAGTAAAATAGAGATCTAATAGAGTCCTGGATATCCATCCCACAGGGAGTAATATTAGAGGCTACGAACTAAGATTTTAGAAAATCTATACTTAATCACAACTATATAGTTCAAATTGCTTATCATCACTAATAGGCAATTGAAATAAACATGTAATTTTAATAACTTTTAAATAACTAATACTACTAATAAAGTTTCTAATGTGAAGTTCAATATATAATAAAGCATCCTTCTCCTTGTCAAGAAATTAAAGTGAATGGATAAAGTGAATTAGTTCAAATTGAATTATTTCAAATAGGAGCTTACATATTTTTTACCCTTTGGCCCAAGCATAAAGAACATTAACTAATCTTATGGTTGTTTACTGAATCTGCGGCTAGGCTTGGAGGATACTGGCTCTCATTTCGGAGCTCCCATGTTCCCTTAGCCTGACAGAATAGAAGATTTTAGTCTATCACTCTAAAATCTCCAATTCTACGCCCGATAATTTTATTTCCCTATTTATTTGCACTCAACTTTCAAGGACTTTGACCTCCTTGAATCTTGGATGTAATCTTCACTTTAGTTGTAAAACTCAACATATTTTAACAAATCAATTGGCCAGATTGAAAGAAAATTAAGATCAAAGTGAAAAGATCATCACAACTTCTTTAACATTCTCAAGGCTCAACCAATTCAAATCACCATTTCACAAAATCTCAAGACAAAGAGAAAGACAAAGAAAGCTACTCATAACTCATGGGGAAGATACGATAAAACTTGGAATTTATACACAAAAGCAAAGTCATACAAACAATAATAAGTAAATACCACTTATCTCTAATTCCTCCCCAAACAAACTCCTCAAAGTTTCTCTAATCCTTTTTTTACAGTATACAAAATTCTTCTTCGAAGCGGTAAGAAGGAAGAAATCTCTCACTTTCCCTCCACTCTTACAATCTTTCGAAGAATTCCTCACAATCTAACCCTAAATTAAACTCTTTATACTCTATACCCTCTACACTCCTTCAACTTCCTCTTCGGTCTCGTTTTTCGGCCAAAAGTTTCTCTTAAAGTTGTAGAAGATTTTTCGCAAGAATTGCCTAAGCATTCCCTAAAAAATTGTCCACATTCAATGCACTTGTTGAGATAACCACCGATCTCGCCATCATTTGATTTCAAACTTTCAGGAAAAACCCGCCATCGGCGCCGTTGGGCTCGCCGTCGGTGCCCTAGTTCAAATCTTCATATTTTGGTCATTTTCGCTCCAAATTTGCTCATTTTTGCATCTTTTTGCTCCAATGACCATAATTCAACATACCTGCAACAAAATAAGAAAAATACCTTTCTATAAAGTGCAATATCATCAAAATCAGTGTAAAATAGGTATGAAAATCTCAACATATTTTCTTTTGGTCAAAATCCCCCAAATTTAACTATTACTTGTCCTCAAGTAATTTTAGTACTACATAAAAGTTATGATCTATTGTAGTAAATTTTTAATTCAGAAATACTATAAGTTTGATTTAAGTAAATATCATAGTGAGATTTTCAGAAAAAATTTAAGTAATTAAATTAACTCTGTAGGTGCAAGATTATCTAGTCATCAAGTTTAAGAGTTCTAGTTTTCTATTCATTTCAAGAATGACTATATGTTGTAACATCAAGCCACTTAGAATATTAAAATGATAGGAACTTCAAGAGAGCACTACTAGTAAAAGATACTAATCCATAAATATAAGTTCAGAAATGTATTTAGGTTTTCCCTTAGGTAGGTCCAAGTGAAGCCAATTTTTTATTAGGCATCTCCTCAAGCTACTACTCACTTTTATACTTTTTTTTTCTCTTTTTTTTTCATTTTGATTGCTTTCAATCCTATATTTTTTTTCTTTTTAGGGATTGTTGTCAATCCTTTCTTTTTTTCTTTTTCAAGTGAGGATTACTATATCTGGATAGCCTTTAATGATTTTGAACATCACCTTTCTTCCCTTAAATTTGAAACTCAAAGCATTTCTTTACCTTATAAGTGTTTCATAGTTTTTACATCATTGAGCCCCAATCTTTTCTTCTCAAATGAATTTCCAAGATTTTTAACACTTCAAAATGTAGTTTCTTTTACTTTAAATAGTTAACTATAGTATTATTCTTTTATAATAAACATCTTAATCTACAAAATTAATTTTCCTTACAAAAAATATTCCTTTAAATCTACCATAATATTTAAATATCTACAAATTATAGTTCTCTGAATTAAATTCACTACATAAAATCATATTAATAATTTTTTGAAAATATTTAAATTGAGAACATCTAATAGTTAATCTTTTTCTTACCTCCCCCAAACTTAAATTTTTCAATATGGAATGATATAGGTGGAAAGAAAAATTCTAAATATAAATCATACCTCAGTACTTTAGGCATTGTCATCATTCTGAAATTTTTGCAGTCCTTCTCAAAATTTTTACTTCAATTGGTCTGTAATATTAGGAGCTTTCTATACATATAAATCATTAGAGAATTTAATGGGTAATGAAATTTTGAAATAAGTACAAAACTAAACATTATACAAACACAATATTTTGCTAACACATCCACAATAGTTAACAAAAAACAATTAAAAATATATTAAAATGCAAATAAAAATCACATCACATTACAATTATACAAAGTACTAATCAAAATCTATTATAACTACACATGCAAATTTCAATTACCACACTAAATATTTAAAACAATAATTAAAAATTATCCAATTGTATCATAAAAATAAAAATGAAAGTACAAATAAACAAACATATATCTCCATTACACAAATTACAAAAATAAAAGTACATCAATTACTATTATATATTAAAATCCCATGCTATATCTTCATCTCCTTGGTCAGCAGGTGGATTGGGCAGATACTGAGTATAACAGGGGCATTTAGGAAAAGTAACATTAGGCTCACCTCTGTTGTGTCAGGCCTGAGCTTCGTAGTAAGCTATCTCAAAGTCAGAATGCCTCTGTAGGTACACACTGTCATAATCATATCTATGTTCTAATCCCCCAATTGTTTCATTTATTAACTCTATGCTCTTTCGCTGCAAGGTCAACTCATTCATTAAATCATTCAGGGTAGGGGAGCTAAAATAAGGAAGGTCATAACTAGTAGAGGGGATATCTCTACTAGTATAAGGTTCTTGACTCCTACTCCTAGATCTCCATTTTTCATGGGATTCATATGTCTTCAAATTAGCTTTACTAATGGGTTTGCATAGGGTAAACCCATTCTTCATCATCTCTAGCTTCAACTCCAGAAAGTTGGCAAAGTGCATAAATGAGGCCAGGATGTCCCAGTCCTCCACTTATTTCATTCTTTGTCGTAGTCAATATATTCTTAAAAATAATTCTCCCCACATTTGTAGTTCGATTATTCTTAATACAGAAATTCAGAATACCTCTATCTCTTATTACCTCACTATGGTGATATGTAGGTAACAGTGTAGAGGAAATAAAATAGTGTCACGCTTTAGATGTGGCGTTCAACGTGGAAGCAGAAAAATTTACCCGTTCTCGTTGCTTTATCTTCCTTGTCCCTTTCCCATTAGTGAGAAAGTTGATGACATCATTCAGCGGGCCTTCCATTGTACTGAAGGTTTTATAATATAGCTATAGAAGTCTGGGACTTTATAAAAGGAGTTAATGTGGGCGGCACTAAATTCAACAAAAAATCCCCACACTCGAATGGTTCCGTCCTCAAAATAGTACACATTGGCATAAAATTCTTTCACAATATTTGCAGCAGCCATATTGGTGGTATAACAGAAATTTTTCCATCTTTGATCAGTAATAACTCGTTCAATTTCTCCTCCAGACTCTAAAAAATTTGATCTTTTATACATTTCTTCCCTTCAAATACTGAAGTAAATCTCGACTGAGCCTTTGCATTGACGAAGTGAGACTCGTCAAACTAACGTCGCCTCTTTTGTCGCGGATCCATGTCAATCTAATAAAAAATTATAAAAAATTCCAAAATACACTTCAAATACTCAAATAATGGCTTCCAAGAGTGACTCTAAGAGTCCAAAAGTAAATTCCATGAATTTCATCCAAATATTTTCTCCACATTCTCAAATTTTTCGGTCCTTCTCAATGTGCAAGAAATTCAAGGTGAAAATCAAATATTTTTTTGTTAGAGTGAAGCTATAACCGAGAAATGATAAAATCTGGTGTTTAAATGCTTTGAAATTGCCCCCAAATCTAAGATCTTCAAGCTCTAGATTGAAATTTTTGATTTTTAAGAGTAAGGGGATGATGAATAGTGGCAGTTGACTAGCCAAAATCACGGTTAAAAGTGTTTTTTTCTGGATCTCACCGTCGGCGAGCTCTATTGAATTAATAATCTAAGTCTTGGGAAAAATCCGCCATCAGTGGCGTCAATGGCGCTGTCGGCGAGATTTTCAAAATATGGTCAATTCCCAGATTTTTGCAATTTCGATCAATTTCAAGCCTCGAGGACATCCGTTAAATCATGACATAAATCTTAAGTGATTAAATGATATACTAACACAAATAAACATTCACAACACAAAACATAACAATTATATATAAATTCCAAGGGTTACAATACACATTACAAGACACATAATTTTGGTATTTTCTCAACCTTAATACATCAATTCAGCGTCGCAATCCAAGCCACAACACTCTAAACGCTGAAAACAAACATCTTATGCTCAATCTCAACTATACTGAGATCTAAAAGCAAAATTTGAAAGCAAAGCAAACACAAAGTTCAAATCAAATTACACACACAGACATACAGGTAGCAAGGTAAATCTACTACTCTTCTGATTCAGTGCTTGTTTCTTTTCTGATATCACCCATTGATTGAACATGAACGAAGAGGTTATAGAAGGGTCGGTATAAAAATTCTTTATTAGAGTCCTCTTCTATCAATCCCATCTTTCTCATCAATCGTATCAAACTTCCTTTGATATGTCCAAAGTGATCAAAATGCTCTTTCATCATCCAGTCTAGATGATAAAAAAAATCAAAAAAATTATTAATTGCATTCATAACATTTTGTAACTCTTTCTACAATTTCTTCATACTGCGCAGGATCACTAGTGTCTTGTCTGAAACTAAAGGCTGAATAGGATGTGAATTCTGAGATGATTGATCCACAATAATAATTATATCATTCTCATCTTCATTGGTTGGGAACCTCTCGGTTGGGTCTAAAGGCTTCCAAGGTAGAAGTACTTTTTCCTAATTCTCATAAGATACTCAGAACTGACTGCAAAGTAAGAAAATTGTTGAAGGATGTCCAAGCCCATAAGTTGATCCATGAACGATCAGGCCCAAAACAGACTTCACAATTATCAATCCAATATCGATCAACAGTCCCATTTAGATATAGTAATTCAGAATAGCACTATCCTTAGTAACTTTACCAATCTTCATTATCGTTAATAGTTTTGCAGAAATGAAGAAGTGCCAGTGTTTAGAAACGGGGTTTAGAAATGTCGCGGAAAATTTAACATACCTGTTTTCTCTCATTTCCCAGTCTTCAGTTTCATCCTTCAAATATTTGTAGATCTCATTCATCAGGTTTCTTGTTGATATGAAGTTGGAAAAATGACAGACAAGAACATTCTCGATCATATATAACTCATTAATGTGTGTAGGAGTAAAAGTTATCCATCTACCTTGCACATAAGAAAAATTATTCCATACGGATGGACACTGCATGCATCTTGCATGCGGTGTCCGATCCTGACCGTAAATCAGGTGATCTATGGTTAGGATGTATTTTGGTGGGGCCCACTTAAAATTTTAAAAAAAAAAACTGAAAAATATCCTGACCGTAGATCACTGTAATCTATGTTCAGGATCGGACACCGCATGCAGAGATGCATGCTGTGTCAGTATGCAATAATTTCTCCTCAGATAGACAACTGCCTAGTTGATTCCATGCAAATTAGCATAAAACTCCTTCACCATAGGAACAACTACGGCGGTTGTAGTGTAGCACAACACTTCTCATCTTCGTCGCATATCATTTCTTCAATTGCTGTCGAATGATTGTTCAATCCTCTATTCACAAATCCACTTTCTTTGATTAATCTCCTTTTTGTCAGCACTTTGTTGAAGATTCGCTATGCCTCAAAACTAAAGAACTTTCTCCGGTTGAACACTTACAATCTATGGTTTTCAGGGGAATTGGACGCCATAAGGATGAATTTGGTGGAGTTTAAATTCGTTTTTGAGGAAATACGAACTTAGGAACTGAGTTTGTAAGTTTATAGGGAGTAACTCCCGCCTAAAACTGGAAAAAAATTGTCACTTCAAACTCCAGAAACTGTCTTCCCGCCGTTTTCACTGTCGGTGGCGTCGATGGCACTGTCGGTGAGCCTTTAGAAGTAATTGCATGGACTCTCGGGAAAAACCCACCGTCGGCGGCGTCGGGCTCGCCGTCAGCGCCTTAGGCAAAAACTTCACAGTTTCTCTCTAGTCCGAATGCGTTCTAATTTTCTCTATGGATCCAATTTTTATGATGATTCAAGGGTAAATATGAGTAGTAGAGTTCAATACTACCACAAACTAATGATATTTTAAATAAAACTACTATAATCGCAATAAAAATAAAGATAACTATGTGTTGCCTCCCATAAAGTGCTTTGTTTAACGTTGTCAGCCCGACCTATTCAGATAATATTAAAGTTGACTAATCATTAAAACCTCTTTAAAATTTGGTCTTTTACCCTCAAAATACGGCTTTATTCTGTGTCCATTTTAAATCTATTCCCAGTCTTTTGTTCTTCAATTTTAACAGCTCCGTAAGTATAAACTTGAGTCACAGTAAAGGGTCCTAACCAACGAGACTTCAATTTCCCAGGGAATAACTTCAGACTTTTATTGTAAAGAAAAACTTCTTTTCTTGGTTCAAAGTTCTTCTAGTTAATCTTCCGATCATGCCATAACTTTAGTTTCTCCTTATAAATTCTATCGTTATCATAAGATTCATTTCTTAATTCTTCTAATTCGTTCAATTGTAACAATCTCTTCTCACCAGCATCATTCAAATTATAATTGAATTGTTTAATCACCCAATATGCTTTATGCTCCAATTCTACTGGTAAGTGACAAGTCTTTCCAAAAATCCTCCTGTAAGGAGTCATTTTAATAAGAGTTTTATAAGCAGTCCTGTAAGCCCATAATGCGGTATCTAGTCTAGTGGACCAATCTACTCTACTAGGGTTTACAGACTTCTCAAATTTTTTTTTAATCTCTCTATTAGAAACTTCAGCTAACCCACTGGTTTGAGGGTGATAGGAAGTAGTGATTCTATGAATAATATTGAACTTTTTTTCCAATCTCTGAATGTATTTATTCTTAAAATGGGATCCTCCGTCAATGATAATCATTCTTGGCATTCCGTATTTAATGAAAATATTTTTCATTAAAAATCTTGAAACACTTTTAGCTTCACAACGAGGTAAAGCTTGTGCTTCAATCCACTATGAAACGTAGTCTACTGCAATTAATATGTATAAGTTCCCAGATGAAGGAATAAATTGTCCCACAAAATCTAATCCTCAAACATCAAAGATCTCAACTTCTAACATGAAATTTAGAGGCATTTTATTTCTTCTAGATATATTGCCTACTCGTTGGCATCGATCACAAGTTTTTATGTATCTGTAAACATCTCTAAAGAGAGTAGGCCAACAGAATCTAGCTTGTAAAATTTTATAAGCAGTTTTATCAATCCCAAAATGTCCCTCAAATTTAGAATCATGACATTTCTGAATGATTAGTTTAGTTTCTTCATAAGGTACATATCTTCTGATAATAAGATTCCTACATTGTTTATATAAATTAGGTTCATCCCAAAAACATGCTTTCGCATCATGATTGAATTTTCTTTGCTGTTGCAATGTCAGCATAGGTGGAAAAATATCACTTACAATATAATTATCAATATTAGCATACCATGGTATTTTCCACTCATTAATATTATAAAGTTGTTCATCAGGGAAACTATCTGTAATTTCATTGTCGGTGTTAGATAATTCATGATTTTCCAATCTCGACAAATGATCAGCAATTTAATTATCAGTTCCCTTTCTATCAATAACCACAAAATCAATTTCTTGCATCAAAAGTATCCATCTAATTAACATTGGTTTGGCATCCTTCTTTTGCATCAGATATTTAATAGCAGAGTGATCAGTGTGCACAATAATTTAGTCTCAATTAAATAAGATCTAAATTTTTCTAAAGCATACACAATGGCCAGTAACTCATTTTTAGTAACAAAATAGTTAATTTGACCATCATTAAGAGTTTTACTAGCGTAGTATATAACTTTAAAAATCTTTTCATACCTTTGTCCAAGAACAGCTCCAATAGCATAATCACTAGCATCATACATCAGTTCAAATGGTTTCCCCTAGTTAGATGAAACTATAATAGGGGTTGTGATTAATATTTCTTTTAATAACTGAAAAGGCATTTATACAGTGTTCGTTAACTTCAAATTTCCTATCCTTTTCTAAAAGTTGGCATAGAGGTTTAGTAATTTTTGAAAAATCATTAATAAAATGTCTGTAAAAACCAACATGTCCAAGCAAACTCCTAACCTCTCTTATATTAGTAGGAGGTGTTAAGTTAGATATAACTTGAGTATTTGCAGGGTCTGCTTCCATACCATTTTCTGAAATTTTATGCTCTAACACAATTCCTCCTGCAACCATAAATTGGCATTCTCCCAATTTAGAACAAAATTAGTTCTTTCGTATAACTCCAAAACTTTTTCAAGATAATTTAAGCATGCATCAAATGATGTTCCAAATACAGAGAAATCATCCATAAATACTTCCAATCCATCATCAATTAACTTACTAAATATAGACATCATACATCTTTGGAATGTTGCAGGTGCATTACATAATCTGAAGGGCATTCTTTAAAAAGCAAAAGTTTCAAAAAGACTAGTAAATGTTGTCTTTTCTTTATCCTTAGGAGCAGTATGAATTTGATGGTAACCGGTATATCCATCTAAAAAACAAAAATATTTGTGCCCAACAAGTATATCTACTATTTGGTCTAAAAGTGGTAAAGGGAAGTGAACCTTCCTAGTGACAGTGTTTAATTTTCTATAATCAATGCAAATACTCCACCATTAACTATTATGATAGTTGTTAATTCATTATTCTCTTTTGTTTCAATAGTCACTCCTCCTTTCTTAGGAACACAATGAATTGGACTTACCTAAGTACTGTCTGAAATAGGACATATAATTCTAGTGTCCAACCTTTTCAAAATTTCCTTCTTGACTACTTCTTTCATCATTGGGTTTAATCTCCTTATTGGATCAACTCTTATTTTATATTGTTCATCTAGTATAATTCAGTGCATACAGATCAAAGGACTGATTTTGTTAATATCAGCTAAGGTCCAACCAAGAGCTTTCTTATATCTTTTTAATGTATCCAAAAGTCTTTGCTCTTGCAAATCATTTAATTTTGAAGATATAATAATAGGTAGTGTATATGAGTATCCCAGAACACATACTTTAAGTGGTTAGGCAATATTTTCAACTCAAGTTCAAGTGGTTTTATAATTGGCGAAACTAAATTCTTATCGGCATTTCCTGTTATATCCAACATCTCAAATCTTTCCTGAACATAATCTAATTCTTCATTTTTTATTTCATCCAAAATAACTTCATCTCTGTCTTCAAATTGTTCTTTCTCTTCAAAATGTTCTTTAAAATGCTCATTCAATAGATGTTCACTAATTTCCATGCGAAAAAATTCATTATCTCCTTCAACAGCAGGGTATTTCATTGATTTCGCAATGTTAAAAGTCACTTCTTGATCTTTAACTCTCATAGTTAATTCTCCCTTTTGAACATCTATCATAGCTTTTCCAGTAGCTAAAAAGAGTCTCCCTAAAATGATAGGTATTTCTTTATATTATTCTATATCTAAAATAATGAAATCCACAAGAAAGATAAATTTATCAACTTTTACTAACACATCTTCTATAACTTTCTTAGGATGAGGAACTGAACAATCAACCAACTGAAGAGTTACAGAAGTAGGTGAGACTTATCCTAATCCTAATGTTTTGAAGATTGATAGAGGCATAAGATTAATGCTAGTTCCCAAATCACATAAAGCTCTTCCATAAAATTTTTCACCAATAGCACATGGTAAAGTGAAACTACCTATATCTTTTAATTTTTCAAGAAGCTTTTTCGGAATAATTGCACTACGCTCTTCGCTAAGTGCAACAGTCTCATTATCAATGAACTTCCTTTTCTTGTTCAAAATATCTTTCATAAACTTCATATAATTGGACATTTGCTCTAAAGCTTCTACAAAGGGAATATTTACTGTTAATTTCTTAAGAATTTCTATAAACTTAGAAAATTGTTTATCTTTTCTGTGTTGCTTCAATCTTTGAGGAAACGGTGGTGGAGGTTTCTTCACAGTAATTTTCTTTGGTGTAAGTGGATATTCTAAATCTCGATATTCATGATCATTTTCTTTTTCTATATCCACTTTCTCTTTTTCAGTTTTTGTTTCTTTCTGCACTCTTATTTCCAATTCTTTTTCACTTTGTAATTGTATCAGTTTTATCTATTTTTTTCCTTGATCTTTAGGATTAGGTTCTACAGTACTAGGAAAAGTTCTCAATGTTCGGTTACTAAGCACAGTAGCAATATGCCCCAATTGATTTTCTATATTCTTGATAGCAGTTCTTTGATTTTGTAATTGATTTCCTTGAATTTGTAATTGATTTCCTTGATTCTGTAATTGTTGACCCTTGTTTAATATCATATCTTCCATAGACAACTTCTTTTCCTTAATTTGAGTGTTACCGTTAAATTCTGGAGGATAAGAAGGTCTATAATTAACATTTCCTTGGTTGGATGAATTTCTTAATGGGTTCACTGGGTTGTTTGCCCATTGTTGATTTGTAGAAGAATTGTTATTCCAATAAAAATTAGGTTGATTCTTCCAACCTAGGTTACAATAGTTCGAATAATGGTTGTTGGGTCTATTATTAATAGCATTTAAAGTCTCATGCGAAGGTTGAACATCCACAAATTTCCTAGATGAATGCTCTTCCATCATAGTAGGTGTTAGAGAATAATTTATTCCATAATGATCTAATTTATTTGATATTGCAGAAATCTGTGAAGCTAACATAGATATTGCTTCAGAATCGTGGATACTAGCTACTCTTTTGGGATTTACCCTTTTAAAGGGCCATTAAAAATTGTTGGTAGCCATCTCTTCTATTTACGAATAAGTTTTATCAAAAGGTTTTGACATTAAAGAACCACCAGCCTCAGCATCTATAATCGATCTAAGTAATCCCACTAATCCATTATAAAAAAGTTTGATTTATCAACCAATCTGGTAACGAATGATTAGGGCACTTTCTAAGAAGATCATTAAATCTCTCTCAAGCTTCATATATCGACTCTCCATCAATCTGACACAACGATGTTATGTTATTTCTAAGTTTAGCAGTTTTGGATGGAGGAAAATATTTGGATAGAAATTTCTGTGAAAGTTCTCCCCAAGTTCTAATAGATCCAGGTGCTAACGAATTTAACCACATCTTAGCTTTATCCCTAAGTGAAAAATGAAAAAGTCTTAGTCTGACAGTATCGTTTAAAACCCTGTCATATTTAAAGGTAGCATAAAGTTATAAAAAACTACCATGGTGTAAATAAGGATTTTCATTTGGTGTACCTCTGAATTGATGTTTTGTACCATTTGTATAATAGCAGGATTAAGCTTAAATGAATTAGCAGCTACATCAGGATTTTGGATAGATAAGTGAATTTCATCTGATGTAGGATTTGCTTGATCTCGTAGAGGTCTAGGTTGGTGTTCATTTTCTATTCCTTGATTATTCACGTTGTTTTCCATTGTGTCAGGATTTCTTGGTTCTCTTCTTAGTTTTCTAATTCTTCTAACAGTGCGTTCTAGTTCCGAATCGTAGGGTATAAGATTTTCAGGTCCAAATTTACGCATACAATTGAAATCAGTACACTAAAAAATAGTTAACTAAATATGAAAATAAGTTGCAATTCCAGTAAAAGTTTTCTAATAGCCATAATTTGTCTGTTACTCTAATTATTATTCTTGTTTACTCACTGAAAATGGCACCAAAAACTTGATAACGACTTTATATATGCTTAAAAATACAAGAATTTGATACTTGTGCTAGAAAATTTAATTCCCCGGCAACAACGCCAAAAACTTGACAGCGGTTATAGATTCGATAAAGATGCATATAAAATATTTAATAATTGCAAAGTCACACTTATCAACGCAAGTATACGTATCGCTCAAGTAAAATAGGGCTCTAATGGAGTCCTGGATATCGATCCCACAGGGAGTAATATTAGAGGCTACGAACTAAGATTTTAGAAAATCTATACTTAATCACAACAATATAGTTCAAATTGCTTATCTATCACTAATAGACAATTGAAATAAACATGTAATTTTAATAACTCTTAAATAACTTATACTAATAATAAAATTTCTAATGTGAAGTTCAATATATAAGAAAGTATCATTCTCCTTGTCAAGAAATTAAAGTGAATGGATAAAGTGAATTAGTTCAAATTGGATTGTGTCAAATAGGAGCATACATATTCTTTACCCTTTGGTCTAGGCATAAAGAACATTGACTAATCTTATGCTTGTTTACTGAATCTGCGGCTAGGTTGGGAGGATACCAGCTCTCACTTTGGAGCCCCACGTTCCCCTCGCCTGAGGGCTAACAACTTCAGCACCTAAACGATTGGACCGAATTGAGGATTTTAGTCTGCCACTCTAAAATCTCAAATTCTACACGCGATAATTTTATTTCTCCATTTATTTGCACCCAACTTTTAAGGACTTTGACCTCCCTGAATCTTGGATGTAATTTTCACTTTAGTTTTAAAACTCAACATATTTTAACAAATTAATTGACCAGATTGAAAGTAAATTAAGATCAAAGTGAAAAGATCATCACAACATCTTTAACATTCTCAAGGCTCAACCAATTCAAATCACCATTTCACAAAATCTCAAGACAAGAATAAAGACAGAGAAAACTACTCAGAACTCGTGTGGAACATATGGCAAAACTCAGAATTTATATATAAAAGCAATGTCATACAAACTATAATAAGTAAATACCACTTATCTCTAATTCCTCCCCAAAAAAACTCCTCAAAAGTCCTCTAAATCTCTTCCTTTCTTTACAGTACACATAATTTTTCTTCGAAGCGGAAAGGAGGAAGAAATCTCTCACTTTTCCTCGACTTTTACAATCTCTCGAACAAAATCTAACCACAAATTAAACTCTTTACACTCTATAGCCTCTACACTCCTTCAACTTCCTCCACCCCTCATTTTTCAGCCAAAAGTTCCTCTTAAAGTTGTAGAAGAGTTTTCCTAAGAGTTGTGTAAGCATCCCCTAAAAAATCATCCACAATCAATGCACCTGTTGAGATAACTGCCGATCTCAACGTCAGCGGCCTTCTGGAATATTTGATTCTGAACTCTCGGGAAAAACCCGTCGTCAACGTCGTTGGGCTTATCGTCGGCGCCTTAGTTCAAATCTTCATATTTTGGTCCTTTTCGCTACAAATTTGCTCCTTTTTGCATCTTTTTGCTCCAATGACCCTAATTCAACATACCTGCAACAAAACATCAAAAATACCTTTCTTTAAAGTACAATATCATCAAAATCAGTGTAAAATATGTATGAAAATCTCAACATATTTTCCTTTGGTCACTTGACATTGTAATTGATTATCCTTTTATAAAACTACTTCTATAAATAAATTCTTTTCCGTAAATTGTTTGTTATTGAAGAACAGGAGGATAAGAAGGTCGATAGTTACAACTACCTTGGTTGTTTCTGTTTTCTGTTGGGTTTGCTTGATTGTTCCCCCATTGTTGATTTCCACCACTAGAGTTATTACTATTTCAGTTAAAGTTGGGGTGGTTTTTCCAACCTTGGTTATAAAAGTTTGAATATGGTTTATTGGGATTATTAGCAGCTGCATGTTAAGTTTCTAATGATTGAGAATCATTAAATTGTTCTAATAAATTTTCCTCACGCACTTGAGGTGTTTGAGAAAGGTTCATTGCAAAATTATCTAATTTCTTAAATATCGCATCAACTTGAGATGTGAAAATGGATATAGCATCATTATCATGAATACTAGCTACTCTCTTATGGTTTACCCTTAATGAGGGCCATTGAAAAATATTAGTAGCCATGTCTTCAATTAAAGCATAAGCTTCATCAAATAGTTTTGACATTAAAGATCCTCCAGCAGCAGCATCAATTATAGATATAAGGGATCTTATTAACCTATTATAAAATTTTGAATGATTAACCAATCAGGTAAAGCATGATGTGGACACTTTCTAAGGAGTTCCTTAAATTGTTCTCACGCTTGAAAAATTGACTCCATTTCATACCAAGTAAAAGAAGTAATATTATTTCTATGCTTTGAAGTTTTTGAAAGAGGAAAGCATTTAGTTAAGAATTTTTGTGTCAAATCTCCCCATGTTCTAATAAATTTAGGTGATAAGGAATTTAACCATATCTTAGCTTTATGCCATAAAGAAAAAGGAAAAAGTCTTAGTCTAACAGCATCATTTGATACACCATCATAGTTTAATGTAGCACATGGTTCTAGAAAACTTGCAAGATGTAAATTTGGATCCTCGGATGGTGTTCCCCCCAATTGATTGTTTTGCACCATTTGTATTATTGCAGGTTTAAGTTCAAATGAGTTACCCACTACAATAGGGGTTTGAATACTAAACTGAATTTCATTTGTTGTAGGGTTTGCAAAATCCCTTAAAGGTCCTTGTAAACTATGATGTTCATTTTCAGTAGTTAAAATCTCAGTGTTATTTTGTGATGTTTATGTCATTTCTTGAGAATTGTGAAGTTGTTTTTTATTTTGAATTTATCTTATGGTTTGTTCAAATTCAGAATTGTAGGGCACTAAACTTTTAGATCTTGAACTTCGCATGCATAAGTTAAAATTCCAAAAATAAAACACTTAAAATATCTAAGTAATTTAATTTTATTTATTTTTTTCTTTTTTGTTTTTTTTTTTGTATTTTTTTGAAAAGTAAAATAATGCTAAATTAATTTTTAATAATTCTGCAAGTCAAATAAGGTTTTAAAATCAAAAAGTTCGGAAATGAAATTTCCCTTTAAGTTCCGCTGCAATGGTGTCAAAAACTTCACTCGACCAACAGTTACGTAGATATTTATGTTCCGTAATATGGCCAAAATCATGGACCAATTTATATTTAGTGGTTAGTGAGAACAAGTGTAATATTATAAAATTTATGTTAATAGTTTTCTCATTGGAGCTACTACTCAAGTAATTTAGAGGTTTCCTTAAAAACCTCTGTTTGATCCCACAGACAAAATTAAAGGAAAAAGGTAAATTTAGGAATTTTACTTTGAAAACCCATTTCTTAAGACTCTAGAATATAATCTAAGAAAAAATTTAAAGTAATTTAATTTATGAAATAAATTTTACTAATTCCTACAAATGCAAGTTAAAAGTAGATGCAGAGTTTTAGAAAATTCAAGAAATATATAAATAAGGAAAATTTTATTTTTGCAAATAATTCAAAATTAGTGTAGGATTTCAAATGTTTAGAAGTATAACCTCTGTATTGTGACAAATAGAAGCATACATATTCTTTACCTCTTATGAGCATAAAGAGCACTGGTTAATCTAAAATTAGTGTTGACATGCATTGTAGTGTTGGGTAGGTTCTAGTCTCTCACTTCTAGATTACTTGGTGTGCTCTCTCTATAGGACCTACTAGTGACCCTAGCTCCAAACTCTAAACCAAATTGATAGAAGAATCTAGTATGTCACCCTAGAAACAATCAATTCTTCACTAATCAAATCTTATCTCCCCATCTATTTGCACTTCTCCTTGGACGATCTTCATGGCTCTTTCCAAAGTGAAATGTGATACTCACTAGTTAGAGAAATCTTAGCCCTCTCGGTTCTTTCATTTTCTCAAAAAATTTTAATAAAATAAATGACCAATTTGTAAAGTAAATTTAGGACCGATGAAAAAATATAAAAAATTTTGGAATAAAAGAAGTTCTAAGCAAATCAAAACCACCACTTGATTACTTCATATTGCAAGGAGAAATAAGAAAACTACTCCGAACACATAGGATAACAAAACAAAACATATTTATAAAACTCAAATCCAAAGTACAATAATTAAAGAAAAAGATACAAATACTTATCTGAAATGTTTCCCCAAGCACTCGTTTGAAGTTCCCTAACTTCTCTGACACCAATAGACTCTTACAAGTCTCACAAAACTTCAGAAATCACAAAGACTCACAAAACCTTACTAAGATGGCTATCCACTCTATACGGGTGCGTCCCCTTTTCAAAACGACCATAGAACTCTCCCTTTACATTTAGAATTAATCCTTATTTATAGAGCTCTGAATCACCAAGGTTGTTTAAGACGTCTCCTTAAAACTCAGTCTCATTCAACATATCTTCTAGAAACTAACTCTGGCGCCTAGGCGCCAAAACTGCCACACCTAGGCAAAGTTTACAAAGTTCAAATTAAAAAACCAATTCTTCTAAGATGACTAAGTTGATAGAAGATTTCAATTTGAGGGGTCTACTTTCAAAATCAAGTTGCAATAAACATCTAAATAAATTAACTATCATAATTTATGAACCAAATTCTTTGTAAGTACGATTGTGTTGATAAGGTTTAGATTTAATTGCGCAAATATGATCCTTTTTAATGTAAAATTTTCAGGGTGGTTCATTTCGCTAAAAAATGAAATAAAATTCAGAAAACATAAAATTATGAAATATTAAATTTAAAATCATTAAAAACTAAAAGACAAAAATTATCCACACTCTGCACCGGTTTATCAAGAGCGACAAATTTATGTTTAACTTAAGCTCACATAGAGCAAGTGTCACACCTTATGTACTAGTAAATTCATTCTAAAATCAATCAATGCTAGTAAGGACGTGGTCGTGTCTTCAGTCCAAATGGCTTAGCCGACAAGCTCCACAAAAAAAAATGTATTTAAGATCTGAGCCCTCTAACTGGAAAGTTGCCACCAAATGACATCATTAAATAACGATAATAGAAGTAGTATGTAATTTTCTCAATCAGTTAATTATTTGATAAGGCATAAAGTCCACGGTTAGCTAAGGTCGACTCAAATTAGTTCTTTTAGATAAACATCTAACAAAGCCTACAAGGTTACTTTGGATGTAGCAACCCATGACTAAGTAGACCAGAGTCCATGAATACCTGGGACGACGAAACCATGCGATTTTGATCGAGTGCTTCATCCCAACCTAATCGAATGATCATATATGAGTCAATAAGGTGAAATTCTAATAGAAGTTTTATAAGCAGTTTTATATGTCCATAATGCACTATCCAGTCTAGTAATCCAATCCTTCCTGTTAGGATTAATAATTTTTTTCAAATCTCTTTTAATATCACGATTAGATATTTTTGTTAGACCACTTGTGAGAATGTGGCGGTGCAGCAGACATGTCCTTCAAGATTTCTACTTTCATCCTGGGAGTGATGACACATCACATCCTCTTTATCAATTCATTAACAGAGCAAATTCCCCCTTCCCCTTCCCCACAAAAAGAAAACTAAAAAAAAATAAAACTATATTCTTGTAAGCTCAAAGTGAGAAATTTCTATAACATAAAAAATTCAATAAAATTTCATAATTCATACCCAAAATTGTTTCTTCTATACACTTAGTTATCAACGCTTTTATGACTAACCTTAATCAAAAGTTCTCTTTCGATATCGTAAGAGATAATTAACAATAAGGACTTGCACCAATGAGAAATATCAAACTACATATCAAAAAGTTATAGCAAACTGAAAGTGAAATATCTAAGTAGTTTCTTATCTAGAATTTCATTTTCCTACTGAAAATTTGACCTGTAACCTGAAGAATACTCTCATCATTCATTACTCAAGAGGGACCAGGGCATACAAATTTTTGGTGCCCACAATCACATCACCAAATGCACAAAAAATAAACAAAAAGTGAATTTATTTTAGAAACCTGCATGCCAGAAGAAAGCTTCAGTATGTGTCCGATTTATCTTATATGCTCCATATTGCCATTCTTTCTATTCAATTTGCTGCTGCAAGTAATAATCAGAATTACTGAAAAAGTATTTTCCTGGCTATAAGCATCAGCAATTTTCTGTATTTTTTGCGCATACAATTTGATTCTATATGCCACATTATGACTATTCTGAAATTGAGAGTTCAAAATTTAAACCTGTTGCCTAAGTAGCTAATGCCCAATCATCAGGCAATAAAAAATTGTTAATCGTAACGATTAATGTAGAAGAAGCTGTCCGGTTGTTGGAAACACCATAGAAGCCAGCGTTTTTAGTAGAAAAAAAAAAATAATAAAACTTATGAAAAAAACCTCAAATGCAAACTCAAAAAGTAAGAAAACATTTACCATCTCTGAATCGCAACCATTGTCATCAAGTTTTCTTCCCAATTTTATCATTTCGAAACATGTTCATAAACAAATCACTCCTATTGAGTTATTGCATGGTTGTGTGCTTACTCTTCTAAATTGTTCCCACATTCCCACGCTCAAGAATATATTTTACTTTCTAAGGAAATACTCATTCCATCATCTTGAACATGAGACACCAGTCAAACAATAATAAAATCTATATCATTTAAAATTAGTATCATCTGATATTCCACATACATTAGTAAAGTGCATCAAACATGTTCATAACATCATGATCTCTTACAGATACATTTATTATTATTATTATTATTATTATTTTAAAAAGTAATGACCAAAGACTATTATACGAGTCTCCAGCCACTCCTAACATGCATAAAATTTCGAGTAACACCACCTTAAGGCCACTAGAGGCGATTCAAACCCCTGACCAAAGGGGTAGTACACCGAGGATGCCAACCAAATGGCCGAGGTACGCGGCACCTCTTACAGATACATATATATTACAAACTATGTTATAAACACCCCAACAACTCCTCTCCTCTCCAATATGAAAACCATGCCAAGGAAAAACACAAAGCTTAAAAAACTAACAAATGCAACAGTAGCAATAAATGCAATAGCTGCATTTGTGTTACAAAGTGCAGAAGCAACCATTTTCTTCAGTTACCATTTCCTTTAATTCCTCCACCTTGTTGAGCCTCTCTGATGGCCTTCGCCCTCTCCAGCCTAGCAATGTTCCGCTCCCTGGCAAGCATTTTACCAAGGTATCGAAGCATCCTGCATTGGCTGGAGATGATCTTTGTTGTCGATGGAGTCTCGTTTAAAACGATCTCATATCCATCTCTCATTGAGTCCATGCCTTCAGTGAAAAGCTGCCAAAAGAGGCCACCTGCTGTTGCACCTCCAGTCCTCGCGGACTGGTAGATTTTCCGGTATACTGTGTTAAAAAGAGCATCTCTTTGGTAACTGCTGTAACCTGGATCCTTCCACGATTTGCCAAACTCTGTTAAGAGAAGGGGCTTCTTGATAACATTGCTGGCATCTCGTATATGGGCATCGAGCCATTTGTTCAAAAATTGAAGTTGGGATTGATCAGTTGAGCTTGGTAACCTGAAAAAGACCTCAGAGATAAATTGTAAAATCAAAATAATGAAATTGTTTAGGTAAATGAAATATTATTAACGGTTATTGCATATGAAAGAAATGAAAATAGAAAAAAATCTCCAGCATATGAAATAACATGTGAAAATTTAATCGGGTCATATATTTCTGAACACTACAATAACTTACATTTTATATCACCACATGATATAAACAAAAAAATGAATTTTTTTAAGGAAATTTACATACCACATAATTATTATGTATTTACATATCTAACCTCTAATTTTTCATAATTACATTTATAAAACATCAATGTCAAAAACCTAGGCTTGAAAAGATGCACTTCACTTTTAAAAAGTTAAAAGTAATGATAATTTTTATACGAAATTAACAATTTGAGTGTAATGTTTGTGAAAATGAAATTGCAGGTGTTAGATATGGAAATACAGAAAAATGGTGTGGAACGTATGTAAATGTTCCTCTTTTTAACTAGGTCGATTATGCTCTATGATTCAGAATATTTTAATACTCCACCCTCCTATTTCTTATTTAAAAGCTTGCTAAACAATTTATTATTTAATGTTTAAATAAAATATATATATAGTAAAATCAAAATTGAGGAGATAAATATCATAGCAATGCTAAAATCTACGTAATTAACTTCTGTTCAGCCCACACTTGATGAGATAACTAAAAAAGCATTATGCATACTTAACAGAATTCAACTATTGCTCATTTTGCTAAGTTAGAGCATTACCATTGGTCTGGATATGAATGGAGTGTAGCAAAATCAATTCCTGGAATCAGATTATTGGAGATGAAGTCAGTTCCCACTTCAATGCCTGGATTTGTTTGCACCTCTGAGGGTGATTTAGGCCCATAAAATCCTTCAAGACCAGCCTCAAGCAAGTGATTGCTATCTATAAATTTTACATGAGCAGCCATTTCTGTGATCCATGTCTGCAATTAGAAAGCAAGAGCTGAATTACCATGACAAAAATTATAAACTGTAACAGATTATTGCTTTTCATCGAGAATAACTGTGGTTATTGTTTTTCCCATGCAAATCTAATGTTATGAGCATCTGTTCTGCAAAAATTCGTTGAATGTATCAGATACATAAATGGTCAGAAATGAAACATTAAAGTGGTTATAAATTTCAACCTGTATGGTGTTCCCGGAGGTATCTGAAGGGCATCTAGGCTCATTCATGAGCTCCCACGCAAAGATGGTAGGGTCATCCTTGTAAATAACTCCGGATACGGTATTGTACCTCGTAAGCACAGTCTTCTCGGCAGAAATCAAGGAGCTATTAGTGATAATTCAATATTGAAGCATCATAAATTATAAGCTAAGATACAAAGCTTGAAATGATTTAAACATGCAAAACAAAGCAGTAAAAAATATAAAATTCCTCGAAAGCCAAATAAAAAAGATACAGAGAAGAGTTCATACACATTTACAAACGTTAATTTAGAAAAATGTATGCAATCATATATTATTATTGCTTTTGGTAAAATATCTTCTACACATCTTAAAGACAATATTCAGTTATACATCTGTAATCTGATTTAGTGATTTAGGATGACTTCAGTTGGTTCTAGATTATTCTCTAGTGTTTGTGGCTTGACCTTGGTGAAGTTGACACCTTTTTAGGGAGCTCAGTCGTGCATGAAAGTTGCAGTTCTCATTATTATTACATAAGCTGAAGGTCATAGATTGAACTCAGCGCTTCGCTTTTTTGGCTTTAGAAGTAAATTTTTTTTGTTATTCAGCGTTTGACTGTGTTTTACTGTTCCGACTTAATGCTCCTCATTAAAATGTTACACAAAAATGAAAAATAATTTCCTGAGGGAAATGAAGAAGGGCCAGAGGTGACAAAGGTAATAAAGAAAACATTAAAAAAATTGCTCAATCAGGAAACATCCTAGTAGTACAAGAAATTGGAATCCCTGTGGTGCCATACATACAGTAATTTCTTCTGATCATCATGTCTTTTAGACAGTAGGTATTCAGTTCCACTGCTTCACACAAAAGAAATGTTTAAAGATGCTTGTGAGATTGATAGGTAGGAAAGAAAGATGAGAAAATCTATTGCAATGAATAATTTAGAGTAAGACATATTATTGGTACAATTTTCTTACTAAAAAGCAAAAAGTTATGCCTGAAAAATAAAAATTAAATAAAATAATATAGGCTCAACATCAGCAAGGAAGAATCAAAGGATTCTCATTGAAACTCATTTAAAATAGAATTTTGATCAATCTCCCACCAGTCAAATAGAAAAAAAAAATAAAAAATTAGAAAATGTGTCCTTTGCAATGGAGTGACCTAAGAAACTTAAGAAGTTCATAATTTTTTTAATTAATTATTCAACAATAATTGACTTCTATCCTTCCAATTTGGAAGAATCCAAAAAGCTTATCTCAACTAGAAAATGGTTATTTAATCCATCGGCCAACGTGAGGCTTGTGAAGATACAAAAGGTTTTCTCTTAAGCAAAACGAAGAGTATTCCAAACAAAGTAAAAAGAAAGGGCAGCACCATACATTCCTTGCATTAAAAAAGGTAAACAATGATGAATAGCAACACACCAACTGCTATTTTCAGGTTCATGCTTGTGAATTCACTTAGTTTGGTAAAGACTGCTGAACTCATAATAGCTTCAAAATGGAAGATCTTTGCCTCGACTCAATCAAGATGTTTTTCAATTGGGACTTAATTTCCATGTAAAAGTATAGTGTAACTTTGTGGTTGATTGTGCGTTTTATTATTATTTTTTATGGTGCTCAAAATTTGTTGTAAAGAAGAGAATAGCTACCATCACTATATCAATGTAATTTTTTATTTTTTCCTCAACATTTTTGCAGCTCAACAGAACCAAAAACATAAAAATAACTCTCTCACAGCAGGCAAAAATACCCAAGGTTACATTTTACTGCATTTTATCAAGAATCCCAAGTACATATACTAAAAATAAATTGAGAGAAACAACAGAAAGTTCCCAGAAAGAGAGAGAGAGAGAGATAAGTATCTGTTGTTGAATTTCATTCTTAAAAAAAAAAAAATTAAATATACTCTTGATATATGATTTGATCATCCACAAACAAAATATAATATTACAAGCATGAAACAACTTATAAAAATTTAGGGAAGAGATGACTGGTGGAGGAAAATAAATAAATAAATAAACCATTATTTAAAAAAAAAAAAAAGTCTCCATACCTTAACATGATTCTTAAAGTATTCTTTAACAACATTATTAGTGAAAAACTCATCATCAGATCCAATGTTTTGCCCTTGATTTCTAGCCCACTGCACATACTGCTTTTTCCCCCCAAAGTTTTCGTAGTTGTTCACAAAACTCAGTATAAGCCGGATCCCATACCTTTTCGCCTCAGAAATCACAAAATCCAAACCCTAAGCAAAGCAGCACAAAATCCATGTCAGAAAAAATAAAACTGCAAATCGAAATAAATAATTAAAGGTCAAAAAAAGAATGAAAAAGATGTGAAAAATCCTTTAAAACCTTGAACATTTGTTCATTGTATGATCCTGGAGAATACTGTAAAGCATTGTTGCCACCGTCATTGAAAGCCCAAGTTCTAGCTACAGTGAGTCCATGGCTCGAAGCTTCTCTGAAGGCGTTGGAGACTTTAGCTCTCTGAGACGGATCTGATGCTGTGTACATGAGCCAGTAAGCATTAAACCCATTGGCGAAAAAAGGGTTCCCTTGTAGCTCAAAATGAAGCCCCCTTGTCCTTATTAAGTCTCCTAACGCTTGAAATTGGTGACATTGGGACAAGAGAAAAATCAGAAAAACTCCTATAATACTTATTCTTTCCATCGAAGCCTTGTTCTCAGTGACTGCTAGGAGGAATGCCAGAAGAGGAAAGCTTGTGGGTCTTCAAAACCTACTGTCTCTCACTCTCTCTCCATTCGGAACAGAACCAAAAAGGTTATGTAGGAAAGTTTCAGCTGCATTTTTCGGCTCTCGCGCTCTTAGATAAGTAGCAGGGGCAAGCAGTTAAAAAAGAGCGTCAAGGTTGAGGTTTTACCAAATTAATGCTTTACAGCTTTACATTATTTTTTATCTGTTCCATTTGGTTTGGTTAGTTGGTATTCTTGGAATGACCGATAACAACGAACAGACAAAATATTGGATTTTATAGAAGAGGCATTCACATACACAACACCCACAATTTGTATGTATGTAAATGCGTAACACCTAAATTTTATTTTTTATATTTACTTCACCAAAATATTTTATATCAATCAAAAATACATGTTATGTTCTTATTAATTATTTTAATCATGAATGAATCTTGATATATATGGGGAGTGATAGTTCTAGTATCCAACTATCTACACTTCAATTTAAGAAAAAGTGTTTTGGTAAGACGAAGCAGAAGACATCAAACATGGTCTTATCTGAGCTCAAGTGAGTCCAAATTGTGCCCTTGTAGTATAATAGAAAGCTTAGAGAAATATTTTGGTGGACAATAGGTTCTTCAAATCTGAAAAATTTATAGTCAAATCAAACATCTCGATAAGAACAAATCCAACAAGCACGAGATCGTTTAATTCTAACAACATTAATGCTCATAAATATTAATTAAACGTCATATGATCAATTGGGTTAGCCTGAAGTATTCGATGTAATGGTCCAGATTTATGTAATATTTATGGAGGATGTCATTTACAAAATCTATAAATAAACCTCACTCTCTTCATGAAATGAGACATGAGTCTAGAGTAGAAAGTTGAATGAAGCTCCAAGCTCTTGTGGATTTATGAGCTCCACAACCACAAAACCAATGTCGTCTGATTCTTGTCATTGTCAAACCACCACCGCCCAATTACCACTATTGTCACCATCATCATCGTCACCGTAATTGGGTCGTCCCTACCTTCAGACCACTAATACCAGATCGTGGACACCTCTATCGCCGGTACACTGCTGTTTGATCACAACTGTTACCATCTTAGTACCACGACTAGTAGACCACTCTGCAGTCACGCCACCAGACCATCGTTGTCCGACCACCATTTTCAACACCACCGTCGTTGAGCTGTCATCATTGTTATCTCCATTACCAATGTCATCTCATCGCCACCATCATCTCATCGCCATCATGAAAGAATCATCACTCGAATGGCACAACCACCGTTAGACCACCATCGTTGGTGACGCTAGCATTAGACTTTTGTTATAAGGCCCCTTTTGTTAGCTTTCCAGCACTATAATTGGGTCGCATCCACTTACTCAATGTGTTCTGCTACCGCTTTAGTGAAATTCAAGTCAGTCGGTAGCCTCGACTTGTGTAAAATTGCTCTCGACTATTTAAGGACCAACAAATTTTATAGCTTACATCAGCCTAGTGGAATCATTCAAGTGGACCTAGACCTATAATTTTTTTCCCATTTGAGTTGTCAACATAAAAAACTCTTGTTGTCTTCTCTGTCAAATTTTTATTATTTATATTGGATCTATTTAAGATATTAATACTCTACCACTGTGAATTAATCAACACACAAGAATACTTTTTAAAAGTAAAATAAATATTTTTCATTTTTAGATAAGGTAGCATAAATGTAAACTTAAATCAATTTTTATATTCCATACGTATATCTCTAATATAAAAAATTTTATATTTGATATCTAAAATTTTATATTATTGCAAAAACATCACTGCAATGTATCCCTAACTTTAACTATTTATTCCTATATCAATTCTTATTCTCGAGCATAGTCTAAACTGGCGAAGATGCACAGAACTTCTCCCTGGCACAATAGCCCCACCCACTTTTAGTAGTCCATCTGCATGCTACTCGTTATTGATTTGTATGCTCAACAATTTTTTTTGGACCTAATACAAAATGTAAGAGCCGTTGCACCTTGTCGTTTTCATGAGTTGCAGGTATGCAAACTATCTGCTTATAAATGATTAAATCGGCAGTGCCTAATTCAGGACAAAAAATCATTAAAGTTCATATTAAAACCTCACTTAAGTGATTCCAACAAAGAAAGTAGTTTTATATATGTCTTTGAAAAAAAAGGTTCGACATAGGAGTATTATTTCAATAACAAGACTTATTATATGGATTCTCATCAAATTAAGTTTTATGAATAGAAAGCACATTATTTATCTTGAGGATCTGTTGGTGTACATTAAAATCGTGCCAACACGAATCACGATATCATCTCATGAACAACAAAGGAAGTGGATTGGGCTCACATGACCGACCAGTGACGGCCCGAGACTATATGATCGGCTAGCTTATTTCCTTTATCATAAAGGTAGGGCTTCTTTGGCGGACAGAAAAGAATTACTCCTCAGGAACAGGTGGGTCAGACCCCTGCAGGTAGATCCATTGCCTCCCAATTTACATCAAATTCAAAAAGGAGAACTAGTCCATCAACCCCGGGACAATTGGCACTGTCTCTTGAAAAATTGGACTCTCGGCAAATAACCACTCGATCACGCAATTGATCAGCCCTACAGTAGCCCTATTTCAAAAAGACGTCGAACAAATCTATCGGCGTGCCCCACGAGCCAAATTTACTAGGGTACCCCTCCATACCAAGGCACTACAGAGGTACAAGATGAAAATTTAGACTAATAACCCTCTATAAATGGGAATCCCATCACATGAATAGGAGGGGAGATGATGCAAGTTTACTGTGGAGTACTCGCCCTCCCTTTAACTCTTTCACTCTATGGATGTCGAGCACTCTATTTCTTAGGCGTGCCCCGGACAGATTTGGATTCAACATCCTAAATGATGCAATTAGCACGTTGTCATGAGTCAGCAAGAAAAGTAGCACAGAGATGTTAGAGAGAAGGGAGTGACCAAAGAATACTTGCTAATATAAAACTCTCATAGTACAACAATGAGGAACGCATGCACAAAAAAATGCAATAAATAAGTATCCAAATCATGGAGCAGGCGACGGACTAGATTGTCAAGGTTTGAGAGCCGTCGCAGTCCTAGTAGAAGTGTGAACCCTACAAGAACAAAACTGACCTTATTAAGCATCGTCAGTGCATAATGGTCAAACTTAGAGGGAGCCACTGACTCATAATACCAAGATAGCGCAAGAACCACAGATGTAGAGAAGCAGCAGTCATGATGCACTGAAGCGCCATGAAAACTGTTGAATTCTTTTTCCCTCCAAATATCTGGGGCAAAACCTTCGGAACAATTCAAGTTGTCGGCTTTACAAGACTACAGGGGACGGTCGGACCCCAACGACCATATCGTTGCATTCGAGTTGGTCATGTGCTTACTAAAAAATTTTAACATGTTTAAGTGTCGTTTCCTCTTTACAGTCATGAAATCTTCACCTATGAGGTGGTCCCACGAACTTCCAGCAAGTCGGAAAGGAAGCTTTACCAATGTCAAGAGGTTATCTTGGCATAATTTGCTAGCGCCCGGAGACTCACCAAGAAAATTCAGTCCTTGTGGCAGCTCAAGCAATGAGAGCACGTGAGTCTTTGTGCATTCATCGCACTCTTCCAAATAGCGATTTAGAGGTAAAAGACCTCAAAGTTGGCATAGCCGTCGCCACCTTAAAGCAAGCCCTGTGGTTCAAGAGGTTCTCATGCAACCTTGATATAAACGAACACTTGGACTTGGTGAAGCTATTGGAGAGAGCCAACAAGCACATGTTGGAAGAGGAAAGCACCCAAAGTTGGAACCAGATGGTCGCCCTACCCAGAATAAAAGGTCATCTGACTTAAGGAAAATATGTTGAGATTTTCATACATATTTTATACTATTTTTAATGATATTGCATTTTAAAGAAAGATATTTTTGATGTTTTGTTGCAGGAATGATGAATTAGGGTCATTGGAGCAAAAAGATACAAAAAGGAGCGAATTTGGAGCGAAAAGGACCAAAATGTGGAGATTTGAATTAGGCCGCCGACGGTGCCCTCGACCCCTCGACGGCGAGTTTTTCCCAAGACTATAGGACAAAATTCATTAGAAGCCCGCCAACGACACCCTCGAGGCCGCCGATGGCGAGATCAATGGTTATGCCTACTCAAGCTTTGGATAAGGCCAAATTTTGAAGGGATGCTTAGGCAACTTGGGAAAGCTCATCCAAAACTTTAAAAGAATATTTTGGCCAAAAATTTGAGAGATCCTAGATGTTAGAGAGGTCCTAGAGTGTATAGAATTTCCAGTAGTGTGTAACACTTGTGAGGATTCTTCGAGAGATTGTAAGAGTGGAGGGAAAGTGAGAGATTTCTTCCTCCTTGCTACTTCGAAGAGGAATTCGGTGTGCTATAAAGATAGAAAGAGATTCAGAGGAACTTCGAGGAGTGTTATTGAGGAGAAATTAGAGATAAGTTATTTACTTGTTGTAGTTTGTATGACTTTGATTGTATATATGAATTCTGAGTTTTGTTGTGTTTTCCTCATAAGATCTGAGTAGTTTTCTCTCTATTTCTCCTTGTCTCAAGATTTGTGAAATTGTGATTTGAATTGGTGAAGCCATGAAAATGTTTAAGAAATTGTGATGATCTTTTCACTTCGATCTTAATTTACTTTCAATCTGACCAATTAATTTGTTAAAATATGTTAAATTTTACAACTAAAGTTAAGATTACATCTAAGATTCAGGGAGGTCAAAGCCATTGGAAGTTGGGTGCAAATAAATAGGGAAATAATATTATCGGGCATAGAATTTGAAATTTTAGAGTGACAGAGTAAAATCCCCATTTTGGTCCTATCGTTTGGGTGCTGAAGTGTAGATGTTAGCCCTCAGGTGAGGGGAACATGGAATCTCCGTAGTGAGAGTCAGTATCCTCCTAGCCTAGCCGCAGATTCAGTAAACAAGCGTAGGATTAGTCAATGTTCTTTATGCCTGGACTAAAGGGTAAAGAATATGTATGCTCCTATTTGGCACAATATAAATTAAAATAATTCATTTTATCCATTCACTATGATTTCTGGACAAGGAGAATGATCATTTCTTACATATTGAATATCACAACTAAAACCTACTTAATATCATTAGTTATTAAAATTACCTATTTATTTCAATTGCCTATTAGTGACAGATAAGCAAATTGAACTTCGTTGTTGTGATTCAAGTATTACTTTTCTAAAATCTTAGTTCGTAACTTTAAACTACTCTCTGTGGGATCGATATCTAGGACTCCATTAGAGCCCTATATTACTTGAGCGATACGTATACTTGCATTGATAAGTGTGACACTTAGCTTAACCAATACTATGAAAGGATGACACAACATTACCAGCAGCCATATGAAGATTGCAAGGTCCTACAATCTACCCCTCTAAGGGTGTCAATGGCAAAATGTTTGGATGTCATCAAAGATAAAGAATGCTTTATGGAACCAACATCAATGAGAGCCAGAGATTTCCTCTAAGATGCCAGAAAATTTTACAAGTGCCATCGGGATCATGATCACGACAAGGAGAGATGCAAACACATCCAAAATCTTACCGAGGAGTTAATCAATGCCAGGAAGCTAAAAGATTTTGTGGCCACGGGGCATCTAAGCCAGAGACAAGAGAAAGTGTCAACACTGGAGGCTCCATTGAAACCTAACCAAATAAACATCATCCATGTCACGGGAATAATCCCATGAATGATATTCTCCTTTCCTTCACCGTACTCCCAACCATTGTAATCTGCGCATGGATGATCTTAGATGAAATTTAATTTCCATTTATTTTAGATCTCTCACATAACATTCCATTAAAAATACTTGCAAATTAATTAAGTGCAACAACAACAGAAGGTCTAAGATAAGCCTGGCTAAGCATTAATTGAATATAGCCAGTCATGACACCAAGATCACTTGACTAAGCATCAAATGAAGACAACTAGCCATGGCACTAAGATCATCAGGCTAAGCACAAATGAAGACGATCGGCAATGAAACCAAGATTATTATGCTATGATTGAGCATCAGACAAATATGGCTAGCTGTGGCGTCAAGATTGTCTGACTAAGCATTAGTGAAGGCATCAAACTGTGGTACCAAGATCGCCTGAGATGAGCATCAAATGAAGATAACTAGTTGTGGTGCCAAGATTGCTCTGTTGGGTGTCAAATGAAGACAACCATCCATGGTGCTAAGATTACCTAACCCTCACAAAGACTTTGCGAATGTCGGTGACCAGATGGACCCTAAATGTGCGGTGGGAGAATGTTCTAGTAAATGGAAGATTGGAATACCAATCTACTGATCAGTCGATAGTGGAAAACCGACCATTGGGCGAATTTCAAATATTCACCTTGGGAGCTTAAAATGAACTCTGATTCAGAGTAGAGCCCTTATTCTTCCTTAATGACACAAGAAACATGGTAATGAATTTGGTAACTGGTAACTGGTGTCATACTCACTCGTCACCAAGTTTCAAAAGTTAAGCAGGCCTCAGCCCCGATCTTCCCAAGAATCATAGGGAGACTAACCTCAGTTCTAACAGGAAGATCATGAAATGAGATTCCTTGGCTAGAATAATTACTTCTTTTTGCAAACCTCTCATGGGATTTGTCCCATTTTTTCAGCCTTAATTTTCTTCCTTTCCTGTTCTAAGCAAGTGTGGCATAGAAAAGAGGATTTGAAACATGATAGATGCTAAGAAGGACTTACTCTTAGTCATAAAAAAGGGGCGCAAACAACATGATTCAATTTTGGTTTCAAATACAATATCAACATATTTTATAGAATAGTTAAATCTTGATTAATAATGATTTAATTAAGGTTTTATCACGATTTAATCATACTTTGTACATGATATAACTATGGTTCAAGTATATTTTAATTTCTTTTTTTCCCAATATCTTATTTGACATTAACTCGTGTGAGTTATATTGTTATGTATAGAAATATTTGCTTTAATAATACTAAGAGATAGAGTAAAAGTTATATTCAAAGTTCAATCAAATGTATGTCAATCTATTCCATCTTATAAGAGTAGAAATATTTCTTAAACTTTATACAACGCCTAAGATGGTACTAGAGTATGTTTTAGAATAATATAGAAATATTGGAGAGACATTTGAATGCTTTGACCAATCTAGTTCATAGTTTGTACATAAGGTGTAAAAGAGGAACAAAAATAGCAAGTTGATACATGCTACAAACTTAGTCACTCATTTAATTAAGGGTGTGGATGAGTAACAAGTTTACATGAAGGGAAATAGAAAATTCAAGAGAGGGACAAGGGGTATAGGTGACACCGACTTTATATATGCTTAAAAATACAAGTATTTAATACTGCTGCTAAAAGATTTAATTCCTCAACAATGACACCAAAAACTTAATAACATTTATAGATTCGATAAAGATGTATATACAAAATATTCAATAATGGTAAAGTCATACTAATCAACGCAAGTATACGTATCGCTCAAGTAATATAGGGCTCTAATGGAGTCCAAGATATCGATCCCACATGGAGTAATATTAGAAGCTACGAACTAAGATTTTAGAACAACAATACTCATTCGCAACAATGGAATTCAAATTGCTTATCTGTCACTAATAAACAATTGAAATAAATATGTAATTTTAATAACTCTTAAATAACTAATTATACTAATAAAGTTTTTAATGTGATATTCAATATAAAAGAAAGCATCTTTCTCCTTGTCAAGAAATTAAGGGGAATAAATAAAGTGAATCAGTTCAAATGGTATTGTGCCAAATAGGAGCATACCTATTCTTTACCCTTTGGTCCAGGCATAAAGAACATTGACTAATCCTATGCTTATTTACTGAATCTGCAGCTAGGTTGGGAGGATATCGACTCTCACTTATGAGCTCCCACATTTCCCTTGCCTGAGGGCTAACATCTACACTTCAGCACCCAAACGATAGGACCGAATTAGGGATTTTAGTTTGTCACTCTAAAATTTCCAATTCTACGCCCGATAATTTTATTTTCCTATTTATTTGCAGCCAACTTCCAATGGCTTTGACCTCTCTGAATCTTGGAAGTAATCTTCACTTTAGTTGTAAAACTCAACATATTTTAACAAATCAATTGGCCAGATTGAAAGTAAATTAAGATCGAAGTGAAAAGATCATCAAAATTTCTTTAACATTTTCATGGCTTAACCAATTCAAATTACCATTTCACAAATCTCAAGATAAGGAGAAAGACAGAGAAAACTACTCAGAACTTATAGGGAAGACACAACAAAACTCGAAATTCATATATAAAAGTAAAGTCATACAACTACAATATGTAAATAACACTTATCTCTAATTTCTCCCCAAGCAAACTCCTCGAAGTTCCTCTGAATCTTTTCCTTTCTTTACAGCACACAGAATTCCTCTTCAAAGCGGCAAGGAAGAAGAAATCTCTCACTTTCCCTCCACTCTTACAATCTCTCAAAGAATTCCTCACAATTAGACACTCTAGTAAACTCTCTATACACTAATGGAACCTCTTTAACCTCCAGGAAACTCTATTTTTTGCCAAAGTCTTCTCTTTAAAGATGTGGATGAGTTTTCCCAAGAGTTTCTTAAGCATCCCTCCAAAATTCGTCCTCATCCAATGCATTGTTGGACATAACCGCCGATCTTGCCGTCGGCGGCCTCGAGTGCGCTGTCGGGGGACCTTCTAAGTGAATTAAATCTAGAGTCTCGGGAAAAGTCCGCCGTCAGCGCCATTGGGCTCGTCGTCGACGCCCTAGTTCAAATCTTCACATTTTGGTCATTTTCGCTCCAAATTTGCTCCTTTTTGCATCTTTTTGCTTCAATGACCCTAATTCATCATTACTGCAACAAAACATCAAAAATAACTTATGAAATATCATAAACACAGTGTAAAATAAGTATGAAAATCTCAACATATTTTCTTTTGGTCAAAATCCCCCAAACTTAACTATTACTCGTCCTCAAGTAATTTTAGTACTATATAAAAGTTATGATCTATTGTGGTAAAGTTTCAATTCAGAAATACTATAAGTTTGATTTAGATAAATCCCATAGTGAGATTTTTAGAAAAAAGTCAAGTAATTAAATTAACTCTATAGCTACAAGATTATCTAGTCATCATGTTTAAAAGTACTCGTCTTCTATTCATTTCAAGAATGACTATATGTTGCAATATTAAGTCACTTAGAATATTCAAAGGATAAGAACTTCATGAGAACACTACTATTAAAAGATCTATTTCATAAATATAAGTTCAGGAATGTATTTAGGTTTTCCCTTTAGGTAGGTCCAGTGAAGCGAATTTTTTATTAGGCATATCATCAAGCTTCTCCTCAACTTCATATTTTTTTCTTTATTTTCTCTTTTTCATTTAGATTGCTTTCAAACATATATATTTTTCTTTTCTTTTGAGGGATTGTTTTCAATCCTTTCTTTTTCCTTTTTCAAGTGAGGATAACTATATCTAGATAGCCATTAATGATTTTGAACATCACCATCCTTTCTCTAAATTTGAAACTCAAAGCATTCCTCTACCTTATAAATATTTCGTAGCTCTTACAATATTGAGTCCCAATCTTTTCTTATCAAATGAATTTCCAGATTCTTAATACTTCAAAATATAATGTCCTTTACTTTAAATAGTTAACTATAGTCTTATTCTCTTATACTAAAATATCTTTAATCTACAAAATTAATTTTCATTACAAAAATAGTCCTTTAAATCTACTATAATATTAAAATAGCTACAAAATATAGTTACCTAAATTAAATTCACTACATAAAATCATATTAATAATTTTGAAAATATTTAAATAGAGGAAATCTAATAGTTGATCTTTTTCTTCCCTCCCCCAAACTTAAATTTTTCAATATGAAATGATACAGGTGGAAAGAAAAACTAAATATAAGTCATACCTCAGTACTTTAGGCATTTTTATCATTCTGAAATTTTTGCAGTCTTTCTCAAAATTTCTACTTCACCTAGTCCGTAACATTAGGAGCATTCTACACATATAAATCATTAAAGAAATTGATGGGTAATGAAATTTTGAAATAAGTACAAAACTAAAACATTAAACAAACATAACAATTCACTAACACATCTACAATACTAAACAAAAGGCAATTAAAATTAAAATGCAAAAAGGAAAATCAAATCACATTACAATTCACAAAATACTAATCAACATCCATTATACTACACATGCAAATTTTAACTACCTCACTAACAATTATAACAATAATTAAAATTATCCAATTACAACAATAAAATTAAAAAGTATAAACAAACATTTGTTTCTATTACAAAAATTACAAACATAAAAGTAAAAGTACATCAATTACATTAAGATATCAAAATCCCAAACTATGTCTTCGTCTCATTGATCAACAGGTGAATTGGGCTGATATTGAGTATATCGGGAGCACTCAAGAAAAGTAACATCAGGCTAACCTTTGTAGTGTCGAGCTTTAGCTTCGTAGTTAGCTATCTCAAAATTTGAATGCCTCTGAAGGTACTCACTGTCATAATCATGTCGACGTTCTAAACATTCAATCCTTTCATTTATTAATTCTATACTTTTTCGCTGCAAGGTCAACTCATTCATCAAGTCAATTAGGGTAGGGGAACTAGAAGAAGGAATGTCATAACTTGTAGAAATTTATTAATTCTAGCCGTCGGCGCGCTCTATTGAAATTATATCCTAAAACTCGAGAAAAAGTTCGTCGTCGGTGGAGTCGAGGGCACCATCGGCAGACTCTATTGATTTGGTTCAATTTTTAGATTTTTGCGATTTTGATCAATTTCAAGCCTCAACGACATTCGTTCAATCATTATAGATATAATTGTAAGTGATTAAATGATGTAATTAACACAAATAAACTTTCACAACACAAAACATCACAATTATATATAAATTCCAAGAGTTACAATATACGTTACATAACACACCTAAGTTTGGTATTTTCTCAACCTCAATACATTAATTCAACGTCACAATCCAAGCCACAACACTCAAAACGCTGAAAACAAAACATCATATGCTCAGTCGATTATACAGAGATCTAAAATCATAATTCTAAAGCAAAGCAAATGCAAAATTCAAATTAATTTACACACATAGACAGAGAGGTAGCAATATAAATCTATTATTCTTCAGATTCAGTACTAGATTCTCCTCTGAGATCACCCATTGATTGCACATGAACGAAGAGGTTATAGAAGGGCCGGTATGGAAATTCTTCAGTAGAATCCTCATCTATTAATTTCATCCTCCTCATCAGTCGTATCAAACTATCTTTTATATGTCCAGAGTGAGAAAAATGTTCTTTCATCCTCCAGTCTAGATGATCAAAGAAATCAGAGATATTATTAATTGCATTCATGACATTTTGTACCTACTTCTCCAATTTCTTGATTCTGAGCAGGATCACCAGAGTCTTGTCCAGAACTAAAGGTTGGATCGACAGTGAATTCTAAGATGATTGATCCACCATAATAGTCATGTCATTTTCTTCTTCAAAAGCTGGGAATCTCTCAGTTGGGTCCAAAGGCTTCCAAGGTAGAAGAACCTTTTCCCAATTTTCATAGGATACTTGGAACTGACTGCAAAGTGAAACAATTGTGAAAGGGTGTCCAAGCCCATAAGTTGATCCATGAACGATCATGCCCAAAAATAGACTTCACAATTATCGATCCAATATCGATTGGCAGCCCCATTTGGATGCAGTAATTTAGAATAACACATTCTTTAGAAACTTTACTAATCTTCATTGTCGGTAACAGTTTTGCGGAAATGAAGAAGTGCCAGTGTTTCGAAATGGAATTTAGGAGTGTTGCAGAAAAACTAACATACTCATTTTCTCTCATTTTCGAGTCTTCAGTTTCATCTGTTAAATATTGGTAAATCTCAATCATCTGGTTTCTTGTCAGGATAAAGTTGGAATAATGACAGACAGGAACATTCTCGATCATACATAATTCATTGATACGTGCAAGAGTAAATGTTATCCATCTACATCGTGCATAGACGACTCCATGGTTGATTCCATGCAAATTATCATAAAATTCCCTTACCACAGGAACAACCACGGCGGCGGTAGTATAACACAACACTTTCCATCTTTGCCACACGATCATCTCTTCAATTATCGTCGAGCGATTATTCAATCCTTGATTTACGAATCCTCATTCCTTGATTAATCTTTTCTTCTCCAGTACCTTGTTGAAGATTCATTGTGCTTCTGCAATAATGAACTTTCTTCGGTTAAACACTCACATTCTGGGATTTTCAGAGGAAATGGACGCCATAGGAATGATTTTGGTGGACTTTCACTTTGTTTTTGGGAGAAGTATGAACTTAGAAATTGAATTTCAGAGTTTGAAAGGGGTAACTCTCGCCAAAAAACCACCATTCAAACTCCAGAAACCGCCATCCCGTCGGTCCTCCGTCGGCGAGCCTTTAGTATTTATTTGCTTAGACTTTTGGGAAAAACTCGCCGTCGGCAGCGTCGATGGCGCCGCTGGCGCCTAAGGCAAAAATTGCACAGTTTCGCTCTAGTCCGAATGCGTTTCAATTTTTCTCTATGGATCCAATTTTTATGATGATTCAATGGTAAATAAGAGTAGTAGAGTTCAATACTACCACAAAGTAACGACAATTTGAAATAAAAACTGCTGTAATCACGATAAGAAATAAAAAAAATATATGGGTTGCCTCTCATCAAACGCTTGGTTTAACGTCGTCAGCCCGACCTATTCAGGTATTATTCAGGTTGACTGATCATTAAAACCTCTTTAAAATTTGGTCTTTTACCCTGAAAATATGGTTTTAATCATGTCCATTCACTTTAAATCTATTTTCAGTCTTTTGATATTCAATTTCAGTAGCTCCGTAAGTATAAACTTGAGTCACAGTAAAGGGTCCTAACCAACGAGACTTCAATTTCCTAAGAAATAAATTCAGCCTAGTATTGTAAAGTAAAATTTCTTGTCTTGGTTCAAAGTTCTTCTGGTTAATCTTCCGATCATGCCATAACTTTAATTTCTCCTTATAAATTTTGTTGTTATCATAAGATTCATTTCTTAATTCTTCCAATTCATTCAATTGTAACAATCTCTTCTCACCAGCATCTTTCAAATTATAATTGAATTCTTTAATCGCCCAATATGCTTTATGCTCCAATTTTACTGGTAAGTGACAAATCTTTCTAAAAATAAGTCTGTAAGGAGTCATCCCAATAATAGTTTTATAAGCAGTCCTGTAAGCCCATAATGTTATATCCAGTCTAGTGGACCAATGTATTCTGTTTACAGTCTTTTCAAATATTTGTTTAATCTCTCTATTAGAAACTTCAGCTAACCCACTGGTTTGATTGTGATAGGTAGTAGAGATTCTATGAATAATATTAAACTTTTCTGCCAATCTTTGAATGTATTTATTCTTCAAATGGGATCCTCCGTCAATGATAATCATTGTAGACATTTCGTATCTAGTAAAAATATTTTTCATTAAAAATATTGAAACACTTTTCGTGTCACAACAAGGTAAAGCTTGTGGTTCAATCCAATTTGAAACGTAGTCTACTGCAATTAATATGTATAAGTTACCAAATAAAGGAATAAATGGTCCCATGAAATCTAATCCCCAAACATCAAAGATCTCAACTTCTAACATGAAATTCAGAGGCATTTCATTTCTTCTAGATATATTGCCTACTCGTTGACATCGATCACAAGTTTGTATGTATCTATAAACATCTCTAAAGATAGTAGGCCAATAAAACCCAGCTTGTAAAAATTTTGTAAGCAGTTTTATCAATCCCAAAATGTCCTCCAAATTTAAAATCATGACATTTCTGAATGATTAGCTCAGTTTCTTCATAAGATACATATCTCCTCATAATAAGATCTTTACATTGTTTATATAAATAAGGCTCATCTCAAAAATATGCTTTCGCATCATGAATGAATTTTCTTTGTTATTGCAATGTCAACATAGGTGGCAAAATATCACTTACAATATAATTACTAATATCAGCATACCATAGCATTTTCCACTCATTAATATTATAAAGTTGTTTATCAGGGAAACTGACTGTAATTTCATTGTCGATTTTAGATAATTCATGGTTTTCTAATCTCGACAAATGATCAGCAATTTGATTATCAGTTCCCTTTCTATCAATCACTATAAGATCAAATTCTTGCATCAAAAGTATCCATCTAATTAACCTTGGTTTGACATCCTTTTTTTGCATCAGATATTTAATAGCCGAGCGATCAATGTGCACAACACATTTACTCTCAATTAAATAAGATCTAAATTTGTTTAGAGCATACACAATAGCTAGTATCTCTTTTTCAATAACAATATAATTAATTTGAGCATCATTAAGAGTTTTACTAGCGTAGTATATAACCTTAAAAATCTATTCATACCTTTGTCCAAGAACAGCTCAAATAACATAATCACTAGCATCACACATCAGTTCAAATGATTTTTCGTAGTTAGGTGAAATTATAAAAGGGGCTGCAATTAATTTTTTCTTTAATAACTCAAAGACATTTAAATAGTTTTCAGTAAATTCAAAATTTTTGTCCTTTTCTAAATGTTGGCATAGAGGTTTGGTAATTTTTGAAAAATCATTAATAAAACGCCTGCAAAATCCAACATGTCCAAGAAAACTTCTAACCTCTCTTACATTAGTAGGAGGTGTTAGTTTAGATATAACTTGAATTTTTGCAGGGTTTGCTTCCATACCATCTTCCAAAATTTTATACCCTAACACAATTCCTCCTGCAACCATAAATTGACATTTCTCCCAATTTAGAACTAAATTAGTTTTTTCGCATAACTCCAAAACTTTTTCAAGATAATTTAAGTATGTGTCAAATGATGTTCCAAATACAGAGAAATAAACACTTCCAATCCATCATCAATTAACTTACTAAATATAGACATCATACATCTCTGGAATATTGCAGGTGCATTATACAATCCAAAAGACATTCTTTGAAAAGCAAAAGTTCCAAAAAGACTAGTAAATGTTGTCTTTTCTTGATCCTCAAGAGAAATAGGAATTTGATGGTAACCAGTGTATCCATCTAAAAAACAAAAATATTTGTGTCCAGCAAGTCTATTTAATATTTGGTCTAAAAAGGGTAAAGGGAAGTGATCTTTCCTGGTGGCAGTGTTTAATTATCTATAATCAATGCAAATACGACACCCAGTAACTTGTCTGATAGGTATTAATTCATTATCTTCTTTTGTTTCAACAGTCACTCCTCCTTTCTTAGGAACACATTGAATTATACTTACCCACACACTATCTGAAATAGGATATATAATTCTTGTGTCTAACCATTTCAAAGTTTCCTTCTTAACGACTTCTTTCATCATTGGGTCTGTGGATCAACTCTTGGTTTATATTGTTCATCTAGTATAATTCTGTGCATACAGATTGAAGGACTGATTCCCTTAATATCAGTTAAGGTACAACCAAAAACTTTCTTATATCTGTTTAATGTATCTAACAGACTTTGCTCTTGCAAATCATTTAATTCTGAAGATATAATAACAGGTAATGTAGATGAGTCTCCCAGAAACAAATACTTCAAATGGCTCGGTAATAATTTCAACTCAAGTTCAGGTGATTTTATAATTGACAAAACTAGATTCTTATCAGCATTTTCTATAATATCCAGCTTCTCAAATCTTTCCTGAACATAATCTAATTCTTCATTTTCTATTCATTCAAAATAACTTCATCACTATCTTCAAATTGTTCTTTCTCTTCAAAATGTTCTTTAAAATGTTCATTCAATAGATGTTCACTAATTTCCATGCGAAAACATTCATTATCTCTTTCATTAGCAGGGTATTTCATAGATTTCACAATGTTAAAAGTCACTTCTTGATCGTTAACTCTCATAGTTAATTCTCCTTTTTGAACATCTATCATAGCTTTTCTAGTAGCTAAAAATGGTCTCCCTAAAATGATAGATATTTCTTTATCTTCCTCCATATCTAAAACAATGAAATCCAAAATTTATCAACTTTTACTAACACATCTTCAATAACTTCCTTAGGATATGTAACTGAACGATCCACTAACTGAAGAGTTACCAAAGTAGGTGAGACTTCTTCTAATCCTAACCTTTTGAAAATTTATAGAGGCATAAGATTCATGCTGGCTCCCAAGTCACATAAAGCTCTCCGATAAAATTTTTCACCAATAGCACATGGTACAGTGAAGCTGCCTGGTTCTTTTAATTTTTCTAGAAGCTTTTTATGAATAATTACGGTACACTCTTCTCTAAATGCAACAGTTTCATTATCAGTGAGCTTCCTTTTCTTGTTTATAATATCTTTCATAAATTTCACATAATTGGGCATTCGCTCTAAAGCTTCTATGAAGGGAATATTTACCGTTAATTTTTTAAGAATTTCTAAAAACTTGGAAAATTGTTTATTCTGTTTGTGTGGCTTCAATCTTTGAGGAAACGGTGGTGGAGGTTTCTCCACAGTTATTTTCATTGGTGTAAGTGAATATTTTAATTCTGGGTATTCATGATCCTTTTCTTTTTCGGTATCCACTTTCTTTTTTTCAGTTTCCGTTTCTTTTTGTACTTTTGTTTCCAATTCTTTTCCACTTCGTAATTGTATCACTTTGATTTGTTCTTTTCCTTGATCTTTAGGATTTGGTTCCACGGTACTAGGAAAAGTTTCTAATGTTCGGTTACTAAGCGCAGTAGCGATCTGTACTAATTGGGTTTCAATATTCTTAATAGCAGTTCCTTGATTTTGTAATTGATTTCCTTAAATTTGTAATTGATTTCCTTGATTCTGCAATTGTTGACCCATGTTTAATATCAACTCTTCCATAGATAACTTCTTTTCCTTAATTTGAGTTTTACTGTTAAATCTTGGAGGAAAAGAAGGTCTATAATTAACATTTCCTTGGTTAGATGAA
Source organism: Phalaenopsis aphrodite (assembly GCA_003013225.1). NCBI lineage: Eukaryota > Viridiplantae > Streptophyta > Magnoliopsida > Asparagales > Orchidaceae > Phalaenopsis > Phalaenopsis aphrodite. Next base: position 782,969 of record NEWO01000192.1, on the reverse strand, counting down.
TTTCCTAATGGGTTCACTGGTTTGTTCACCCATTGTTGGTTTGTAGCATAATTGTTATTGCAATTGAAATTTGGATGATTCTTCCAACCTGGGTTATAATAGTTCGAATAAGGGTTGTTGGGTCTATTAATAACATTTAAAGTCTCATATGAAGGTTAAACATCCACAAATTGCCCGGATGAATTCTCTTCCATCAGAGTAAGTGTTGAAGAATAATTCATTCTATAATGATCAAATTTCTTTGATATTGCAGCAATCTGCAAAACTAACATTGATATTGCATCAGAATCATGGATACTAGCTACTTTTTTAGGATTTACCCTTTCAGAGGGCCATTGAAAATTGTTGGTATCCATCTCTTCTATCAACAAATAAGCCTCATCAAAAGGTTTTGACATTAAAGAACCACCAGCCGCAGCATATATAATCGATCTAAGTGATCCCACTAATCCATTATAAAAAGTTTGAATTATCAACCAATCTGGTAACGAATGATGAGGGAATTTCCTAAGAATATCTTTAAATCTCTCTCAAGCTTCACATATTAACTCTCCATCAATGTGACAGAACGATGCTATTTTATTTCTAAGTTTAGCAGTTTTGGATGGAGGGAAATATTTCAATAGAAATTTCTGTGAAAGTTCTCCCCAAGTTCTAATAGATCCTGGTGCTAACGAATTTAACCACATCTTAGCCTTATCTCTAAGTGAAAAAGGAAAAATTATAAGTCTAAAAACATCATTTGAAACTCTGTCATATTTAAAGGTAGCACACAGTTTTAAAAAACTAGCGAGGTGTAAATTTGGATCTTCATTTGGTGTACATCTGAATTGATTGTTTTGTACCATTTGGATAATAGCAGGTTTAAGCTTAAATGAATTAGCAGGTACATCAGGATTTTAGATAGATAAGTGAATTTCATCTGCTGTAAGATTTGCAAAATCTCGTAGGGGTCTAGGTTGCTGTTCATTTGCTATTCTTTGATTATTCATTTTGTTTTCCATAGTAGCAGAATTTCTGGGTTCTCTTCTCAGTCTTCTAAATTTTCTAACAGTGCATTCTAATTCTGAATCATAGGGTATAAGATTTTCAGGTCCAAATTTATGCATACAATATGAAATCAGTACACAGTAAAACAATTAACTAAATATGAAAATAAGTTGCAATTCAAGCAAAAATTTTCTAATAATCCTAATTTATCTGTTACTCTAATTATGATTCTTGTTTACTCCCGGTAACAGCGCCAAAAACTTGACAGCGACTTTATATATGCTTAAAAGTACAAGTATTTAATACTGCTGCTAAAAGATTTAATTCCTCAGCAACAACACCAAAAACTTAATAACAGTTATAGATTCGATAAAGATGTATTTATAAAATATTTAATAATGGTAAAGTCACACTTATCAATGCAAGTATACATTTCGCTCAAGTAATATAGGGCTCTAATGGAGTCCAAGATATCGATCCCACATGGAGTAATATTAGAAGCAATCAACTAAGATTTTAGAATAACAATACTCATTCGCAACAATGGATATCTAATTGCTTATCTGTCACTAATAGACAATTGAAATAAATATGTAATTTTAATAACTCTTAAATAACTAATTATACAAATAAAGTTTTTAATGTGATATTCAATATATAAGAAAGCATCTTTCTCCTTGTCAAGAAATTAAGGGGAATAAATAAAGTGAATTAGTTCAAATGGTATTGTGCCAAATAGGAGCATATCTATTCTTTACCCTTTGGTCCAGACATAAAGATCATTGACTAATCCTACGCTTTTTTACTAAATCTACTGCTATACTGAGAGTATACCGACTCTCACTTCGGAGCTCCCACATTCCCCTCGTCTGAGGGCTAACATCTACACTTCAATACCCAAACGATAGGACTGAATTGAGGATTTTAGTCTGTCACTCTAAAATCTCCAATTGTACGCCCGATAATTTTATTTCCCTATTTATTTGCACCCAACTTCCAAGGGCTTTAACCTCCATGGGATCTTGGATGTAATCTTCACTTTAGTTGTAAAACTCAACATATTTTAGCAAATCAATTGGCCAGATTGAAAGTAAATTAAGATTGAAGTGAAAAGATCATCACAATCTCTTTAACATTTTCATGGTTTAACCAATTCAAATCACCATTCAAAAATCTCAAGACAAGGAGAAAGACAGAGAAAACTACTCAGAACTCATGGGGAAGATACAACAAAACTCGTAATTCATATATAAAAGCAAAGTCATACAACTAAAACAAGTAAATAAAACTTACCTCTAATTTCTCCACAAGTAAACTCCTCGAAGTTCCTCTGAATGTCATCCTTTCTTTACAACACACAAAAGTCCTCTTTGAAGCGGCAAGGAGGAAAAAGTCTCTCACTTTCCCTCCACTCTTACAATCTCTCGAAGAATTCTTCACAATTAGACACTCTCGTAAACTCTCTATACACTAATGAAACCTCTCTAACCTCCAGGACACTCTATTTTCGGCTAACGTCTTTTCTTTAAAGATGTGGATGAATTTTCCCAAGAGTTGCTTAAGAATCCCTCCAAAATTAGTCCTCATCTAATGCATTGTTGGACATAACCGCCGATCTCGCCATCGACGACCTCAAGGGCGCCGTCGGCAGGCCTTCTAAGTGAATTAAATTTGGAGTCTCAGGAAAAGTCCTCCATCGGCGTCGTTGGGCTCGCCGTCGGCGCCCTAGTTCAAATCTTCACACTTTTGTCCTTTTCGCTCCAAATTCGCTCCTTTTTTGCATTTTTGTGCTCCAATGACCCTAATTCATCATTCCTGTAATAAAACATAAAAAATATATTTCTTTAAAGTGCAATATCATACAAAACAATGTAAAATAAGTATGAAAATCTCAACATATTTTTCTTTGGTCAATAGGCCACATAAGACCAATTTTCTTTTAATTGCATATAAGGGATGAAGAAAGTGAATGTTAGCATATTACTTACAGCTATGCAAAAAAAAAGTTAAACATAACTATTAGGATATAAGAGAACAAAGTAAATTATTAAGAAATATTAGATTATAGATTTCATAGGTATAGTAGGGAAAAGACATAAGATCATAGATCCATGTGCCATTAATCTTTCAACCTTATAAATAAGTAGAATTTTCTACCTTTAACCTTAGATGTCAAAACCAATAGACAAATCTAAGGACAAAGGAATTGGAGTAGGAAGTAGAAGCTTTGTGTTACTTTAGAAATTGAAAGCTTCTACGATATAATTAGTTTGTGAGGTTAGAAAGATTTTACTAGTTTAATAAAAGAATGAGTTTTTTTAGTGCTCATTACTAATTATAACTTTTACTTTATTAGTTCAGTGAATCTTTATTTTTTATAATAAGCTATTGAAATTGACACACGAAACCTATAATATTATTTTTAGGTGGAAATTTTATTAGAATTATAGGCCAACAAGCTATGAATACATAAAATTATTAGGGATGGAATCATCTATGTTGCCTTAATAAACCTAGATGTACATCGTTGGAGAAAAAGAGAAGAGCTTAAAGCAAGGGGCTAATTTAAAATTCCTATGTTATTGGAAAATATGTGAGGGCTCATTCTTCATGTAAACTTCAAATTATAGAAACTTGACCTCTCTCTCACCTCAACACCAAACTTGCATGTATTGATAAGTTTATTTTATAAGGGCTTCTTTAGATCGCTTGAACAGTCAAGCTTGTTTGATAGCAAGTTAAAATTTTATCTCCATTAAAATCTTCTTAGAAGTGGAGGAAATCGCAACAAAATAGCTGTATAAGTTTACAATAAGATAATCTATTAAAAGTTTCAACAAAATTTAGATAATTTATGTACTTACAAATTTAGTTTGATGATTACTTTAGTTGTAATTAAAAAAAAGACGATAGAGTACATGCAATACAAGGAATCAAATACAATACAAGGAATCATATACATGATTTTAAGAGGAAAAACTTACGAGGAATCATACACATGATTTTAAGAGGAAAAACTTACAGAAATTATATATTATGGCATAGAATACTATTTGTATCATTTTTGTGTAGATTTATTTCACAACAACATTAATTCATTACTCGAGTAAATTTGTATTATTTTTGTCCGCTACGCACATTTATTTTTTTATAGATATTTAGTGATTCATTTGAGCAAATTTCAAACATGATTTTGAGTAAAGTTCAAATATAAATCGATATAAGTTAAGATAAAGGTGAGTATATTCATTATTTCTGAATTTTTGTATGCTTGTTATAACTTCTAAATCGCACCATGTCTTTAATCTAATGTCAAAACTAGCATACATAAATTCAGAATAATGAATATACTCACCTTTATCTTAATTTATGTTGATTTATATTTGAACCTTACTCAAAATCATGTTTGAAATTTTGCTCAAATGATGTTCGATTCTTGCTTAAGGTATGCTCACATAATACTTGAACTTTATTTGATGCATTTAATAGAATTTGAGAAGCTCTTTCCATAAAATTTTAAAATTTAAGATTTACTTTTTATTTTATTGGACTCAGATTCAAAATTACATATATTTTCAAATTCTTCAAAGCAGTAACAAATTTTAGAGGCTGTTTGATTTGCTAAAAAAGAAATGTAACGTAAAGTTTTTGCAATTTACTAGGATTTTGAATTTAAAATACTTTCGAGTTATTTGATTTACTATAAAATAAACACGTGACTCTATGTAAACAATGTATTCAAAATATGTGTTTTTTATCTAGTGGTGAAACGGTGGCCAACAAGCAGTCGATAGCGGTGAGTGGCGTGGCGGACGGCCAACAGCTGAGGTGGTGGTGACGGAGAGCTGAGGGGGTGGTGACGGTCAGCGACAGTGATGATAGGCAGGCCGTGGTGGCCGACTGCAGGCTAGCGGCAATTATCGGTTGTAGTTGGGGTAGTTGGCAGATGGCCGACAATGGTAGGTGGAGAATGACCGACGATGGCAGGTGGTGGATGACTGAGTTTGGTGAATTTCGACAATGACCGACTACAGTGAATTGTTGTGGTGATGATTGAGGCGGCGACAAAAGACAGGCGATAGACGATGGAGCGAGCGATCAGTGGCGGAGACGAGCAACTGGTGGCGACAGGCGAGCAGGCGTCCAGTGACGACAAACAGTAGACAGCGGCTGGTGGCGGCAACTTGCCTATAGAATTTTACATGAATGACGTAATTCAAATTTGACCAAATTGATCGAATTCTACATCCAATCAAAATGAATTATGATTTAAACTTCAAATTCATTAATACTTTATATTATATTTATAATTCTATCTATGAAAGGCATAATTTTCTCAAAATTTTATAAAAAAATTATAACATACCACTAATTAACTCAATCAAAATAAATACCAGAAGAGTATACTCTAGAGAACTCTATCCGAATGTTTGTCCGAATACGATGGCCTTTATTAACTTGCAAAACTCGTATTTTAATTATAGGGGCCATATATGACGAAATTGTAGGCAAGTTTATAGTTCAACCATCTCAGCGCACCCTTTACCGGACAAAATTTTCGGCTAGTGTCGGTTAGGAAGTAATTATCGAAGCATTGGCGTCTTTCCATTAAATATATTGTTATTTTCATTACTCCCGATTCATGTACCTTTCATCAAGGCCCGTTGGATAAGTTGATCACCATTACCAATTAATATTTGTCGGGGAACATTTTTGGCCGGCTGACAGCTGAATATTTAAATTGCTTAAAACCACACACTCTTTCTTTTGGTAAATAGAATAATTTTAAATGCATTTGTTTCAATTTTTTTTTAATATTTCTGAGGGGGTCCGCTTTACTTTATTCATTGGGGAAAGTTCATTTTTCTTAATTTAATAATGGTTTTCCCCCTAATTTTCATTATTTTTACTATTATTTATTTTGCTTAAGAAGATGAGGTTAGAAAAGCTTTTAAAGTTCAGAAATTTGCATAAATAACACCAATTCTGATTCAATTACTAATTTCACTCAAAATTTGATTTTTACGAGCTAAACACATTTTTTTGTGTACAAAAGTTGTAGGAAAAGATGGATTAGATTATTTACATAGTTGGGGTTTTAAAATTTAAATTTGGATGTGAGACAACTGAATACATAAGAATTGAGTGTTATGCATGTAAATTACCCTTTAAAGGCTCCTCTTCATTGCCAACTTTTTATCGTTTATACTCACTAATACGTTGATTTGTTTTAGTTGATTTTCTTTTAAATTTCGTGGAGTTAAGGGGAAAATTTGCATGCTTTGTCACGTATTAGTCTGATTTCAATAGAAATTGTCTTTCATTTTTCATTGCACCAAATTTTATGCATAACTTGATCAAATCTTTGGGATAATTACCATTTAATTATTTTGGAGCTTTCATGTGTTCATAATCGAATTATTGTGCGATTGTATTGTAGCTCAGTCTGATTAATTTGCATCTTAATAGGCCTGCATTATATTAAAAGTTGCATAGCACATATACTTGTGATGCATAGACGATAATGATTTACTTATTTATATACTATCAAAATTTATTTGTAAGTCGATATTTCTTTGTATAGTCATCAAGCATAAGAATAATGGGTAGCAAGACCTCAAGCAAGGAAATAAACTATGGGCTGGCATATCAGGCATTCAATAATAAAATGAAAGGAGCCACCATCTACCAAAGAAGTATGAGAGTTATTATTTACCCAATATGGTAGGAAAATGAAATCCTAATGTGTAAGTGCATTGCATAATAAATAAATATGTTTTGGTAACTTTGATTCTATGAAATTTAATTAATAAACGAGTAATGTGATTCCGCTATCAATGCGAACCTGTGGTGATACTGAGAGAGACATTTTAGTATGCTAATACACAAGGTAATAAAGCTTGTTATAACGTCTAAATTCAACAATTTTTATATTTGGTTTTATTTATTTATTTTGTTAATGCCATTGTTAGTGTGAGAAATAGTTTTACTTAATATTTGATACATTTTTACTAAATTAATGCACGATGGTGCCCACATCATTATGGTAGTACCTTTCTAGCTAGATCATTATTTATTTATATAATTTTTACTTCAATTAAAGAAATCCAATGTTTAATCAAAATGTTTGGTTGATGTAAGGAATTATTATATTTGTTAAATTTTGAGTTAGAATATGTGAAGAAAGAGCATTTAGTCCATCAAAATACTCACATTTGTAGGCTCAAAAGCTTTGTTCTCAGCACCAAGACAAAATGTCATTAGAATTGGTATATAGAAAGCTTTGTGTTCAGGCATTTGTCCTGATTCTAAGATTCCAAACTCAATGCCTATGCATCAAATCTTAGAATTAAGACACCAAATATGATCTTGATACCCTTTGCCCATTTTTATTATTTATGTAATCTCATATCCTTAGATATACATTTAGTTCAAATAGTATAATTGTTAAAAAGTAGTCAAACAAATATTTTTTGGGTATGAGTTATTGTTATTTTTTACTATGTTCTCAATAGTTTCTTAGGATTTCTTTTGTTATTGATACACCAAAAATATGCATTTTTAGACCGATATTTTATACTTATTTTTTATTATATTGCGCTTTAATGGAAGATGTTTTGATATTTTATTGCAGGTTGTTGCTTTTTAGGGCTTAAAGCAAAAAGAAAGCAAAATGGATGAAATTTGGAGTCAAAATAACGTTTTCGAAGAAATGCTCAGCACCGGCAGTGCCGACGACGCAAAAAAAATTAATGCAGAGATTTTTTACTCAGCGCCAGACCAGCATCGACGAAGCCAAAGGCGGTGCAGACCCCGTTTCTAGAAGGTTCGTTGTATTTGGATGATTTTTTGAATAGTCTTTAAAGGCACCTCTTAGAGAACCAACCTTGGGCTCTGTTTGTGGACGAATTTCATCAGAAAAAGCGCTCCTCTACTTTCATTTTTCGCACCACATCATTGCATTCCACTTCTATATTGGAGTCAATTAGTGATTTTGCTTTCATAGTTTAGAGTTTTTGTGGTGAGATTTAGTGTGAAACTTTCTGTAAGAGTGTTGGAGAAGGAGAAAAGTGAGAGATATCTTCTTCCTGCATTTCTATGGAAATGCTACAAATGATTTGCTTTGAGAAAGAGTTTTCAGATAAGTATTGTTTGTTTATCAGTGTTGTATGAACTTTCTTTTATATATGAAATTTGTGTTTTGTTATTTCTTTCTCATGAAGTCTGAGTAGTTTCCTCTATCTTTCTCCCTACTATGAGATATAGAGAATTGAAGAGATAATATGAATGTGTCAATATTAAAATATAAAATAAATTGTGATGATTTTTCAACTCCGAACTTAATTCACTTTTCAATCTGGCCAATTGAATTATTAAAATGTGTTGTGGAACATATGATTCGAGAAATGAAGTATGAGTTCTACAACAGAGTAAGGATCACATTTGATTCCATGAAGGAGAACATCATTTATAAAATTAAGTGTAAATAAATAGGGAAATATTCTTTGTTGGGTGTAGAATTGGAGAAACTTTAGGGTGACAGACTAAAATCTTCAATTCAATCATAGTGTTTAATAACTGAAGCGAGAGCTAGCCTTTAGGTGAAGGGAAGTGGGAGCTTTGATATGCGAGCCGGTATCCTCCTAGCCTAGCCACAAATTTAGGGACTAAACACTGAGATTAGCCAATGATTTTTTATGCATTATATCAGGGTAGAGAACTAAAATTGCTCCTTTTTTGGCACAATACATATTATGAACATTTATCTCATCTCATTTTACCATAGCCTCATTCTAGCGGGAATGATGCTTTTTTACATAAGAATCTCCATTACATAAAAATAGTTAATATATTACTATTTACTATTTTAAATTTTGCATATTTGATATTGTAATAGTTTAGAAATTTAATTTTGATTACATCTCAACAATTGAAATTTGTGACAGTGATTTCAATTGATTTTCTATGAATTTTCTAGCAAATTTGTCATTTCCACTTTAAACCTTCCCTATAAGATTGATATTAGGGGCTTAAATAGAAAGTACATTATTACTTGATAATGATACGTATACTTGCATAGAATCCAAATATTAATTAAATACATTTAATTAAATTTTACACAATCTATCACAACAAAAAGTCAGATCAAGTTTTTTTCAGTTATATGTATGTTAACCTCACTTTTGGTTAACTCAACTGTATTTCGCCCTTGGTTTCTCCTTTCTAAGACAATTTCTCTTTCCTAGTGCCCATAAGTTGTTGGATGGTCCTGATATAGTTGGCCCAGTCCTTTATCTCCACTCACAGGTCTGCTCCAGAAGACCCTAATTCACTTAGTGCAGTCAACAGCTTGGTGGAAATTCAAATTTTGAATTTTGAGAATCCATGATCTAGTTGAGTTTAGTTTGGCTCAAAGCTTGGGTGGCTTGATAAAATTTGATTGGCTAAAAATAATTAAAGTTAAATTTAGCCTAAAATTAGACTAATTTGAATTAAACCTAGGACAAAAAGTAACCAAAGTTACACCTAATCAAAATTTAATCTAACTAATTTAAACTCAATTCAATGTAATTGTAAGTAAACCTTAAATCTAATAAAATTTCTCAATGAAAATAACTTAACTTAAAAGTAATATGATGTTGTATAATT
>NEWO01000192.1:743592-767266 GCA_003013225.1 Phalaenopsis aphrodite | reverse complement strand
AGATATTTTTTGAACAAATTTGGGTATTTTGGGTGAAATTGGGAATTTTGGTCAAACTTAGGGCATTTTGGTAAATTGGGTAAATTTGGGGGGAAAAAGGCTCAGTTAGGTATTTTTGTGAAATTAAGGTGTCAGCCACCCAATTTAAGCTATTCACTAATGGAATCTCCATTTGGGTCCTCTATGTACTGGTCTTATCTAAACCCTAGCCTAAGGCTAGTGAGTCCAAGGGACCATCTATATGATTCTCTCAAAAGTTCAAGGGATCAAAGTTAACAAGTTTGGGTTTAGGGTTATGAGTGGGGGTGTAATGTGCAAGTGAGTGACATTAGGCCACTAACGAGGAAACAATTTAAGCAAAAAAGAGTTTAGAATTGAAATTATGAGAAGTTGGAATCAAGTTGAGCAGCGAAGAGTTTAGAATTTCTAATGGTGAGGGTTACTTTAGTAGTCCTCTAGGAATAATCCACAGGAAAACCTTAGGGCTAGACACTAGGCAACTAAAGTGGAAACTAGACCTCAACCAAAAGTGAGGTCAACAGTATAAATAATCAAACTTATGCCAAAGTGAAACATAAGTTATCCTTAAATTTTTAAGCATGATAAATCGAACTAAACTTTATTTAAACCTAAAGAAGAACTTAAACTAAAGTTAATCAAGTTTTGAAGCTAAATTTCATTAAAATGAGAACCTAATATTTCAAAATTCCTAGTCTAATCTAATACATCATCAACCCAAAATCTAAAATTAAAAATTGAATCTAATATAAGTGAATATAAACTACTAAATCAAATTAGTACCTAAAACTAAATTCAATCACCAAAATAAATATAAAATATAATTTACAATGTACTTAACAATTGAAAGCTAAATAACATTCAATTAGACGTGCAAGAGCTTAAAATTGAACAAAACAACCATCCCTAATAAATTTAGTGGTGATGGTTCACACTCAAACACTAAGTAAAGGTTAGGTTGGCCCAAGGCTCGCTCATGGGTTATCCTTAGAGCATGCATTAGTATAGTGATTGATCTAGGAAATTCTATTCCAGAGCAATAGATTTAAAACTTGATTGATGGCTAGCTAATGTATATGAACTAAGCCAACTCATTTAGGTAACTCAGTTCCAACTTGACATGTTTATGGAAAATAGGCACAAGTTCGAACATCCCTATATGAGTTGGTCAACTTTTGGACCATTGCTCAAATTTGCACCTCCATGATTCTCTTCTTATTAGCTAGGACCTCTTACCGACGACTTTATATATGCTTAAAAATATAATTTAAATATGGATGTAATAAATATTCAATAATTGAAAAGTCACAATTATCAACGCAAGTATACGTATCACTCGAGTAATATAGGGCTCTAAGGGAGTCCTAGATATCGATCCCACAGGGAGTGGTTTATAACTATGAACTAAGATTTTAGAAAAGCAATACTTTATTCATAACAAAGAAGTTCAATTTGCTTATCTGTCACTAATAGGTAATTGAAATAAATATGTAATTTTAATAACTATTAAATAACTTATGATACTAATGAGGGTTTAAATGTGATATTCAATATATAAGAAAGCATCCTTCTCCTTGTCAAGAAATTATAGTGAATGGATAAAGTGAATTAGTTCAAATTATATTGTGCCAAATAGGAGCATACCTATTCTTTACCCTTTGGTCCAGGCATAAAGAACATTGACTAATCTTATGCTTGTTTATTGAATCTGCGGCTAGGCTTGGAGGATACCGACTCTCACTTTAGAGATCCCACATTCCCCTCACCTGAGGGGTAACATTTACACTTCAACACCCAAATGATAGGACCAAATTGAAGATTTTAGTCTGTCACTCTAAAATCTCCAATTCTACGCCCGATAATATTATTTCCCTATTTATTTGCACCCAACTTCCAAGGGCTTTGACCTCACTGAATCCAGGATGTAATCTTCACTTTAGTTGTACAACTCAACATATTTTAACAAATCAATTGGCCAGATTGAAAGTAAATTAAGATCGAAGTGAAAAGATCATCACAATTTCTTATACATTTTCATGGCTTCACCAATTCAAATTACCATTTCACAAATCTCGAGACAAAGAAAAAGGCGGAGAAAACTACTCAGATCTGATCAGAAAAACACAACAAAACTTGAAATTCATATATAAAATCAAAGCCATACAAACTACAATAAGTAAATAACTTATCTCTAATTTCTCCCCAAGAACATTCCTCGAAGTTCCTTTGAATCTCTTCCTTTCTTTACAGCACACAGAATTCCTCTTCGAAGTAGCAAGGAGGAAGGAATCTCTCACTTTCCCTCCACTCTTACAATCTCTCGAAGAATTCCTTACAATTTATACTCTCTACACTTGTTTCACACTTCAATTTTGAGTTTTCCCCTATTCCAGGCTCTCTAATTTTTGGCCAAAATAGTCTTTTAAAGTTGTGGATGAGCTTTCCCAAGAGTTGCATAAGCATCCCTTCAAAACTTGGCCTTATCCAAAGCTTGAGTAGGCATAATCGCGAGCTCACCATCGGTGGTCTCGAGGGCACTGTCGGTGTGCTTCTGGAGAGTTTTGTCTTATAGCCTTGGGAAAACTCACCGTCGGCGGCCTAGTTCAAATCTCCACATTTTGGTTCTTTTCGCTCCAAGTTCGCTCCTTTTTGCATCTTTTTGCTTCATTGATCCTAATTCATCATTCCTGCAACAAAACGTAAAAAATACCTTTCTTTAAAGTGCAATATCATTAAAAATAATATTAAATAGGTATGAAAATCTCAACATATTTTCCTCTGGTCAAAAGCCCCCAGGTAATTTTAGTACTATATAAAAGTTATGATCTACTGCAGTAGAGTTTTAATTTAGAAATACTATAGGTTTGATTTAAATAAATATCATAGTGAGATTTTATGAAAAAATTCAAGTGATTGAATTAACTTTGTAGCCATAAGATTATCTAGTCATCAAGTTTAAGAGTTCTAGTAGAATATCCAAAAGATAGGAACTTCATGAGAACTCTACTAGCAAAAGACATATTCCATAAACATTAGTTCAGGAATGTATTTAAGTTTTCCCTTTAATTAGGTGTAGTGAAGCCAATTTTTGATTAGGCATATCCTCAAGCTTCTCCTCACTTCCATAATGTTTTTCTTTCTTTTCTTTTTTTTTTCATTTGGATTGCTTTCAATCTTATATATTTTTCTTTTCTTTTCATGGATTCTTTTCAATCCTTTCTTTTTCCTTTTTCATATGAGGATTACTATATCTAGATAGCCTTTAATGATTTTGAACTTCACTTTTCTTTCCCTAAATTTGAAACTCAAGGCATTCCTTTACCCTATAAATATTTCATAGTTTTTACATCAATGAGCCCCAATCGTTTCTTCTCAAAAGAATTTCCAGATATTTAATACTTCAAGATATAGTTTCCTTTACTTTAAATAAGAAACTATAATCTTTTCCTCTTATACTAAAATATTTTAAGTTATAAAATTAATTTTCATTACAAAAATATTTCTTTAAATCTACTATAATATTTAAATAATTACAAAAATATAGTTACCTAAATTAAATTCACTACATGAAATCATATAAATAATTTTTGAAAATATTGAAATAGAGGAAATAAAATAGTTAATCTTTTTCTTCCCTCCCCCAAACTTAAATTTTTAAATATGAAATAATACAGGTGGAAAGAAAAATTGTAAATATAAATCATACCTCAGTATTGTAGGCATTTTCATCATTCTAAAATTTTTGCAGGTCTTCACAAATTTTTACTTCACTTGGTCTGTAATAATATGAGCTATCTACACATATAAATTATTAGAGGAATTTCTGGGTAATGAAATTTTAAAATAAGTATAAAACTAAAACAAGCACCACATTTCCTAACACAACCACAATACTAAACAATTAAATCTAAAATGCAAAAATAAAAATCACATTACATTACAAAATTCTACTCAACATCTATTAAACTACACATGTGCATTTAACTATAACACTAACTTTATAGCAAAAATTAAAAATCATCCAAGTGCACAAAATAATGAAAATGATGCTCCAAATATACATAAACGTCCATTTCTATTTCAAAAAGATCACAGAAATAAAAGTACAAATATAAGTACATCAATTTCATTCAATATCAAAATCTCAAGCTATGTCTTCATCGCTTTGATCAGCAGGTGGATTGGGCTGATACTGAGTATATCGGGGGCACTTAGGAAAAGTAACATCAGACTCACCTCTGTATTGTCAGGCCTGAGCTTCATAATAGACTACCTTAAAATTTGAATGCCTTTGAAGGGACTCACTATCATAATCATGTCGATATTTTAAACCTCCAATCCTTTCATTTATCAATTCTATGTTCTTCTGCTGCAAGGTCAACTCATTCATCAAATCAGAGAGGTTAGGGGAACTAGAAGGTGGAAGGTCATTACTTGTAGAGGGGACATCTCTACTAGTAGAAGGTTCTTGACTTCTACTCCCAGTTCTTCATTTTTCATGGGATTCATAAGTCTTCAAATTAGCCTTACTAATGGGTTTCATAAAGTAAACCCATTCTTCTTCTCCAATTTCAACTGCAAAAATTTTTCAAATTGTATAAATAAGTCCAGGATGTCCTAGACCTCTACTAGTCTCACTCCACGCCATAGTCAATATATTCTTAAGAATGATTCTCCCCACATTTATAGTTCTACTATTTTGAATACAGAAATTCAGAATAGCTCTATCTCTAGTTACCTCACTATGGTGGTAGGTCGGTAACAGAGTAGAGGAAATGAAATAGTCCCACGCCTTAGAGGTGTGATTCAACATGGAAGTAGAAATATTTACCCGTTCTAGTTGATTTATCTTCCATGTTCCTTTCCTGTCAATGATAAAGTTAATCACATTATCAAGGGGGCCTTCCATCATAATAAAGGATTCATATTGACAGCTATAAAAGTCTGGGACTTCATAAAAATTGTTGATGCGGGCGGTAGTAAACTTAATAGGAAATCCATGCACTTGAACGATTCCGTCATCAGAATAAATTACATTGGTGTAGAACTCCTTCACAACATTTGCATCAGCTTTATTGATGGTGTAACAAAAGTTTTCTCACCTCCGCTCGACAATAACTCATTTGATTTCTCCTTCCGGACTTTCAAAAACTCGATCTTGTATGCACTTCTTTCCTTTAAATATGGAAGTAAATTTTATTTGAGCCAATGCATTGACGAAACGAGACTTGTCGAACTCAAGTCTTCTCTTTTGACATGGAGCCATTTAAATCTAATCAAATTATAGAAAAATTCCAAAAATTACTTCAAATATGCAAATCATGGCTTCCAATAGTAATTCTAAGAGTTCAACATTAAGATCCAAGAATTTCTTCAAAAATTTTCTTCACACTCTCAAATTTTTTGGATCTCCTCAGTGTGGAAGAAATCCATGGTGAAAATGAAATATTTTTAGTTTGGAGTGAAGCTCTTACCTAGAGATGATCAAATCTGCTGTCAAAAAGCCTTGAAATCACCTCTCAATCCAAGATCTTTTGAGCCCTAGCTCAAAAATGACGTTTTTAGGAGGAAGGGGATGATGAATAGTGGCGGTTGACTGGTTAAAATTGAGGTTAAAGGTGTTTTTTTGTGAGCTCACCGTTGGCTGAGTCGATGGCGTCGTCGGCATGCTCTATTGGAATTAAAATCATAAGTCTTGGGAAAATCTCGACGTCGGCAGTGTCGAGGGCGCCGTCGGTGGGCTCTATTAATTTTGTCCAAATTTCAGATTTTTGTGATTTCGATCAATTTCAAGCATTAACGACATCTTTTCAATCATTATAGACATAATTTTAAGTGATTATATGATATACTTGGCACAAATAAGCTTTCATAACACAAAACATCGCATTTATATATATATTCCAAGGGGTACAATGCACATTACATAACACACCTAAGTTTGGTATTTTCTCAACCTCAACACATTAATTCAGCATCGTAATCTAAGCGACAACACTCAAAACACTGAAAACAAACATCCTATGCTTAGTCTCAACTATACAAAGATTTACAAGTATACTTCTAAAACAAAGCAAATACAAAGTTCAAATCAAAATATATAGATAGACAGATAGGTAGTAATATAAATTTATTAATCCTCAGACTCGGTACTCGATTATCCTCTGAGATCACCCATTGATTGCACATGAACGAAGAGGCTGTAGAAGGGTCGGAATGGAAATTATTCAGTGGAATCTTCTTCTATTAACTTCATCCTCCTCATCAGTCGTATCAAACTATCTTCAAAATGTCCAGAGTGCTAAAAAATTCCTTCATCATCCAGTCTAGGTGATCAAAGAAATCGGACATATTTTTAGTCTCATTCATGACATTTTGTACCTCATTTTCCAATTTCTTGATTCAGCGCAGGATCACCAGAGACTTATCAGGGACTAAGGGTTGAACTGGCAGTGAATCATGAGATGATTGATCTACTATGATGGCCATGTTATTTTCATCTTCAAAAACTAGGAATCTCTCAGTTGGATCCAAAGGTTTCTAAGGTAGCAGTATCTTTTCCCAATTTTTATAGGACACTTGGAATAGACTGAAAAGTGAGAAAATTGTAGAGGGGTGTCCAAGCCCATAAGTTGATCCATGAACGATCAGGCCCAAAACCGACTTCACAATAATTGATCCAATGTCGATCGACAGTCCCCTTTGAATGTAGTAATTCAAAATGACACTTTCTTTAGAAACCTTTTTGATCTTCATTGTCGGTAACAATTTCGCAGAAATGAAAAAATGCCAATATTTCAAAACGGGATTTAGGAGTGTTGTAGAAAAACTAACATACCCGTTTTCTCTTGTTTCCTAATCGTCAGTTTCGTCCGTTAAATATTGGTAAATTTCATTCATCTGATTTCTCGTTGGGATGAAATTGGAATAGTGGCATACAGGAACATTCTCTATCATGTATAATTCATTCATCTGTGCAAGAGTGAAAGTGATCCATCTTCTTTGCACATAAACAACTCCCTGGTTGATTCCATGTAAATTTGCATAAAATTCTTTGACCAATGGAACAACCACGGTGGCGGTAGTGTAGCACAGCACTTCCCATCCTCACCGCACTATCGTTTCTTCAATATCCATCGTGGGATTATTCAATCCCCGATTTACGAATCCTCATTTTTTGATCAATCTTTTCTTTGTCAGTAACTTGTTGAAGATTCGCTGCGCTTCCGCACTAATAAACTTTTGCCGATTGAAAACTTGCATTTTGGGATTATCAAGGGAATTGGATGCCATAGAAATGAGATTGGTGGAGTTTCACTTCATTTTTGGAGGGAAAATATGAACTAGAAATCAAATTTTTAAGTTTAAAAAGACAATTCCTGCCCATAAACTGCCAATAACTGCCATTTGAACCCAAGTAACCGCCATTTCACCGGTTTCGCCGTCGGCGGGGTCGAGGGCGCCATTGGCGCGCCTTTGTATTAATTTTTTCTGAACTTTCGGGAGAAATCCACCGCCGTCGACGCCCAAGGCAAAATTTTCACAGTTTCGTTCTGGTCCGAATGCGTTCCAATTTTTCTCTATGGATCCAATTTTTAAGATATTTCAAGCATAAATAAGAGTAGTAGAGCTTAATACTACCACATACTAACAATAAATTCAAATAAAAACTACTATAATCGTGATAAAAGTAAAGATAAATATGGGAGGCAATTGTCTTGGAAATTCCACCTTCTGAATGCATTAGCAATCTTTTTATGAAGTTGCCTTAGAACATACCAAGGATCACAAGCTCCCTCAAAATGCCATGCCTCTTGAATAATTCTCCAAAAAGTGTCACAAGTAGTCAAAATATTAAAGAATTTGAAACTTTTTTTAGCATGATTCAAATGTTGAACCCTGTTAATAGGAAATAATTAGAAAACTAATGATTGCCAAAGAATCTATCTAGTCCTTGTAAAATAGTTCCTCTTCTAGAAAGCATACGAATAACTAGTAAAACCCAAATCAAAATGACCAGCTTCAGATATTTTATCATAAAAATGATTGATAAGGGGAATATCACATTTACCACTTCCCCTCCTAACATCAGGTTTCATGATCATGTTAAAATCACCACCCACAAAATAGTTATCATTTGTAGTTTCCTCGATTGGAATGAGTTGAATCCAAAGCAAGTATTTATCCTACAAATAGGAGCTAGCATAAACAAAGGAATCTGATCCCTGGATACTGCAAATATGCACATTACAACAATAATTTCGATTATATTTCACATATATTTCTTTACTTTGCAACAAAACCAAAAACTTGATCTTGAAGAAAAATAAGAATTTAACTTTTAATTTATATATATTGGGATACTACGCAAGTATACGTATCATTATCAAGTAATATAGGACTTTTTGACTAAGACCTAAATATCGAACCCATAGGGAGAATACACAAATTGGATTATTAAACAACAAAATTTCTATTTTTAATAAAAAGAAAATTATCTAAACTAAAGATGATTTTGGTAGTAATGAAAATTTCAATGTTTTTGGTATTTCAAATATTTTGATAGAACAATAACAATTTAAAAAGATAATTAGAGTTTTTGTAGAAGAAAATCACTAAATATGAAAACATCTTTCTTCTTGTTATGAATCATTAATAAGTATAGGAATTATATTGTGGAAGTATGCAAATTGAGTTATTCCAAATAGGAGCAATAATATTCTTTACCCTTACTAGAGATGTTAAAAAGAACATTGGCTAATTTAAAGTTTGAATAGTTCTGAAGACCGACTAGGCAGGGAAGATACTAGCTTTCACTCTAGAGTTCACTCGATTCCCTCTACCAGAGGGCTAACATCTTGTATTAGAACCTAAAATAATAAACCAAGTTGGGGGCTTTAACCTGTCACTTAAAGTCCTCTAACACTATAACCTTCAATGAATATTTCCCTATTTATTTGAACTCAATCATATGAACTGCATTCTCATCCATACAACCTCATGTGATTCTTTTCAATTATTGAGTGAGACAATACCAGCCCGGTTCTTACATGTTCTCACCACAAATTTTAAGGACTGGATTAGCCAAATCAAGAAGTAAATGAAGTGCATGGATTTTAATCATCACAACTTCTTCCATCTTTGAAGATCAATACTTTCCACAACTTCCGTCCACTACTTAATTACTTATTATTTTAAGAATAAAGATAAAGAAAACTACTCAAAATCTATAGAGAAAACAAAAGCACACTTTAGTTTAAAAGAAGAAATCATTGTCAAACCTACAACAAGTCTCAATTAAAACCAAAAGTAGTCTCAAAACAAAAGGATAAAAACTTATCTGAAGTCCTCCCCCAAACACTTGAAGCCTTTGATTCTCTTCTCTTTACAATCACTCAAAATAAAATAACAAAAAGGATAAAAAATAAATAAAAGTTGTGCCTGAAAATCTCTCCGAGCTAACTCCCCAAATGAGAACTTTCAAAACTTTCCAATACTTTCAGGACTCTTTTCTAAGTCCTCTCTCCTTTCTCTTATAATTTCCCAAAAGGTGCCTTGGTTTCTCTTCAAAATATGTCTATATCTAATGTATTTCCCCAAGAGATGCATTCTTTCATGATAATTTTCGTCCATGGTGGTTATAACCACGTATTAAGTTAATGGGTGCCTCAAAACCTCTTCAAAATTTGACAGAAACCAAATTTACTTGTCCAATAACTGCCACTAACGCTTAAGCGCGGGGCCTCTGGTGCTTAGGCACAGCCTTCTCTGTTTAACCGGTGCTTAAGCGCCGGATCTGGTGCTTAGGCACCAAAACTCTTTCACACATTTTTCACCTTTTTGCTCCAAATTTGATCCTTTTTCACTCCTTTAAGCATTTTTCACCTTTTTTTACCTATATCTTCAAGAAAAACACAAAAATATGTTCCATTAAAGTGCAATATCTTAAAAATAGGTATAAAAATGTGTCTAAAAATACTATATATTTTAGGTGTATCAAAATCCCCCGAACTTAAAATGTTACTTGTCCTCAAGTGACACTTCAATCTTTAAAAGCTAAATATGTATGATATGTATATGAGTTTTTTTAGGTGTTACTAAAATTTTGATTTAGAAATATAGCAGTCTCATTTAGAAAAAATATTCAGTAATGAGACCAACTTAAAGTTTAAAAATTCTTAATGTTAAGAAAAATGAAAATATGAGTTTCTATCTAATTTAGAAATATATTGTAGATTTTCCAAATTTAAATTTTGGTTCTTTTATTATCTCAACTTAAAAATTTTCATTAAAAATAATTTTACTTAATATATTATATCTATAAGCTTAAGAGTTTCTCAAGTTTTATACTTTGAAAAGATCAAATGTAGAACCAATTTTTGATTAGGCACTAATCCTTAAGCTTATCCTTCCTAATTTTTTTCTCTTTTTCTTTTTGTTTTTCATTTTCTTTTCTTTCTCTTGCTCTTTTCTTTTTCTTTTCATTTTTGTTCTTTTCTTTTTCTTTTTCAGGTAAGGATTACTATATCTGGATAGGCCTTTAATGAGTTTAAATTCAACTTCTCCTTACCTAAGCAAAGCCTTGATATAGGTCTTTTACTTATAAATATAATAATAGTTTTTCAAATTATTTTAATAAAAAAAATTTAAGTATTAAAAATAAAAGTGTAAATTATCTAAATTTTTAAAAAAATAGAATTTTTCTTACTGAAGATAATTAATTATATTAATCATTTTCTCTTCTAAAAACTTTTTAACTTAAAGTTTTTCTTTATTTCTAAAAATTTTAACTAAATTTTCTTTCTCATTTTTAAAATCAAATTTTAATTCCCTAATATAACTTCATATACATAATCAATTTTTTTCTTTTAAAATCAAATTCACTTGTAGTACATTTGAGAACAAATAAAAATTCCAGTTTTGAAAATATCATTCATCCCCTAAAATATAAATTTTTAACAGATTGAACAGTTTAGCATCAGATATATATAAGCACGAATGAAAATTTGAAATAACATACTAACAATAATTTTTAAACCCTAATAATACAAGAAATAACAACCCTAACAATAATTTTCTATATAGAAATCTTCACTTTAGATGTGCCTTAACCTTCAAAAATCATGAACTCGAGAGGAAGAATGTGATGGTGGCCTTAAAAATGGCAATTTCTGGCTCAAAAATTCACTTTTAACCGACCGCGAATTGATTTTCATGAACCAGTGCTTAAGCGCAGATAAGTGGCACTTAGGTACCTACCTCTCGGGTTTGCACGTGCTTAGGCGTGAGATGTGGTGCTTAGGCACCAATGCACGATTTTAAAAAA
Source organism: Phalaenopsis aphrodite (assembly GCA_003013225.1). NCBI lineage: Eukaryota > Viridiplantae > Streptophyta > Magnoliopsida > Asparagales > Orchidaceae > Phalaenopsis > Phalaenopsis aphrodite. The sequence goes on along the minus strand of NEWO01000192.1, from coordinate 755,922 downwards.
AATTTAAATTAAAGTAAAATACGCTATTTGCCTAAGTAAACCACCTCTAAATGGCCTCATAGCACTTAAATGACTATTTTCAACTTCTTGTAACTCTCCTTTATCTCAAAATTCTCCTTAATAACTATTTCAATTCAAGGCTAAAACAACACATAATTTCACACAAATAAGCTTATATTAATTCACAAACAAACACAAACACTAAAAGCAAGTCTTAAAGACTACAACACTTAAAGACAACGACTTTAAACACATAAAAACATAACTTCAAACATAGAACTTAATTCCATTCTTCATTAGAAGGAATAAATTCAAGTATTTCATTAGTCTCTCCTGGGGCAATAGGAATATAAAATTGATAAAATGAAACGGTGGTGACGTGCTCTGATGTAATCTTCTTCAATCCACTTTGGCTTAAGAAAAATCTCCTTATCTGCTTCCTCTATATAACTAGTGTGGCTAAATTGCATTTTCAATTGCCATCTAATATGCTTAAGGTGTGCATGAATCTCCAATACCTTAGTCTCCAGTACAGACATGGTATTTTCAATTTTGTTGATCTTCTCTGATATCCCTTCAATATTAACAGCTAAGAAACCATTATACATCTCTTGTGCACTTTGACTATAAATTTCTTTTTAATGGTCTCCTCCTTCTTCTTCAAATCCATCTTCCATGAAGACATCATCTTAAAATCTATCTCTCTCTTAGACATTAGGGATAGAAATTATCTAGGGTGAAATTCCTTCACTAAACCCTTCTATTTATAGGCATAAATCCTTTCAATAACTCCTAGGCACGTTTAGAAGCTACCTTGGCACATTTTGCAAACTTCTAGTTAGTTTTCACTTCTAGAATATTAATTTTGCACGGTTTTTTAAACTACCATGCTTAAGCGTTAGATTTGGCACTTAAGCGCAGTGCATATTTTTGCAATAGTTAACTTAACGTCTAAATTCTCATTTTAACATGTCTAGATCACTAAATAAAGACTTAAAATCAATACTAACACATAATAATCTCAAAAATACTACCCCAAATTTTCTTAATCACATATAAAACAACAATCAAAATAAAAACACACTGATAACTATGGGTTGCCTCCCACAAAGCGCTTGGTTTTACGTCGTCAGCCAGACATAACCAGTGCTTACTCTGGTTGAGCAAACATTATTCCATCATTAAACTTTTGCTGATCCCCTATAAAATAAGGTTTTAGTCTATGTCCATTAACTTTAAATGTTTTCTCATACTTAGGATCTTTAATATCCACAGCTCCGTAAGAATAAACTTTAATCACAATAAATAGGCCCATCCACCTAGACTTAAGTTTTTTTTGAAATAATCTTAACCATGAATTATATAGTAAAACTTGTTGCCCTGACTGAAAATATTTAGTAGGAATCCATCGATCATGCGACATCTTCATCTTTTCTTTATAAATTTTGGCACTTTCATAAGATTCATTCCTTATCTCTTCATGCTCATTTAATTGTAACAATCTTTTCTCACCAACATCTTTCAAATTATAATTGAACTCTTTAATCGCCCAATAATCCTTATGCTCAAGTTCAACTGGTAATTCACAAGTTTTTCCAAATATTAGCCTATATTGAGACATTCCTATAGGAATTCTGTATGCAGTCCAATAAGCCCACAAAACATAGTCAAGTTTGATTGACCAATCAATTTTTTTTTGGATTCACAGATTTTTCCATAATCCTTTTAATTTCCTCATTCAATAATTCAACCAAACCACTTGTTTGAGAATGATAAGCAGTAACAATCCTATGATCTATATGATATTTTCTTAATAATTTCTCCATTATGGGATTTTTGAAATAACTTCCCCCATCAGTGATGATAACTCCTGGCATCCCAAATCTACAAAATATTTTCTTTTTCAAAAATTTTGCAATACTTTGAGCATCATATCGAGGTAAAGCAACAAATTTTATCCATTTAGATTCATAGTCCATGGCTAATAGAATATAAAATTTTTTGAAATATTGTATAAATGGTCACATGAAATCTAATCCCCAAACAACAAATATTTGACATAATTGAGGGGCATCTCATTTCTTCTAGAAATATTGCCTACTCTTTGACATTTATCACAAGTTTTGATATAAACATTAACATCTCTAAAAATGGTAGGCCAATAAAATCCAGATTGTAAAATTTTGTATGTTGTTTTATCAAAACCAAAATGTCCCCCAAAATCAAAATTATGACATTTTTGGATAATCTCATAAGTTTCTTCTAACGGTACACATTCGAATATACAGATCCTTTTCTTGTTTATATAAACATGGGTCATCCCAAAAATAAGTCTTTGCTTCATAAATAAATTTCCTCTTATGTTGGTATGTCATTCTATGGAGTATAATATCACTAACAATAAAGTTCACAATGTTGGCATACCATGGAACACACCACTCATTAATAGTGAACAATTTTTCATCTAGAAAATGTTCATTAATTTCATTTTCAAAAAGAGTGGTTTTTCTAATTCAAGCCTGGATAAATGATAAACAATTTGATTTTCAATCCCATTCCGATCTACTATTACAAAATCAAATTCTTACTAAAGAAGAATCCATCTTATAAGTCTAGGTTTAACATCCTTCTTTTTCATTAAATACTTAATAGCAGAATGATCTGTATGCACTACACAATGAGTTTCAATTAAATATGATTTAAATTTATCAAAAGCATATACTATTGCTAATTGCACTTTTTCAGTTGTTGTGTAATTAATTTGAGTTTCATTAAGAGTTTTACTAGCATAGTAAATAACTTTAAAAATTGTATCATATCTTTGTCCTAAAATAATTCCAATAGCATAATCACTAGCAACACAAATTAATTCAAAAGGTTTTTCCCAGTTTGGTGAAACTATAATTGGTGTTGTGATTAGTTTTTCTTTGAATAACTTAAAAGCATTCATGCATTCCTCATCAAAATTAAAAATTGTATCTTTCTCCAGGAAATGTCATAAAGGCTTATCAATCTTTGAAAAGTCTTTAATATATCGTCTGTAGAATCCAACATGTCCTAAAAAACTCTTAATTTCCCTTACATTTGTTGGATAAGGTAAATTAATGATCACTTGAAATTTAGCAGGATCTACTTCCATACCATTTTCTGATATTTGATGTCCTAATACAATTCCTCCTGCTACCATTATTTGGCATTTTTCTCAGTTAAGGACTAAATTTGTTTCTTCACAGTGCTTAACAACTTTGGATAAATGTTCTAAACATGAGTCAAATGAAGTTCCAAACACTGAAAAGTCATCCACGAATACTTCAATCCCTTTTTCAATTAAATTACAAAAAAATGCCATTGTACATCTTTAAAATGTAGCAGGGGCAATCCATAAACCAAATGACATTCTTCTAAAAGCAAAAGTACCACAAGGACTGGTAAACATTGTTTTCTCTTGATCCTCAAAAGATATTTAAATTTGGTGATAACCAGTATATCCATCTAGAAAACAAAAGTATTTATGCCTAGCTAGTCGATCCAGCACTTGATCTAAAAAGGGTAATGGAAAATAGTAATTCCTAGTGGCAAGATTTAATTTTTAGTAATCAATGCATATTCTCCATCATGTAACTTGTCTAGTAGGTATTAACTCATTAAATTCATTTAGAGTTACAGTTACTCCTCCTTTCTTAGGAACACAATGAATTGGATTAACTCATGCACTATCTGAAATAGGGTAGATGATTCCAGCATCTAACCACTTCAACATTTCTTTCTTTACAACTTCTTTCATAACAGGATTCAATCTCCATTGCGGATCAGCCCTGAGTTTGCAGTTCTCTTCCATATGAATTTTATATATACAAATTGAAGGACTGATTCCTTTAATATCAGTAATTATCCATCCAAAGGCTTTCTTAAATTTTTTTAGAATTTTCATCAACCTTTCTTCTTCTTCCATTATTAATTTTGAAGAAATTATATCTAATAAAGTAGAGGAATCTCCTTAAAAGACATATTTTAAATGATCAGGAAGTAACTTCAACTCTAGTTCTGAAGGTTTTTTAATAGATGGATAAAATGATTCATCTTTGTCTATCGTGTCCAAAACTTCAAAACTTTCTCAAACATTGTTTGAATTTTCCTTAAAAAATATCTTAACATTGATTTAATTGCTCTTCTTGCTCGTGTTCCGAGCTTTTTCTTTAGTTTTTTCTTCATAAGTAGTTCTAAAATGGCATTCACTTAGATATCTTATAACATCCATCCTATAACAATCGTTATCTTTACCTTTTGCATTTCATTGATTTTGTAATGTTAAAAGTAATAGTTTGATCATGGACGTGCAATGTTAATTACCCTTTGTACATATCTATCATTGCTCTTCTTGTCGCTCTGAAAGGTCTCCCCAAAATGATAGGTATCTCTTTATCTTCTTCCATATCTAGCATAATGAAATCAACAGAAAAGATAAATTGATCCACTTTCACTAGGACATCTTTTATAACTCCTTTAGGGTACGTTATTGAATGATCTGCTAACTACAGAGTTACAGTAGTAGGAATTATTTCTCCTAATCCCAATATTTTAAATATTGATAATGGCATAAGGTTAATGCTTGCACCTGAACCATAAACCTTTCCCATAAAATCTGTCTCCTATTTCACATGGAATCGTAAAGCTGCCAGGATCTTTAAGCTTTTCAAGAAGCTTCTTCTGAATTATCGCACTGTACTCCTCACTAAGTGCAACAGTCTCATTATCTTCAAACATCCTTTTCCTATTGAGAATATCCTTTATAAACTTTACATGGCTCGACATTTGTTCTAAGGCTTTATTAAATGGAATATTAATTGTAAACTTCTTAAATATTTCTAAAAATTTTTAAAATTGTTTATCCAACTTCTGCTGATGAAGTCTCTGAGAAAATGGAGGTGGTTGTTTCTCTAAATCAATTTTTAGTGGAGAAATAGGTCTCTCAGAATCTTTTGGAGCGTCCTCTTTTGACTCTTCAATTTTTTCTCTCTCTACTTCAATTTTGTTTTGAACTCGACCTTCTAACTCTCTTCCGCTTCTAAGTTGAATGGATTTTACTTATTCTTTATTGTGATATTTTGGATTTGATTCAGTATTACTAGAAAGTGTTCCTTGGGATCTAGTAATTAATGAATTTTTTATTTACCCAAGTTGATTCTCAATATTTCTAATTGTAGCTCCTTGACTTTGTAATTGATTTTCCATTTGTAGCATCACTTCTTCTATAGATAACTTCTTCTCCTTAAACTATGTATTACTATTGAAAAGAGGAGGATAAGTAGATCTATAGTTATTATTCCTTTGGTTGTTCCAGTTTCCCAATGAGTTTCCTTCGTTGTTCCCTCATTGTTGATTATTACTACCCAAATTGTTATTCTAGTTAAAGTTGGGATGGTTCTTCCAACCTGGGCTATAATAATTTGAATATTGGTTATTCTACTCATTATTTATGGCATTCAAAGTTTCCAATGATGCTTGAGAATCTACCATTTGGCCTATTGAATTCTCTTCAATCATGGAAATTGGTTGAAAAAAATTCATTCCAAATTGATCTAACTTCCTTAAAATTGTAGTAACTGGATTTGCTAACATGGTAAATGCATCCGTTTCATGAATATTGGTTACTTTCTTAGGATTTAGCCTCTCAGAAAGCCATTAGAAATTTTTGGTAGCCATTTATTCAATTAAAGCATAGGCGTCATGAATTGATTTTAACATTAATGAACCACCACCGGCGGCATCGATAATTGATATAAGAGATCCAACAAATCCATTATAAAAAGTATGAATTATTAACCAATTTACTATAGCATGGTTTGTACACTTTCTTAAGAGCTCTTTAAATGTTTCCCATGCTTCATAATTAGGTTCCTCTTCAAACTTATTAAAAGATGTAATGTCATTTCTAAGCTTTGCAGTTTTTGATGGTGGAAAATATTTAGCATGGAATTTTTGTGCTAAATCAACCTAAGTTCTGATAGATCCACGTGCTAACGAATTCAACCACATCTTAGCTTTATCTCTCAGTGAGAAAGGAAATAACCCAAGTCTTATGACATCATCTTATACACCATCGTATTTAAATGTAGTGCTCAATTCTAGAAAATTGGCAAGATGTAAACTTGGATGTTCAGTTGGTGATCCCTAAATTGATTAATCTGATACCATTTTGATAATATCAGGTTTAAGCTCAAATGAATTAGCCACTACAGTAGGTTTTTAAATACTAACAGGAAGTTCATCTACAGAGGGTTGGCATAATCTATTAAAGGTCTAAACTCTTGATGAATTTCAGCGTTTTGATTATTTTGGTCTGCCATTTCTGTATTTTTTTGGATTTTTCAAAATTTATAATTTTTTTAGTTTTTCTAATTTTTCTAAAAGTTCTTTCTAATTCATAATCGTAGGGCAGTAGTCCTTCAGAACCTGAACTATGTATACACTAACATATAATAAAATAAAATAAAATAAACAAACAAAATAAGATAAGATAAGATAGCTTAAAGTTTAAATAATACTTTCTAAAAGTAGAAATTTTCTTTTAAAATCAATTTCTCCCCAGCAACAGTGACAAAATCTTGATCCCTGGATACTGTTAATATGCACAGTACAACAATAATTCATATTATATTTCACTTAAATTTCCTTACTTTGCAACAAAATCAAAAACTTGATCTTGAAGAAAAATAAGAATTTAACTTTTAATATATGTATATATTAGGATACTACATAAGTATATGTATCGTTATCAAGTAATAAAGGATTTTTTAATTAAAACTTGAATATCGAACCCACAGGGAGAATACGCAATATGCACTATTGAAAAACAACTTTCTATTTTTAATAGAAAAATAATTATCTAAACTATAGATGATTTTTGTAGTAATGAAAATTTAAATATTTTTTTGGTATTTTCAATATTTTGATAGAACAATAACAATTTAAAAAGATAACTAGAGTTTTTGTAGAAGAAAAGTACTAAATATAAAAATATCTTTCTTCTTGTTATGAATCAGTAATAAGTATAGGAATTCTATTATGGAAGTATGCAAATTGTGTTGTGCCAAATAGGAGCAATAATATTCTTTATCCTTACTAGAGATGCTATAAATAATATTGTCTAATTTAAAGTTTGAATAGTTCTGAAGACTGGCTAGGCATGGAAGATACTAGCTCTCACTCTAAAGTTCCCTTGATTCCCTCCACCTTGGGGCTAACATCTTATATCAGAACCTAAAATAATAATCCAAGTTGGGGCCTTTAACCTGTCACTTCAAAGTCATCTAACTCTACACCCTTCAATAAATATTTCCATATTTATTTTTACTCAATCATATGAACTACATTCTCATTCATACAACCTCATATGATTCTTTCCAATTATTGACCGAGACAATACCAGCCTAGTTCTTACATGTTCTCACAACCAATTTTAATATTTAGATTGGCTAAATCAAGAAATAAATGAAGTGCATGGATTTAAATCATCACAATTGCTTCTGTCATTGAAAATCAATACTTTAGACAACTTCCATTCACAACTTAATTACTTATCATTTTAAGATGAAAGATAAAGAAGACTACTCAGAATCCATGGAGAAAACAAAACCACACTTTAGTTTAAAAGAAGAAATCATTGTCAAACCAAAAACAAGTCTCAATTAAAACCTAAAGTAGTCTCAAAATAAAAGGATAAAAAATTATCTTAAGTCCTCCACCAAACTCTTGAAGTTCCTTTGATTCTCTTCTCTTTACAATCACTCAAAATAAAATAAAAAAGGATAAAATAAAAGTAAAAGTGGTGCCTGAAAATCTCTTCGAACTAACTCCCCAAATGAGAACTTTCAAAACTTTCAGGACTCCTTTCTAAGTAATCTCTTCTTTCTTTTATATATTTCCAAGGGGTACCTTGGTTTCTCTTCAAAATATGTCTAGATTCAATGTATTTCCCCAAGAGATGCATCCATTCATGATAATTTTTCTCCATGGTGTTTATAGAAGACCTAAGACGACTGCCAACTTGATCCCCGTCTGAATAATAAATGCCTTCATGTATAGAATTACTTTAATTTAAATGTTAAAGCTTATTTTTCCTCTTGATTTTTTTCTTTATGATTTCTTAATTAACCATTCCTACTCTAAAAATTTAGCAGCCTCTTGTATCATGTCATTAGAATCATTATCAATAGAAATATGAGTTGTAACTATTGAAGCCACCAAAATAGGGTGATTGGAAAGTGATAATGGCCCATCCCACAACATCAAGTGTAGTTGAGTCAAGATTGAGTTCCTGAAATTTAGAAGTATCATGCAAAACAGGACTAGGTAAACTAGTATCAGAAATAAGCAAAACATAATTTGGAGCAGCTTTATCAATGTTTGATTGTGGTGGGGTTATGTTCAGTAGATAAGAGATTATGTTTTGAAAACTTAATACGATCCTGACCTTTATCATAATCTTTAGAATCATTATCAATTTTATCAGCTCCAGCTCTCAGTTGTTTTTTCAAACAATAGCAATGATAGGAAGTATGGCCAAACATATGAAAATGGGAACATTAATGAGGATAGCGCTCAATTTCAACAAGTTTCCAATAGCCTTGGTTAGGTGTGTTAGCATCTATTTTTGGATGTAAAGAGTGTAGGGTATCCACTTGCATGACTCAGGATAGTTTACGATAGGTCTAACATTTGATAGTTAAAACACCCACCCGAGACCTCTTTGGCATTGATGGGCACATAGTAGATTTCACTTAGGTGAAGGCTGGTTGATATTTTGTTCTTCAGATGACTCCAATCAGGTTGACAAATATTATGTGTCGCGTCGCGTAGGAAATTGACTCAAATTGGCCCGATCATTGATGAACTTGTCCAGATGTCCCCGGGTGGAGAAACAGACTACGACTAGGAGTTTGATATCAAATCATGTCCATCCAAAGGCTTTTTTATATCTTCTTAAAATTTAAAAAAAACCTTTGTTTTTGAGCTTCAGTTGATTCTAAGGATACGATAACAAATAATGTAGATAAATCTCCTAAAAAGACATATTTTAAATGTGTAGGATGTATTTTCATTTCTAATTTAGGATGTTTCACCCTTAAAGGAATAAGATTTCTACTATTCTCTGTAGAAACTAAAAGTTCAAATTTTTCGTGAAAATAATCCAATTCTTCATTACTCACTTCTATAGATTTATCTTGAATTATATTTTCATTTTCATACTCCAAATGTTCTTCTTCAATTTTATTTTCACATGCATATATGAAATATTCATTGCTTAAATAATCATTAATTTCCATTCCAAGCATTCATCATCACTTCCTTTTGCTGGGTATCTCATTGATTTTGAGATATTAAATGCAACTTCATAATCACTAACTCTCTTTGTTAACTCTCTTTTTTGCACATTAATCAAAGCTCTTATAGTGTCAAGAAATAGTCTCCCTAAAATGATAGGATTTTCTTTATCTTCCTCCATATCTAACACAATAAAATCCACAGGAAAGATAAATTTATGAACTTTCACTAATACATCTTCTACAACTCCTTTAGGACAATTAATTGAAGAATCAACTAACTGAAGAGTTACAGTAGTAGGGTAAATTTCTCATAAGCCCAACCTTCTGAAATTGATTGAGACATAAGATTAATACTTGCTCCCAAGTCACATAAAGCTTTTCCAAAAAATATTCCGCTGATAGCACAAAGAATAACAAAATAACCAGGATCTTTTTGTTTCTCAAAAAAATTTTTGGTCGCTACACTCATCATCGATTGCAACTATCTCATTATTTGTAAACATCTATTCTTGTTAAGTATATCCTTAATAAACTTCACATAGCTTGACATTTGTTCCAGGGATTCAATAAAAGGAATGTTTATAGTTAATTTCCTCAATATTTCTAAAAATTTCATAAATCGGTTATCTCTGATATATTTTTTTGAATCTTTGAGGAAATGGAGGTGGTGGTATTTCTACATTCATTTTAATTAGGTTAATAGAATATTTTGAATCAAGATGAAAATCTTCGCTAGACATTTCATTTTGCACCCGATTTTTCTCAACTTCAATCTTTTTTTGAACTTTTGTTTCTAATTCTTTTCCACTTCTTAGTTGAATAGCCTTAATTTCCTCTTTATTATGATCTTTACGATTAACTTCAACATTATTAGGCAAAGTTCCTGGAGGTCTATTGTTAAGTGCAGTGGCAATTCATTCCGACTAATTTTCTATGTTTTTAATTGTAGCTCCTTGACTTTATAATTGTGCTCCCATTTGCAGTATTAATTCTTCCGTTGACAATTTCTTCTCCTTTGTGAATTGATATTAAAACCTAGAGGATAATAAGTTTTACAGCTATAATTTCTCTAATTAGTGGAATTTCCTAATGGGTTCGCAGAATTGCTCACTCGTTGCAGATTTATATCATTAGAGTTATTATTTTTCCAACTAAGATTATAATAATTTGAATAAGGATTATTAGTTCAGCTATTTATTGCATTTAAATTTTCATACTATGATTGAGAATCTATCATTTTTCCCAATGAATTTTCCTCAAACACAGAAGGTGTCTGAGGATAATTCATCCCATATTGATCTATCTTCTTTGATATTTGATACACCAAAAATATATGCATTTTTAGACCCATATTTTATACTCATTTTTAGTGATATTGCACTTTAAAGGAAGGTATTTTTCATGTTTTATTACAGGTAGTTGATTTTTAGGACTTGCAGCAAAAATGATGAAATTTAGAGTCAAAATGGAATTTCTGAATAATTATTTAGTGTCGATGACACCATTTGACAAAGAGCGTTGTTTAATTAAATGGCCACTGGCACCGACGACGCCAGACACAGTGTAGGCCTTATTTCTAGAAGATTTGATGAATTTGGACTCTTTTTGAAGAGTTTTTGGATGCACCTATTGGAAAAGAGACCTTTTGCGCTATTTAGAGCTGAAATTGATCAGAAAAGACATCCTTCGAGCCCCTTTGCACCCTTCAACCGCTTTCCACTCTCTTTTACGCTATTCCACATTCCGTATAGCCACTTAGAGTCCATTAGTCATATATTTTTCTTTATATTTTTGAGTTTTTATAGTGAGTTTAAGTGTGAATTCTTCTCTAAGAGTGCTGGAGAGGGAGAGAAGTAAGAGATTTATTCTTTCTACATTTCCTAAGAGAGGCTACAAGGGATTTGCTTTGAGAAAGAGTTCGAGAGAAGTGTTATTTGTTTATTATTGTTGTATGAACTTTCTTTTATATATGAAAATTTTATTTTGCTGTATCTTTCTCATGAAGCCTGAGTAGTTTCCTTTATCTTTCTCCTTACTCTAAGATAAGGTGAAATGAAGAGATAATTTGGATGTGTCAATATTAAAATATAAAATACATTGTCATGGTTTTTCAACTCCTTTTTTAATTTACCTTTCGATTTGGCCATTTGAATTGTTAAAATATATTGTGAAAGATATGATCCGGGAAATGGAGTATGAGTTCTACAATAGAGTGAAAATCACATTTAATTCTATGGAGGAGTGTTTTGTTTATGAAATTAAGTGCAAATAAATAGGAAAATATACATTGTTGGGAGTAAAATTGGAGATTTTAGGTTGACAGACTAAAATCCCCAATTTGATTGTAGTGTTTAAGAACTAAAGTGGGAGTTAGCCTTCTGGGGAAGGGAGGTGGGAGCTTTGGAGAGAGAGCCAGAATCCTTCTAGCCTAACCATTGATTTAGGAACTAAACCTGAGATTAGCCAATGATTTTCTATAACACTGAATCAGGGTAGAGAATTAAAATTGCTCCTATTTGGCAGAATACATATTTAAACCATTCATTTCATCTCATTTCAGCAAAAAATCATTGTAGTGGGAAAGATGCATTTTCATATTAGAAAACTTCATCACATAAACATAGTTTAGTAGTTTCTGTTTCAAACTTTGCATTTAAATTTTGCTAGTAGTTAATAATGACAGTAATTTCATTTTATTTCTATGAATTTCCTAGTTAATTTATCATTTCAAATTTAAACCTTCCTCGTGGGATCGATATTTGGGACTTAAATAGAAAGTTTTATATTACTTGGTAACAATATGTATACTTGTGTAGATTCCCAAAATTAAGTGCTTAACGTTATTTTTAATAAAATACCACATCAAGTTTTTGACATCATTGTAAAGTGGAGACAACTTTATAATTTTACACAACTATATTTTCAGAGATCAAGTTTTTGGCGCTCTTGCCGGGGAATGTAACGGTAAATTAAATAGATTTGGTAAAATAGGAAATATAGAAAT
>NEWO01000192.1:668124-742422 GCA_003013225.1 Phalaenopsis aphrodite | reverse complement strand
AACCTTATTATTCTCTTGGATTTAACTCTAACCCTAACCCACAAGTTAAGGAAAAGAAGTTGACGATGGAAGAAGTAATGTTGAATATGAAAAGTCAAATACAAAATCAATGGGCTGTTATTAGAAATATTGACAATCAATTAGAACATAATGTTACAGCACTTAGTAACAGACCTTCGGGAATTCTTCAAAGTAGTGTGGAAGTTTATCCAAAAGATCCAAATATGGAACTATTCAATTATGATGTGGAAAGAAGTGGAAACAAAAATCCAGAGAGAAACTGAAGTTGATTTTAAAACGGAATAGATTGAAAGTGACCATAATGAAAATGAACAAATACAAGTTTCTTTAAGAAAACCACTACCTCTATTTCCTCAATGATTGAAGCAAAAGAATAAAGACAAATAATTTGCAAAATTTTTGGAAATCCTTAAAAAGTTAACGATAAACATTCCTTTCATTGAGGTTTTGGAACAAATTCCAAGTTATGTGAAATTTATGAATGATATACTAAAAAAGAAAAGGAAGTTTGCAGATCATGATACCGTTGCACTCAGTGAAGAGTGTAGCGCTACTAATAAAAAAAAGCTTCCTGAAAAGTCAAAAGTTCCTTGTAGTTTTACTATACCTTTTGCAATTAGTGAAAACTTTTATGGAAAAGCTTTATGTGATTTAGGAGAGAGTATCAATCTTATGCCTCTATTAATTTTTAAATGTTTAGATTTGGGAGAGATCTCACCTACTACTATAACTCTTCAGTTAGCTGATTGATCAATAACTTATCCTAAAGGAGTTATAGAAGATGTATTGGAAAAAGTCAATAAATTTAGTTTTCTTATAGACTTTATAGTATTAGATATGGAGGAAGACAAAGAGATTCCTATTATTTTGGGGAGACCATGTCTTGCAATAGGGAGAGCTGTGATAGATGTGCAAAAAGGAGAATTAATAATGAGTGTTAATGATCAAGAAGTAACTTTTAATATTGCAAAAGCTACAAAATATCCTGCAATAGAAATAGATAATGAATGTTTTAGGATGGAAGTTACCGAGTATCTAAGTAATGAGCAATTTATGAAAGTGTTTGAAGAAAAATTAAGGAAAGAAGAATTTTGTGAGAATGAGAATGAAGTAAAAAAAGAGAATTTAAATTATATTTAGGACAAATTTGAAACTTTAGATTTGTTGGAAAATGATAATAAAAATCTTATTCCTTCAAGTACTAAACCACTTGAACTTGAATTGCAAGTATTACTTGCCCATTTAAAATATGTGTTTTTAGGTGATTCATCTACATTTCCTGTTATTGTATCTTCCTAGTTAATAGAAATTCAAGAACAAAAATTAATAGATATGTTGAAAAGATATAAAAAAGGATTTTGGATGGACTTTAGTAGATAATAAAGGAATTAGTCCTTCAATTTATATGCATAGAATTCTATTAGACGAAAAATACAAACCTAATACTGATCCTCAAAGGAGATTAAACCCAATAGTGAAAGAAGTTCTTAAAAAAGAAATCTGAAAATGGATAGATGTTGGATTTATATATCCTATTTCAGGCGGTTCTTGGGTGAGTCCAATTCACTGTGTTCCAAAGAAAGGAGGAGTGACCCTTGTAGTAAATGAGAAAAATTAATTAATTTTAATAAGAGAAGTTACTGGTTGGCAAATTTGTATAGACTATAGAAAATTAAATATGGCCATCAAGAAAGATCACTTTCCTTTACCCTTTCTAGACCAAATGTTGGATAGATTGGCTGGAAACAAATATTACTACTTTTAGATGGATATACTTGGTATCATCAACTTCCAATTGCTCTTGAGGATCAAGAGAAGACAACATTTACAAGCATTTATGGAAAATTTGCTTTTTATAGAATGTCTTTTGGACTATGCAATGCACCTGTGACAATTTAAAGATGTGTGATGTCAATTTTTAGTAACTTGATTGAATATGGAATGGAAGTATTTATGGGTGATTTCTCTGTATTCGAGACTTCCTTTGAATCATGTTTAAAAAATTTATAAAAAGTTCTAGAACTATGTGAAAAAATTAAACTAGTATTAAATTGAGAAAAAAGTCAATATATGGTTGCAAAAGGAATTGTACTTGAGCATAAAATTTCTGAAAATGACATGGAAGTAGATCCTGCAAAACTTCAAGTTATTGCAAAATTACCAGCTCCTACTATGGTTAGAGGGGTAAGAAGTTCTATTGAACATATTGGTTTCTACAGGCGTTATATAAAAAATATTTCAAAAATAACTAAGCCATTATGCTAACTTTTAGAAAAAGATACAAAATTTGATTTTAATGAGGAATGCATAAAAACATTTGAACTGTTGAAAGAAAATTTAATCATTGCACCTATAATAGTTCCATCTGAGTGCGAGAAACCATTTGAAATAATGTGCAATGCTAGTGATTATGCTATTGGACCTGTTTTATGATAAAGGCACAATAAAGTTTTTAAAGTAATATATTATGCTAGTAACACTCTAAATGATGCTCAAATTAATATCACTAGTACTGAAAGAGAGTAATTAGATATTGTCTATGCTTTTGATAAATTTTGACCTTATTTGATTAAGAACCAAATGTATAGTGCATACAGATCAATCTGCTATCAAATACTTGATGCAAAAGAAGGATGCTAAACTAAGATTAATTAGTTGGATACTTCTATTGCAAGAGTTCAATTTTATTATAGTTGATAGAAAGGGAAATTATAATCAAATAAATGATCTATTGTTTAGATTAGAAAAGGAAATATCAACTAATGTTGTAAATGAAATTATAGAAAATTTCCGTGATGAACAATTATATAATATTGATGAAATGAATATACCGCGGTATATTGATATATTAAATTATATTTTAAGTGATATTCTACCATAAGATATTAAGAATCAATAATTAAAGAAATTTATATATGATTCAAAATTCTATTTTTGGGATGACCCATAATTATATAAATAATATAATAATCTATTTATCAGAAAGTGTTTGCCTTATGAAGAAACTCAACAAATAATTGAAAGATGTCATGATTCTGAATTTGGAGGAGAATTTGGAACAAATAGAACTTCATATAAAATTTTGCAAGCTGGATTTTATTAGCCTACTATTTTTAGAAATGTCAATGAATATTATAAAACATGCGATCAATGTCAACGAGTAGGAAATATTTATAGAAGAAATGAAATGCCTCTAAATTATACATTGGAAGTTGAAAATTTTGATACGTTGGGATTAGATTTTATGGGACCATTTATGACTTTGTTTGGAAATTTTAATGTATTACTTGTTGGTGATTATATGTCCAAATGGATTGAAGCTATTGTTGTACCAAAATGTGATTCTCAGAGTGTTTCTAAATTTTTAAATAAAAATATTTTTACAAGATATGGAATGATGAGAGTAATTATTATAGATGGAGGATACCATTTTAGGAATAAGAGAATCGAGAAAGTGATTAAAAAAATATGATATTATGCATAAATTTTCTACTATTTATCAACCTTAGACCAGCGGTCTAGTAGAGATATTAAGTCGTGAAGTAAAATGAATTTTAGAAAAAAGCTGTAAATCCCCATAAATTGGATTGTTCTGCTAGATTAGATACTATATTATGAGCATACAAAACTGCTTATAATACCTCTATAGGAATGTCCCCATATAGACTTATTTTTGGAAAAACTCCACTTACCAGTAAAAATGGAGCATAAAGCATTTTAAGCTATTAAGGTATTTAATTTTAATTTAAAAGATGCTGGTGAGAAAAGATTATTGCAACTCAATGAACTTTAAGAGATTAAGAATGAAGCATATGATAATGTCAAAATCTACAAAAAAGAAAATGAAGATATGACATGATCGAAAGATTATTAACAAGAAGTTTGAGCCTGGACAAGAAGTTTTGTTATATAATACAAGATTGAGATTATTTCTAGGAAAATTGAAATCCAGATGCTCAAGACCATTTAGAGTGATTAAAAGTCTATCATTATGTAACTGTTTTTTATTAAAGATTATAAAACTATAAAGATATTTAAAGTTAACGGGCATCAATTGAAACATTATTTTGAAGAACACATGCCACAATTTAAAAAAAAATTTATGTTAAGTCATCCTGATTAAACAATGGTACATCGGGCTGACGACGTTAAACCAAGCGCTTTGTGGGAGGTAACTCATATATAAATCTATATATATTTATATATTACTATTTTGTTTCATAAGTGCTTTTAGGAAATAATAATATTTTTAAATCTTACATAATCCTATATAACATAAATTAAGAAAAATATTGGTATTGAAGGAAAAATTTGGAATCAAATTGAACAAAAAAATAAGAGACACAATTTTGGCCTCTAGCGCCGATGGCGCCCGTCTACATGGACGGCAGTGCCATCAGGAGCATTGACGGTGTCCCGAGTAGTTTCACACTTTCAGGATGAATGTGGTTGACTTTGGCAGGATTTCACTCTTAAATAACCACCAAGAGGTGTTTTTAAAGGCCTAAAAACTGCCTTGGACGACTGAAAAACTTCCAAATTTTGAGTTACGTGGCTTCCAATTCCAGAAATACTTCAAAGTGTGGAATTTTCAATAGAATAAACTTTATCAATTTTTATGTGCAGAGATTAAAGGACAACATCATTAAGAAAAAAGTACTTATCAAGGAGAGAGGCCTTTTCAATCATGGATTGAGTAACCTAAGTTCAAAGTTTGAGAAAATCGTTGTATAGAGACATTGGAAAGTTCTATGCTACACTATCGTTGCAGTTATTGTACTGGTAGTAATGGAATTCGATGCTAAATTACATGAAAATTCCCAAAGAGTCATCTTCTTTTGAGGTAAGGTTGTATCATTTACTCCGACTTGAGTTAATGATTTGTATATGATAGAAAACATTCAAAGCTATCATTATACAAATTTTATCCCAATGTGAGATATGATGCAAGATGTATATAACTTTCTGCCGGATGAAAATGAGAATTGAGAAATTAGAGATGAGGGATACATTGGTTTCTCCACTTCATTGCTTATCATTGCTTAATCCAATATCAAAATAATGACATTTCTTAATATCTGCAAAATTACTCCCTACCATGAAGATTAGTAGAGTTACAAGAGAAAGTGTCATTTTAAACTCTTGCATTCAAATGGAAAAGCCCATTGATGTAGGATCAATTATTTTTAAATTTATTTTTAGAATTATTATGAATGGGTCAATATGTGGACTGGAGCCTCCTTCCACAATTTTCTTACTTTGCAGCCAATCTCAAGTGCCATATGAAAGTTGGGAGAAAGTATTATTACCTTGAGAGCCCATGATTCCTATAGATGACAAATATATTAGGAATGAGAATGATGCAGTAGATGTTATCTTGGATTATTCATAACATGCTTCAACACCATCAATGCCACAAACGGTTTGAAGTTCAATAGCTTTGGAGAAGAAAATAAGGAAAATAGAAAGAGAACTTCAGAGTATTATGAATGCAATAAGAAATCTTTACTACCTTTTTGATCACCTAGATTGGCAGATGAGAGAGAACTTTGATCATACTATAAAATTTGAAGTAGGATTGGTGTAGATGTTCAAGAAAAATAGATGGATCGATGAAAATTTGACTGATCAATTCTTGTACCGACTCTTCTACAATTTGTATGTCCATTACTAATCTATGGGAGATATTAGAGGAGGAGAAAGTACTGAAGATGAAGCAGAATAATTGAACAAATTGAACTCTCTACTATTTTAAAGTAATTATGTTTTTAATGTGATTGTGTAGATTTAATTTACTTTACTTTATATTGCTTTAAAACTCTATCAACTTTGATTGTGTGTATAGTTTTGTGTCAGTATTCTAGTGTCGTGGTTTGATGTCAACGTTGAATTATAATTTTTTTTATTTTATGTATATGAAAGTATGATTAGAAAATTGTATTTATAAAAAGTGTATTTTCATATATAAAAGTTAGTTTGGTGTTGTTTGTGAAAATGCTTGTTTTTTAATTATTTTAAGATGAAAATTAATGTTCAAAAAGACAAAATAGACTTTGGAGAGAATTGAAAGAAAGTTGAAAATTGCAAGATATAAAAAAAGTGAATTTTTGGCAACTAGCGCCAACGACACTGACAAGGGCGCCGACCGTGCCCTTGACCTAAATACCTTAAAATTCATGATTTGCATAGTAAAAACACCATTTTTACCCTTTTGGTCACCTTCAACTTCAATTTTTTGCACCTAGTGCTTATTATTGCTTGGATTTGAGGCAATTTTAAGGAAAAGGAAGTTTGGATTTCATCTTCTCTGGGTAAGAGCTACACTTTGAACTAAAAAAATTTGATTTTCACCAAGGATTTCTCTTACATTGTCAAGGGCGCCGACCGTGCCCTTGACCTAAATACCTTAAAATTCATGATTTGCATAGTAAAAACACCATTTTTACCCTTTTGGTCNAGGAAAAGGAAGTTTGGATTTCATCTTCTCTGGGTAAGAGCTACACTTTGAACTAAAAAAATTTGATTTTCACCAAGGATTTCTCTTACATTGTTGAGATCTTAAATTTTGAAAATTTTTAGAAGATTTTGAAAAAAACTTTTGGTGAAGCACTCATACTTAGTAGATTTAAGTTTGAAACGTTCCACATTGTGATTTATGGAATTTTTGGGAATTTATTTGGATTTTATCCAATTTTCTTAGATTATCATGGCACCGAGAATGAGCAAGGGAAAGAGAAAGGTTGATTTTAATGATAAAAAGTTTGTCAACTACAAGGCTAACATTTGTTTCAATAGTCTACTTCCAACTAAGAAAGTAATTCCTGATCGAGGATTTAAAAAACTAGGTGAAGAAGTCGAAAGATTAATCAATGCTCAGTAGTGGGAGACTTCTTATTACTTTACTACCGAGGCTATTATTGGTGTAGTGATGGAATTTAAGGAAACTTCTGAAGACTACGTGCTTGTTCGTGGGAAAATGGTGGAATTTATTCCAAGGAAAATTAATGAATTTTATAAGTTACAGGATGTGTATAACTGCTAATACAAATCATTTTCTGCTAAAAATGTGGCCTTATATGAAGTTATTTCTTTTCTTACTAATGGAAGAGGAGCTTAGAAGGTGAAAAAGAATGTTAAGGTAAACTTTCCTCTTTCTATGTTAAAGGTAATATCTAAGACCTGACACTACTTTATTTCTGGTAGAATAATACCAACAAATCATCATAGTGAGGTTACAAAGGATAGAGTCATCTTGAACTTCTGTATCCAGCATATGAGAAGGATATATGTAGGCTTTATTGTTTATAAAAACACTTGTTCTATTGCTTTGGGGTAGACAACTGGTGGTTTAACACACCCTACCCTGATTTTCACACTATGTGAATAGGCAGGAGTTGATTTTACAATGGATGAGAAGAGGATTGAACCTCTAAAACCTATTGGGCCTGCCAATATTAAAAGTTGTGAATCTCATGTTGGATGGAGATCTGGAAGTAGCAGTAAAGATATTCCTTCTACTTCCAGTACCACTACTTCTAGTACCCCTACTTCTAGTACCCCTACTCTCCAAGAACTTATGGAGCAGATGATGATCCAACAAGGAGATATCTTGAGAATGGAAAGTAGAATGGAAAATATGGAGGCCATTAATGCCCAAAATGATGATTTGATAAGACTGATATTTGAATATGATGCTGCTTATGATGATGTGATGGTTAGATACATGAGAGATGACCACTCAGTTCAGTTTCCTACTCACCCCATTTTTATCTCGTACCACCAGGAAAATTTGGATGTGGAAGAAGAAGAAGATGAAGATTGGTGATGTTTTGTTAGATTTTAGTTTAAATTATGTTTGGTTTTACTTTATTATTGTGACTATTTGTTTTTAGAGTGTGATACTTTATTGTAAATATTATGTTATATTGTGAACAGTGGATTTGTGAAGCTATTTTGACATTGAAAATCATTTTAGTATTGTTGTTAGTTTTTAGTAATTTGTTGAATGTATTTGTAATTAACTCTTTCTCAGCAATTTTTTATATGTATTATGTTTTATTTAATGTTTTGAGTCTTGTAACTTTTCACATTAGCACTTGCAATATTCCAGTGTTAAGTTTCAATATCACAACCTTCAACAGGTAAGTCTTTCCTTTATGTATTTAATTTTTTCTTTCACCTTTTATTTTTTTAGTTTTTCATGCTTAATCTTTTAAAAATTTAAGTTTGGGGGGAAGAAAAATTCCTTTTTAAAGAAAAGAAACTTAATTTTATTTGTCCTCAATTAGTTATGTTTTCAAATATTTTAAAACATAACATGTCCTTTGTTATTAGAGGGTAACTTTATATAACTATATTTGTGTTTCTAAATAAATAGTAAACTTAAGTGAAAAATTTCAATAATAATGGTTAATTTTATTGATTAAGATATTTGGTATGATAGAATAAGACTATGTATTTCTATTATAAGAAAAGAAATTTGTATTTTTGAAATATTAAAAATCTCAGAGATTCATGTTAGAAGAAAAGAATAAAACTTTATGAAAAATCTTTAAAGCTAATATAAATTTATAAATTGAAGGAATGTGAAAAGTTTTTAACTTTTAGAAGAAGATAGTGAAGTTCAAAATCATTAAACGCTATCCAGATATATTAATCATCACATAAAAAAAAAAAAAGAAAAGAAAAGAAAAAGGATTGAAAATTATCCTAAAAAGAAAATAAAAAGATGTGAAGAGAAGCTTGAGGAGACGCCTAATTAAAAATCGGTTTCACTTGATTCAACTTAAAGAAGAAGGCTTGGCTACACTTTCTAAACTTATATTCAGTATTACATATTTACTAGTAAAGTTTTATGAAGTTCATTTTCATATCGATATTCTAAGTGGCTTTAATGTGAATAATTTGCATTTTTTCTTGAAAAGAATAGAGAATAAAAAATCTTAGACTTGACGGCTAGATATTCTTAAACCTTTAGCATTAACTGGAGTTATTTTACATTTTTCTTAAGTTATGCTATTGTATTTGGTTGACTAAAATTTTGAAATCTAGAAGTTAAAATCTTTTTCATGAGTCATATTTTTATGTAGTAAAGAAGTTACTTGAGGACAAGTAACATTTACGTTTGAGAGGTTTTGATACACTAAAAATATATGCATATTTACACCCATATTTTATACTCATTTTTTGTGATATTGCACTTTAAAGGAAGATATTTTTCATGTTTTGATACAAGTTGTTGTTTTTTAGGACTTGGAGCAAAAAAGAAGCAAAAAGAATGAAATTTGGAGTCAAAATGGAGTTTTGGAAGAAATGTTCAGCGCCAACAATGCCATTTGACAGAGCACTGTTTAATTAAATGGCCACTGACACCGACGGTGCCTGTGTCAATGTAGGCCCTATTTCTAGAAGATTCGATGAAATTGGATGCTTTATGAAGAGTTTTGGATGCACCTATTATAAAATCGACCTTAGGAGCTATTCAAAGCCAAAATTGATCCAAAAATACCCCGTTCGCGCCCCTTCGTACCCTTCAACCGCTTTCCACTCTCTTCTACGCTATTCCACATTCCATATTGCCACTTAGAGTCCATTAGTAATTTATTTTTCTTTATAGTTTAGAGTTTTTGTGGTGAGTTTAAGTGTGAATTCTTCTCTAAGAGTTTTGGAGAAGGCGAGAAGTAAGAGATTTCTTTTTCCAATATTTTCTAAGAGAGGCTACAAGGGCTTTGCTTTGAGAAAGTGTTACAGATAAGTGTTTTTTTATTATTGTTGTATGAACTATCATTTATATATGAAACTTGTGTTTTGTTGTATCATTCTCATGAAGTCTCAGAAGTTTCCTTTATCTTTCTTCCTATTCTGAGATATGTTGAAATGAAAAGATAATTTGGATGTGCCAATGTTAAAATATAAAATAAATTACGATGGTTTTTCAAATCTGTTCATAATTTACTTTTTGATCTGACCAATTGGAGTATGAGTTCTACAACAGAGTCAGAATCACGTTTAATTCCATAGAGGAGTGTTTTGTTCATGGAATTAAGTGTTGAAAAATTGAGAAATATACATTGTTGGGCGTAGAATTGGAGATTTTAGGATGAAAGACTAAAATCTCCAATTCGATCTTAATGTTTAAGAACTAAAGCGAGAGTTAGCCTTCAAAGGAAGGGAAGTGGGAGCTCTGGAGTGAGAGTAAGTATCTGCCTAGCCTAGCCACGAATTTGGGGACTAAACCTGAGATTAACCAATGATTTTCTATAACACTGAAACAGGGTAGAGAATTAAAATTGCTCCTATTTGACACAATACATATTTAAACCATTTATTTGATCTCATTTCACAAGAAACTCATTGTAGTGGAAAAAATGCTTTTTCATATTAGAAAACTTCATCACATAAACATAGTTTAGTAGTTAATGTTTTAAAATTTGCATTTAAATTTTGCTAGTAGTTAATAATTTAGTTCTGATAGTATCTCAAACATTCAAAATTAGTGACAGTAATTTCGTTTTATTTCTATGAATTTCCTAGTTAATTTATAATTTCAAATTTAAACTTTCCTCGTGGGATCGATATTTGGGACTTAAATAGAAAGTCTTGTATTACTTGATAACAATAATTATACTCGCGTAGAATCCCAACATTAAGTTCTTAACATTATTATTCATAAAATACCACATCAAGTTTTTGGGATCATTGTAAAGCAGAGTCAACTTTATAAATTTTACGCAACTATATTTTCGGGAATCAATATTGTACCAATTTGAGAAGCTAAAATAGATATTGCATCAAAATCATGAATATTAGCTACTTTTTTAGAGTTACCATTTTAGAGGGCCATTGAAAATTATTAATAGCCATCTCGTCAATTAAATAATATGCTTCATCCAATGGTTTTGACATTAATGATCCACATACAACAATGTCAATTAAAGATCTAAGAGATCCAACGAATCCATAGTAAAAAGTGTGAATTACTAAACAATCTGGTAATGCATGTTGTGGACTCTTCCTAAGGAGACCTTTAAATCAATTCCAAGCTTAATATACTGATTCTCTTTAAAACTGACAAAAACATTTGATATCATTTCTAAGCTTTGCAGTTTTTTATGGTAGGAAATATTTAGATAATTTTTTTTGTGATAATTCTCCCCATGTTCCGATAGATCCAAGTGCTAAAGAGTTAAACCACATCTTATCTTTATCCTTTAATGAAAAAAAAAGACTAAGTCTGATGGCATCATTCAACACTACATCATATTTAAATGTACTTCACAATTCTAGAAAACTAGAAAGATGTAAATTAGGATCTTCAGTTAGTTGTTGACCTCACTTTTTGTGAAGGTCCTAACATGACACTTAAGATCAAACATAGCTTGAGTAATCCTATGACTCAAGATCCTCAGACATCATCAAAAGACTTAAAATTAATCACTATGATCATTAAGGCAAACTGTCTACCAACATTGACCTCTTTGGACATATCTAGGGTCACTAAAACCCCAAAATTTGAATTAACTCTCGAAATACCTTCATTGGATCTCAACAATGACAACATTTTAAAATGATCTCACAAGTGATGACATACTCAAAACAGGTCAAATCTTGACCTAATAGTCATTACATTGACCATAAAGTCAACATTAACACCGGGTTGATCCAATCGATCAACTTTGATCCAGATGGTCAATTTTGGTCACTGGTCAATTTTGTTCAACCTAGTCAACTTTGGCCAATTTAGTGGATCTGTCTGAACACTAAATTGGTCAAATTGGATCATTTGATTATTTCAACACTAAAATGGTCAAACTTGACCATTTGATCAACTATGGACACCATTGACCAATTATTGTCAAATAAATTGAATCCCATGGTCTCAAGATTGACCATTTGAACATTCATAGATCCAAATGACCATCATATGGTCAAGACAGCACCATATGGCTAACTTTACCATTCTCGTCAAACTTGGTCAACTTGGATCAACCTTGGTCAAACCCAAGACATATCACCAACCCGTGGACACCATGACTAATCTAAAAATGATAAGGATAGGTAAGTCACATTGGTCAACCCTATACCAAAATTGGTCAACCTTGGTCAACCATGGTGAACTCTGGTCAACATTGGTCAACTTTGGTCAAAATATTTAATTTTGGATAAAATTGATGAAATTTGTTTAATGATCAACACCTAAAATCATTTTGAACAATTTATGGGTGAATGTTATAATTTCCTACATTTTTAATTAATTACATAATTAATTAAAATGGTTTATGAGCATTTAACCCTAAATTAAATGACATCAAATATGACAACTAAAATCCAAAATTAATTTTAAAAATTAAATTGAACACATGAAGGGTCATCTAATAGGTCATTCATGACCCATAAGACCTATAATAACCCATGACACATCATCCTTGACAAAAGACAAAAAGCATTATGGGGTAATCATGAGTGGAGTAACTTTTGTGTCATTTCTTCATGAATGATGGAATGAAAGGGTAGTAAGCTCATCTTACACCTCCATCACCCTCCAATGATAAAGAAACTTGTACCAACCTCATTTTCCCATGATTACAATAATCATGTGCTTAACATTATGAGGGATGATGAGGAAGGGTATGTGTCATCCCTTCCTCAACATCATTAGATGACCCACAAAATTCACTTGGTGAAGGCTCAATTAGGCCGGTTAAGTTTCCATTCACACCACCCAAATTTTACAATAGGAAGAAACTAAAATTGAATCGTAAATTTTAACCTAAATGGAAAACCTTAATGATAATTGATCAAAAACTCTATCTATACAATGATGGCTCTTGGAACTTATGCTCAGAGCAATCAAAGGATAAGAGCGACCTTCTCTGCATAGCTCTGAACTAGGAAGCCACCATTAATGGCTATAGAAGGAGCTTGTCGTGAGCTTCCATAGGGATAAGACATCCATACATTGTCCAATTCTCTGAAACTTCTACGACCAAAATAGTTGCCTCTGCCTAAAGCAACAAAAACCCCTTGGATCGAGCCTCTATACTCAACTGTAGAAGCACATCTTTGAATTTAAAAAATTAGAGCATATTTTAGATTGACACCAAAACTTTTAAAATCCCAAATTGACAGCTCCAAATCCTTCTTGAGCTTTAAGGAGAAGTTTCCAATTGAAATGAGCCTCTCTCATAGCCTCTAACCTATAGTTTAATGAAATTGAATTCACTTTCTAATTGAAGTCATATACAGAGTTGGTTTCAACTCAAATTGAAGCAAAGGTGAACTTCCTAACCTCCATACAAAGCTATAAAACCAATTACATCAAAGTTTCATTTACTGTGGCCGAGGTATGGACTGAAACCCTAATTTCTGCTCAGTTTTCACACATTGTGAAGCGAAGTTTCAATCCATGAAAAATTGATCATATAGATGTCTTCTAATAGAGGAGATGATCCTCTGTAAACAAATAAAATTAAATTTAGTCAACGATCTAGAGATATCTTGACCAAAATCATACCTACGACTTTCGGTTCATTTCCCTTTGGGATGATGAACCGTTGTTGTCCATTTCTGTGTATTAGAAATGGATGGCGGAGATGGCTTTGTACTGCAAAATTGTTCATAAAAACTGATTTAAAACCGTAGGCCACATGTAAGTCAGTGTAGAATCCCTAGCCAATAAAATGTCGCAGCGTTGGATTTCGACGATTCAGACAATCGAGCTAGCACCATGTCAGTTAAGAAAATACTTATTTTCTTATTTAATTAAACACAGAAAAGTTTTAAAATTCATAACATTTCACACCAATATCACAAAAATAAAACAAAATACCTCAGAACTTAGAACAGTGAGTAGAATATTTTAGACTTAAAATTAGATTTTAGTTAATTATATATAATTTTTAATTAATTAATTGCTTTCTGGAGATAATTTAATTATTAAAAATATCTAAAGTTTTAAAAATTTTGAGATTTTTAGGAAATTATCTTTATGTCCTAAAAAATATTCCATAATTTTTCTAAGGCCAGAAATACTACATATGCCTCAAGTTTTCAATTTCTATCTTATTTTTATAATTATCTTTAAAATAATTATAAAAATGATAAAATTTAAGAAATTGGAAATTAAAATAAAAAATGGTTAGAAAATTTAGAGTGACATTTTAAAAACTCTAAAATGAGACTTTTTTAACCATTTAGCAATTTAAAAATGATAATTCATCTCTACAATCAATATTGTAAAACTAAAAATTACATATTTAACCCTAGATTTCTTTAGGCTGGGACACTAGCCTTTAGTGACATATGGGGTTGACCAAACCCTTACCTTTGGACCTAAACAACATAAGGTCTAACCATCTCCTCAAAGACCGTTGAATATAACCCCATAGACTTAATATGACAAAACATTCAATCTAGACTTAATCTGACACTAACAATTCATCTAGGTGACCCAAAATCCTAATTAGGTTTAACCAATCTTTAGACCTAATTAAACCTTAACTACATTAAGTTTAACTTAAAAAACTCTAATTGGGTCTAAACCACATTTAGAGCTAATTAAACTTTAGTTAAACCTTAACTACATTAGGATTAACTTAATAAACCCTAATAGGGTCTAAACCACATTTAGACCTAATTGAACCATAGTTAGACCTTAACTACATTAGGTTTAATTTAATAAATCCTAATTGGGTCTAAACCACATTTAGACCTAATTAAACCTTGTTAAGCTTTACTCACATTAGGCTCAACACCATAAACCAAATTACGTCTAACCCCTAATTAGACTTAATTAACCTAATTAAACCTTACTTACATTAGGTTTAATTAACCTAAAACCCTATTTAGAGTTAACCATAATTAAGTCTAATTAATCAATTAAACTTAACCTAAATTAGGTTTAGTTAACCTCAAATCATAATTAGACTTAATTACAATTAAGTCTAAATAATCAATTAAACCTTACCCAAATTTGGTTTAATTATCGTTAAATCCAAATTACACTTAATCCTAAATAAGTTTACTTAATCAATTAAACCTTACATACATGAGGTTTAATTAACCTTAAAATCAAAATTAGACTTAACCTTAAATAAGCCTAATTAATCAGTTAAACATTACATACATTAGGTTTAATTACCTTTAAAACCCTAATTAGACTTAACTCTAAATAAGTCTAATTAATAAATTAAACCTTATGTAAATTAGGTTTAATTAACCATAAACCATAATTAGTTCTAACCCCTAATTAGACCTAATTAATCTAATTAAACCTTAGTTAATCCTCAAGCCTTATTTACATTAGGCTTAAAAAACCTTAAAAACATAATTAAGTTTAATCATAATTATACTTAATTAATCCTTAAGCCTTAACTACATTAAGCTTATGTAGCATTTAAATCGTAATTATAGCTAACCCTAACTAGGTATAATCTAACCTTAGGGTCAAACCATATTGAACCTAAATCAAACCTAGAACATAGGTTTAGCCCAAATTGAACCCAAGTTAACCTAAACCTTAGGCTCAACCCACATTGAACCTAAAATCAAACCTTTAATTTAGGTTAAACCCACATTGAACCTAAATCAAAATCTAAACCTTAGTTTCAACATATATTGAACCTAAATCAAAACCTTAACTTAGGTTCAACTCAAATTGAATATAAATAGACATCATCTTTATGTTCAACCCAAATTGAACCTAACACAACTTTAAACTTAGGTTCAACCCAACTTGAACCCAAGTTAAACAAATCTTAGTTTCAACATATACTGAACCTAAATCAAACCATTAACTTAGGCTCAACTAAAATTGAACCTAAGTCAACATTAACATTAGGTTTAACCTAACTTGAACCTAACTCAACTTCAAACTTAGGTTCAACCCAACTTGAACCCATGTTAATCAAACCTCAAGTTCAAAACCAACTTGAATCAAACTCAACTCAAACATTTAGGTTCAATCAAACTTGAACCTAAGTCAAATCAAACCTCATTCAACTTAAACCCTTAGGTTCAAACCAACTTGAACCTAAATCAACCTTAAAACCCAATTACATTGGATTTTTAACATCTTAAGTCCTACTTACATTGGATTTAAACCATTTCAAATCCTTAGATTCCACCGATATTGAACCTAAATTACTTGAGTCCTATTTACATTGAACTTAAATCATTCAAATTTTTAGGTTCTACCGACATTGAACTTAAATTCCTCAAGTCCTAAATACGCAATTAAACCATTTTAATCTTTAGGTTCTACATTGGGCTTAAACCATATTAAAACTTTAGGTTCCATCTACATTAAACCTAATCATTTTTAAGTCCTACTCACATTGGACTTAAACCATTTTCAATATTTAGGTTCTACCTACATTAAACCTAAATCACCTTAAGTCCTAAATACAATGGACTCAAACTATTCCAAACCTTAGGCTCTACCTACATTGAACCTAAAACACCTAAAGTCCTACTTAAATTGGACTTAAAAATCTAGGTTCTACCTACGTTGAACCTAAACTATCTTAATTCCTACTCACATTGGACTTAAACTATTTCATTCCTTAAGTTCTACCTATATTGAACCTAAATCATCCTAAGTCCTACTCACGTTTGACTTAAACCATTTCAATTCTTAGGTTCTACCTACATTGAACCTAATTTACCTTAAGTACTACACATATTGAACTTAAAATATTTTAAACCTTAGGTTCTACCTATATTAAATCATCTTAAGTCCTAATAACATTAGATTTAAATAATTTTCAATTTTTAGGTTCTAACTACATTAAACCTAAAAAAATTTAAGTCCTATTTTAAGTCCTACCCACTTTGTACTTAAACTATTTCAAACTTTAAGTTCCACCTTCATTTAACCCAAACCTTTTTCACAACTTAAAATCTATCCAAATTGAATGACATTAAATCTTCAAGTTTAACCAACATTAAAATTAAACTCTTTCAGGTTTAATCGACATATGAACTTAGAAAAATGATATCATAAAAATGCATCTTACCAACATAAATGACATAAAATTTATCTTAAAAGACATTAAAACTTAAACTGGAACATCTTTGTTAAGATTTACGAAGATCTCCTGGATGACACAATCTATGGTTACTGATAAGAATCTTGTGGTCCTGGTTTAAACACATTTCAGACTAAGTAAAATCTAAACATTTATGGACTGGGACGACGGAGCCATACACATCTTGATCGGGTTATTTAAAAATTATTTGATCAAATGACCAACTAAAATTGATAAATCTGAAGACATGATTTTATGCTAATCGTGTTATGTTTTGTATGTTTACTGGAGGCGTGAAAAAAAATTCACTCAATATTTCCTTTCAATGTTATAGGGTGTGGTCACTCTATTTTGCAAGACAACATTCATAAGTGGAATTTCAAAAACCAAATCCAAAACAAAAAAAAAACAAAAATGACCTGACATGAGAAAAATAGAAACAAAACCTTTTGGGTAGAATCTGATTCTTAGAAATCTATTACCCTAGGAATAAAACATTTGATGTTTATTTCCATGACCTTGAAATTTTAAATGGAACGAGTGTTGACAAGCGTCAGGAGTTTTCTTAGACAGTTATGATTGTCTAAGATGTAAGTAACAATAGGAGCTTGCTGCTATAGGAAAATTAAGAACTCGGAATAGGTGATACACCTAAAATCATTGGTTCATTATTTTTCTTGTGGTTTTCCTTTAATGAGAAAATATTTCTCTATAATGTTCACCATAGTGAAAAATACTTTTGACATTTCTTCTCTTATGTTCTCTATTTTTAGCCCTTTTTCTTCCTTCTCCTAGTTTCTTATATTCTTGAAATCCTTAACATGATTCAAGAGAATAAGTTAACTGGAGATTAGGACAATAAAAATAGATAAACAGAGTGGAGGCTTCATTCAACAAAAAGACACACATCTGACAAAGAGAGAATTGGCGGTGACCGCGAACGACGAGTTCTTGGCAGTGAAAAGGCGACTCTGCTAGGGAGATTTTCTGTCCTCATCTCTTGTTAAATCATTTGTTCTTCATACGAAGATATTTTATCTTTTGATAGATAGAATTATCTTTCCCACATTTTAACTCTACAACATTAAGAGTTAAAATGATATGCATTCTCAGATATTCTATCTTTTGATAAATAGAATTATTATTCCCAAATTTTAACTCTTTGACATTAAGTGTTAAAATGATATGACATTCTCAGATATTCTATCTTTTGACATAAAGAATTATCTTACCCACATTTTAACACTACGACATTATGATTTAAAATAATATGACATTCTCACATATTCTATCTTTTGATAGATATAATTTCCTTACCCACATTTTAACTCTATGACATTAAGAGTTGAAATGATATGACATTCTCATAGACTCTATTTTTTGACAGATAGAATTATCTTTCCGAAATTTTAAATCTACAACATTAAGAGTTAAAATGATATGACATTTTCTAATATTCTATATTTTGACAGATAAAAGTATCTTTTCCAAATCTTAACTCTATGACGTTAAGAGTAAAAAGGACATGTCATTCCAAGATTTTCGATCTTTTGACAGACAAGATTACCTTAACCAATGTTTAACTCTTTGAAAATAAGAGTTAAAATGACATGACATTCTAAGATGTTTTATCATTTGATATATAAGATTATCTTAACCAAACTTTAACTCTATGACATTAAAAGTTAAAATCTCATGAAATTCCAAGATATTATATCTCCTGACAGATAAGATTATGTTCCAAATTTTAACTATACAACATTAAGTGTTAAAATGACAGGACATCTAAGGCATTCTATCATTTGATAGATACAATTATCTTACCCAAAATTGAGCTCTATGATATTAAGAGTTAAAATCACATGACATTCTGTAGGATTCCATCATTTGACAAATAGAATTATCTGACCAAAAATTTAACTTTGTGACAACAATAGTTAAAATCTCATGAAATTCCAATGTATTTTATTATTCGATAGGTAGAATTATCTTACCAAAAGTTAACTCAGTGAAAATAAGAGTTAAATAAAATGACATTCTAAGATATTCTATCTTTTGAGAGATTGGATTATCTTACCCAAAATTTAACTCTACATCATTAAGAGTTAAATAACATGACATTCTAAGATATTGTATCTTTTGATATATCAGATTATCTTACCCAAATTTTAACTCTGCGACGTTAGGAGTTAAAATAACATAACATTCTAAGATATTTCATCATTTAATAGATAGGATTATCTTTCCCAAATTTTAATTCTTCAACATCAA
Source organism: Phalaenopsis aphrodite (assembly GCA_003013225.1). NCBI lineage: Eukaryota > Viridiplantae > Streptophyta > Magnoliopsida > Asparagales > Orchidaceae > Phalaenopsis > Phalaenopsis aphrodite. The sequence continues at coordinate 723,103 of NEWO01000192.1, read as the reverse complement.
GAGTTAAAATGATAAGACATTCCAAGATATTCTATCATTTGACAAATAAGATTATCTTACCCAAATAACTCTACAACATTAAGAGTTAAAATATCATGACATCTTATGGTATTCTATCGTTTGATAGATAGACTTATCTTACCAAATTTTAACTCTACGACATTTAGAGTTAAAACCTCATGACATTTTAAGGTATTATATCATTTTATAGATAAAATTATCTTACCAAAATTTTAACTCTGTGACATTAAGAGTTAAAATAACATGACATTCTAAGATATACTATCTTTGGATAGGTAGGATTATCTGACCAAGATATGACATTCTAAGATATTATATCTTTTGATAGATAGAATTATCTTACTTAAATTTTAACTTTATGTTAAAAGTATATGACATTCTCAGATATTATAGTCTTTGATAGATAGAACTATCTTACACAAATTTTAACTCTGCGACATTAAGAGTTAAAATAACATGAAATTCTATGATTCTATCTTTTGACAGATAGGATTTTCTTACCCAAATTTTAACTCGGTGAAATTAATAGTTAAACTAACATAAGATTCCAAGGTATTCTATCATTTTACAGATAGGTTTATCTTACCCAAATTTTAACTCTTCAACATTAAGAGTTAAAATAATAAGACATTTTAAGATATTCTATCATTTTACAGAAAGGATTATCTTACTCAAATTTTATCTCTACGACAGTAAAGTTAAAATCTCATGACATTCTAAACTATTATATCATTTGACAGATAGAATTATCTTACCAAATTTTAACTTTATGACATTAAGAGTTAAAATCTCATGACATATTAAGGTATTCTATCATTTGATTGATAGGATTTTCTCACCAAAATTTTAACTCTACGACATTAAGAGTTAAAATAACATGACATTCCAAGATATTCTATCTTTTGACAAGTAGGATGATTTAACCCAGATATGGAATTAAAAGATATTCTATCTTTTGATAAATAGAATTTTTTTACCCAAATTTTAACTCTAAACATTAAGAGTTAAAATGATATGACATTCTAAAATTTTCTATCATTTGACAAATTGAATTATCTTACCTAAATATTAAATCTGCAACATTAAGAGTTAAAATAACATGACATTCTAAGATATTCTATCTGTTGAAAGATAAGAATATCTTACTTAAACTTTAACTCTATGACATTAAGAGTTAAAATAACTTGACATTCGAAGATATTCCATCTTTTGATAGATAAGATTATCTTAAAATTTTCTTTTAACTCTGCGACATTAAGAGTTAAAATAACTTGACATTATAAGATATTCTACCTTTTGACAGATAGGATTATCTTATCCAAATTCTTACACTGCGCCATTAAGTGTTTAAATAACACGACATTCTAAGATATTCTATCTTTTGACAGATAGGAATATCTTATCCAAATTTTAACTCTCTGACATTTAAATTTAAAATAATAGGACATTATAAGATATTTAATCTTAGATTGATATGATTATCTTACCTAATTTTTAGCTCTACGACATTAAGAGTTAAAATCTCATGATGTTCTAAGGTATTATATCATTTGACAGATAGAATTATCTTACTCAAATTTTAACTCTACGACATTAAGAGTTAAAATGACATGACTTTCTAAAACATTCTATCATTTGACAAATATGACAATCTTACGTAATTTTAACTCTTATACAAAAAGAGTTATCCATGATATTTGTGCCAGACATACCATCCGGACATTCTACGACATTTGTGACAGACATTTTATCACAGACATACCATGACAATCGCAGCATACATACCATGTCATTCACAACAGACACTTCATGACATTCACAACAGACACTTCATGACATTCACAACAGTCATTTCATGACATTCGCAATAGATATTTCATGGCATCTACAAAAGATATTTCAAGACAGAGATGATAAAAATTTCATACCATTCACAATAGACATTCAATGACATTCGCAACAGACATTTCATGACATTCACAACAGACTTTTCAGGACATATACAACAGATATTTCATGACATACACGATTGACATACCATGACATTCACAACAGACACTTCATTACATTCACAAAAGACATTTCATGACATTCACAATAGATATTTCATGACAGACATGATAGACATTCCATGACACTCACAACAGACAATTCATGCCATTTACAACAAATATTTCATGACATCTACTACAGATATTTCATGACAGACACAATAGACAGTATTTGACAGACATTTCATGACATGTACAATGAACCTTATATGACATCTACAACAAAATTATATGACATTCACAATGACATTCTATCGCATATACAACAGACATTCTATGACATTTGACAACTACTTTATATATGCTTAAAATATAAGAATTTGATACTATTGCTAGAAGAATTAGGTCCCTGGCAATAGTGCCAAAAACTTGACAGCGGTTATAGATTTAATAAAACTATGTATAAAATATTCAATAATTGTAAATTCACACTTATCAACACAAGTATACGTATCCCTCAAGTAATACAGGGCACTAATGGAGTCCTGGATATCAATCCCACAGTGAGTAATACTAGAGGCTAAGAACTAGGATTTAGAAAATCAATACTTAATCACAACAATACTGTTCAAATTTCTTATTTGTCACTAATAGGAAATTAAAATAAATATGTAATTTTAACAAACTCTTAATTAACTAATTCTACTAATAAAATTTCTAATGTGAAGTTCAATATATAAGAAAGCATCCTTCTCCTTGTCAAGAAAATAAAGTGAATGGATAAAGTGAATTAGGTCAAATTGTATTATGCTAAATAGGAGCATACCTATTCTTTACTCTTTGGGCCAGACATAAAGAACATTGACTAATCCTATGCTTGGAACTGAATCTACGGCTAGGCTGGGAGGATATCGACTCTCACTTTGGAGCTCCCACGTTCCTGTCGCCTGAGGGCTAACATCTACACTTCAACGCCCAAACGATATGACCGAATTGAGGATTTTAATCTATCACTCTAAAATCTCAAATTATGCGCCCAATAATTTTATTTCCTTATTTATTGGCACCCAATTTTCAAGGACTTTAACCTACTTAAATCTTGGCTGTAATCTTCACTTTAGTTGTAAAACTCAACATATTTTAACAAATTAATTGGCCAGATTGAAAGTAAATTAAGATCGAATTGAAAAGAACATCTCAACTTCTTTAACATTCTCATGGCTCAACCAATTCAAATCACCATTTCACAAAATCTAAAAATAAGGAGAAAGACAGAGAAAGCTACTCAGAACTCATGGAGAAGATACGACAAAACTTAGAACTTATATATAAAAGCAAATCTATACAAACTTAAATAAGTAAATACCACTTATCTCTAATTCCTTCACAAGCAAACTCCTTGAAGTTCTTCTAAATCTCTTTCTTTCATTACAACACATAGAATTCTTCCTCAAAGTGGCAAGGAGGAAGAAATCTCTCACTTTCTCTCCACTCTTACGATCTCTCGAAGAATTCCTCACAATTCTAACCCTAAATTAAACTCTCTACACTCCACAAACAAAAAAACTCAGCGGAAGCCACCACAGGGCTCCTCTTTTTTTGGTGCAAATGTTTCTCTTAAAGTTGTAGAAGAGTTTTCCAAGAGTTGCCTAAGCGTCCCTTCAAAAATCATCCACATTCAATGCACCAGTTAAGAGAACCGCCGTACTCACTGTCAGCGGCCTTGATGGCACCATCAGCGGCTTTCTAGAATAATTGATTCTAGACTCTCAAGAAAAACCCACCGTCGGCGCCGTNCTAGACTCTCAAGAAAAACCCACCGTCGGCGCCGTTGGGCTCACCGTCGGAGTCGTTGGGCTTGCCATCGACGCCCTAGTTCAAATCTTCATATTTTGGTCATTTTTGCTCCAAATTTGCTCCATTTGCATCTTTTTGCTCCAATGATCATAATTCAACATACCTGCAACAAAACATAAAAAATACCCTTCTTTAAAGTGCAATATTATCAATATTAGTATAAATAGGTATGAAAATCTCAACATATTTTTCTTTTGTCAAAATCTCCCAAACTTAACTATTACTTGTTCTCAAGTAATTTAGTACTACATAAAAGTTATTATCTATTGTAGTAAAATTTTAATTCAAAAATACTATATGTTTGATTTAAGTAAATACCATAGTGAGATTTTCAGAAAAAATTCAAGTAATTAAATTTACTTTATAGGTACAAGACTATCTAGTCATCAAGTTTAAGAGTTCTAGTTTTCTATTCATTTCAAGAATAACTATATGTTGTAATATCAAATCACTTAGAATATTAAAATGATAGGAACTTCATGAGAATGCTACTAGTAAAAGATACTATTCCGTAAATATAAGTTCAGGAATGTATTTAGGTTTTCCCTTTAGGTAGGTCCAAGTGAAGCAAAATTTTTATTACGCATCTCCTCAAGCTTCTCCTCACTTATATATTTTTTTCTTTTTATTTTTCATTTGGATTGCTTTCAATCCTATTTTTTTTTCTGTTCTTTTCAGGGATTGTTGTCAATCCTTTCTTTTTCTTTTTCAAGAGAGGATTACTATATCTGAATAACCTTTAATAATTTTGAACATCATTTTTATTTACCTAAATTTGAAACTCAAAGCATTCCTTTACCTTATAAGTAGTTCATAGCTTTTACAACATTGAGCCCCAATCTTTTCTTCTCAAATGAATTTCTAAGATTCTTATTATTTTAAAATATAGTTTTCTTTAATTTAAATAGTTATCTATTGTCTTATTCTCTTAAACTAAATATCTTAATCTAGAAAATTAATTTTCCTTACAAAATATTCCTTGAAATCTACCATAATACTTAAATATCTATAAATATAGTTACCTGAACTAAATTCACTACAAAAAATCATATTAATAATTTTTGAAAAATATTAAAATTGAGAACATCTATTAGTTAATCTTTTTCTTCCCTCCCCCAAACTTAAATTTTTCAATATGAAATGATACAAGTGGAAAGAAAATTCTAAATATAAATCATACCTCAGTACTTTAGGCATTTTCATCATTCTGAAATTTTTGCAGCTCCTTCTCAAAATTTTAACTTCAATTGGTTTGTAATATTAGGAGATTTCTACACATATAAATTATTAGAGAATTTGTTGGGTAATGAAATTTTGAAATAAGTACCAAACTAAAAATTATACAAACACAATATTTCACTGACACATCCACAATACTAAATAAAAAAATTACAAATATATTAAAATGCAAACAAAAATCAAATCACATTACAATTTTACAAAGTACTAATCAACATATATTATTACTACACATGAAAATTTCAACTACCACACTAAACATTTATAACAATAATTAAAAATTATCCAATTCATACATAAAAATAAAAATGAAAGTACAAACACACAAACATCTATCTTTATTACAAAATTACCAAAATATAAGTACATCAATTAATATCATATATCAAAGTCCCATACTATATCCTCGTCTCCCTAGTCAGTAGGTGGATTGGGCTTATATTGAGTATAACGAGGGCATTCAGAAAAAGTAACATCAGACTCACCTTTGTAGTGTCGGGTCTGAGTTTCGTAGTAAGCTATCTCAATGTCAGAATGCCTCTGTAGGTACTCACTATCATAATCATGTCTACGTTCTAATCCCCCAATTCTTTCATTTATTTGCTTCATACTTTTTTGCTGCATGGTTAACTCATTCATTAAATCATTCAAGGTAGGGGAGCTAGAGGAAGGAAGGTCATAACTAGTAGAGGGGATATCTCTAGTAGTAGAAGGTTCTTGACTCAAACTCTCAGATCTCCATCTTTCATGGGATTCATATGTCTTCAAATTAGCTTTACTAATGGGTTTCACGGGGTAAACCCATTCTTCATCATCTCCGGCTTCAACTCTAGAAAGTTGGCAAAGTGCATGGATGAGGCCAAGATGTCCCAGACCTCCACTTGATTCACTCTTTGCCGTGGTCAATATATTCTTATAAATAATTCTCCCCAAATTTAAAGTTTGATTATTCTGAATACAAAAATTTAGAGTAGCTCTATCTCTTGTTACCTCACAATTGTGATAGGTGGGTAACAGAGTAGATGAAATAAAATAATGCCACGCTTTAGATGTGGCGTTCAACATGGAAGCTAAAAAATTTAACCTTTCTCCTTGCTTTATCTTCCATGTCCCTTTCCCATCTGTGAGAAAGTTGATGACATCGTTTAGTGGGCCATCCATTATACCGAAGGTTTCATAATTGTAGCTATAAGAAACTTGAACTTCATAAATGGGGTTGATGCGGGCGGCACTAAACTCAACAAAAAAACCCCTTACTTAAACTGTTCCGTCCTCAGAATAGAATGCATTGGCATGAAATTCTTACACAATATTCACAGCAGCCTTATTGGTGGTATAATAAAAGTTTTCCCACCTATGTTCGGTAATAACTCGTTCAACTTTTCCTCCCGGACTCAAAAACACGTCCTTGTATACATTTCTTCTCTTTAAATACTGAGTAAATCATGACTGATCCTTCGCATTGATGAAGTGAGATTTGTCAAACTCAAGTCGCCTCTTTGTCGTGGAGCCATGTCAATTTAATCAAAATTATAAAAAATTCCAAAATACACTTCAAATACTCAAATAATGGCTTCTATGATTGACTCTAAGAGTTCAAATTTAAATTCCATGAAGTTCTTCCAAATATTTTCTCTACATTCTCAATTTTTTTGGATCTTCTCAATGTGGAAGAAATTCAAGGTGAAATAAAATATTTTTAGGTTGGAGTGAAGCTCTTACCGAGAGATGATAAAATCTGGTGTCTAAATGCTTTGAAATCGCCCCAAATCCAAGATCTTCAAGCCCTAGATCAAAATTTTCATTTTTAAAAGGAAGGAGATGATGATTGTGGTGGTTCACTGGTTAAAATCATGGTTAAAAGTGTTTTTTGGGATCTCACCGTCGGTGAGGTATTCAGCGCCTTCAGTGAGTTCTATTAAATTAAATAACCCAAGTCTCGAGAAGAATCCACCGTCGGCAGCGTCGATGGCGCCGTCAGTGAGATTTTTAAAATTTGTTCATTTTCTAGATTTTTATGATTTTGATCAATTTCAAGCCTTGACGACATCGATTCAATCATTCTAGACATAAATTTTAAGTGATTAAATGATGTATTGACCCAAATAAACATTCACAAATTAAAACCTTACAATTAGATATAAATTTCAAGAGTTACAGTATACGTTGCATGATACACATTAGTTTGGTATTTTCTCAACCTCAATAATTAATTCAGCGTCGCAATCCAAGCCACAACACTCTAAACGCTGAAAACAAACATCATATGCTCAATCTCAACTATACTGTGATCTAAAAGCAAATTTAGAAAGTAACCTAAGCACATAAGTTCAAATCAAATCACACACTTAGACATACAGGTGGCAAAGTATATCTACTACTCTTCCCATAATTTCAAACAAGAACACTATAATCGCAATAAAAATAAGATTAAAAATAACTATGGGTTGCCTCCCATAAAGCGCTTGGTTTAACGTCTTCAGCCCGACCTATTCAAATATTATTCAGGTTGACTGACCATTAAAACCTCCTTAAAATTTGGCCTTTTACCCTCAAAATACGGCTTTAATCTATGTCCATTTACTTTAAATCTATCCTCTGTCTTTTGATCTTCAATTTCAATGGCTCCGTAAGTATAAACTTGAGTCACAGTAAATGGTCCTAACCAACGATACTTCAATTTCTCAGGGAATAACTTCAGCATTGTATTGTAAAGCAAAAATTTTTGTCCTAGTTCAAAGTTCTTCTGGTTAATCTTTCAATCATGCCATAACTTTAGTTTCTCCTATAAATGCTGTAATTATCATAAGATTCATTTCTTAATTCTTCCAATTCATTCATTTATAACATTCTCTTGTCACCAGCATCTTTCAAATTGTAATTGAATTCTTTAATCACCCAATATGCTTTATGCTCCAATTCTACTTGTAAGTGACAAGTCTTTCCAAAAATTAGTCTGTAAGGAGTTAACCTAATAGGACTTTTATAAGCAGTCCTGTAAGCCCATAATGCGGTATCCAGTCTAGTAGACCAATCTACTCTACTATGGTTTACAGTCTTCTCAAGTATTTGTTTCTCTCTATTAGAAACTTTAGCTAACCCACTAATTTTAGGGTGATAGGAAGTAGAGATTCTATGAATAATATTAAACTTTTTTTGCCAATCTTTGAATGTATTTATTCCTTAAATGTGATCCTCCCTTAGTGATAATCACTCTCGGCATTACGTATCTAGTGAAAATACTTTTCATTAAAAATCTTGAAACACTTTTAGCATCACAATAAGGTAAAGCTTATGCTTCAATCCACTTTGTAATCCAGTGTACCGCAATTAATATGTATAAGTTCCCAGATGAAGCAACAAATGGTCCCATGAAATCTAATCCCCAAACATCAAAGATGTCAACTTCTAACATGAAATTCAGAGGCATTTCATTTATTCTAGATATATTGCTGGTCATTGGCATCGATCACAAGTTTTTATGTATCTGTAAATATCTCTAAAGAGAATAGGCCAGTAGAATCCAGCTTGTAAAATTTTATAAGCAGTTTTATCAGTCCCAAAATGTCCTCCAAATTTAGAATCACGACATTTCTAAATGATTAGTTCAGTTTCTTCATAAGGTACACATCTTCACATAATAAGATCCTTACATTGTTTATATAAATTAGGTCATCCCAAAAAAATGCTCTCGCATCATGAAAGAATTTTCTTTGTTGTTGCAATATCAGCATACGTGGCAAAATATCACTTACAATGTAATTAACAATATCAGCATATCATGGTATTTTCCACTCATTAATATTATAAAGTTGTTCATCAGAGAAACTGTCTGTAATTTCATTGTCGGTGTCAGATAATTCATGATATTCTAATCTCAAAAAATGGTCAGCAATTTGATTATCAGTTCCCTTTCTATCAATAACCACAAAATCAAATTCTTGCATCAAAAGTGTCCATCTAATTAACCTTGGTTTGTCATCCTTCTTTTGCATCAGATATTTAATAGCAGAGTGATCAGTGTGCACAACATATTCAGCCTTAATTAAATAAGATCTAAATTTGTCAAAAGCATACACAATAGCCAGTAACTCTTTTTCAGTAACATTATAGTTAATCTGAGAATCATTATAAGTTTTACTAGCGTAGTATATATCTTTAAAAATATTTTCATGTCTTGGTCTAAGAACAGTTCCAATAGCATAATCACTAGCATCACACGTCAGTTCGAATGGTTTCTCCCAGTTAGGTGAAACTATAATAGGGGTCATGATTAGTTTTTCTTTTAATAACTCAAAGACATTTAAATAATTTTTAGTAAATTCAAATATCTTGTCCTTTTCTAAAAATTGGCATAGATGTTTAGTAATTTTTGAAAAATCTTTAATATAATGCCTATAAAAACCAAGATGTCCAAGAAAACTCCTAATTCCTCTTACATTAGCAGGAAGTGTTAATTTAGATAAAACTTGAATTTTTGCAGGGTCTGCTTCCATACCATTTTCCAAAATTTTATGCCCTAACACAATTCCTCCTGCAACCATAAATTGACATTTCTCCCAATTTAGAACTAAATTTGGTCTTTCGCATAACTCCAAAAAATTTTCAAGATAATTTAAGCATTCGTCAAATGATGTTCCAAATACAGAGAAATTATCCATAAACACTTCTAATCCATCATCAATTAACTCACTAAATACAGACATCATACATCTCTGGAATGTTGCAGGTGCATTACAAAATCTGAAAGACATTCCTTGAAAAGCAAAAGTTCCAAAAGGACTAGTAAATGTTTTTTTTTCTTAATCCTCAGGAGCAATAGGAATTTGATGGTAGCCGGTATATCCATCTAAAAAATAAAAATATTTGTGCCCAGCAAGTCTATCAACTATTTGGTCTAAAAAGGGTAAAGGGAAGTGATCTTTCTTAGTGGCAGTGTTTAACTTTCTATAATCAATGCAAATACGCCACCCAGTTACTTGTTTGATATGTATTAATTCATTATTCTCTTTTGCTTCAACAGTCACTCCTCCTTTCTTAGGAACATAATGAATTGGACTTACCCTAGCACTGTATGAAATTGGATATATAATTTCAGTGTCCAATCATTTCAAAATTTCCTTCTTGACTACTTCTTTAATCATTAGGTTTAATCTCCTTTGTGGATCAACTCTTGGTTTTTATTTTTCATCCAAAATAATTATGTGCATACAAATCGAAGGACTGATTCCTTTAATATCAGCTAAGGTCCAACAAAAAGCTTTCATTTATATTTTTAATTTATCCAAAATTTTTTGCTCTTGCAGATAATTTAACTCTGAAGATATAATAACAGGTAATGTAGACGAGTTTCCCAGAAACACATACTTCAAGTAGTTAGGCAATATGTTCAACTCAAGTTTAGGTGGTTTTATAATTGACAGAGCTAGATTCTTATCAGCATTTTTTGTAATATCCAACATTTCAAATCTTTCCTGAACATAATTTATTTCTTCATTTTCTATTTTTTCCGAAATAACTTCATCTTTATCTTCAAAATGTTCTTTCTCTTCAAAATATTCTTTAGAATTCTCGTGCAATAGATGTTTACTAATTTCCATGCTAAAAAATTCATTATCTCTTTCAACATCAGGGTATTTCATAGATTTTGCAATGTTAAAAGTCACCTCTTGATCGTTAACTCTCATAGTTAATTCTCCCTTTTGAACATCTGTCATAGCTTTTCTAATAGCTAAGAAAGGTCTCCCTAAGATTATAGGTATTTCTTTATCTTTCTCCATATCTAAAACAATGAAGTCCACAGGAAAGATAAATTTATCAACTTTTACTAACACATAACTCCCTTAGGATAAGTAACTGAATGATCCGCTAACTGAAGAGTTACAGAAATAGGTCAGAATTTGTCTAATCTTAATCTTTTGAAAATGGTTAGAGGCATAAGATTAATACAGGCTCCCAAATCACATAAAGCTCTTCCATAAAATTTTTCACTGATAGCACACGGTATAGTGAAACTACCTTAATCTTTTAATTTTTCGGGAAGCTTTTTCTGAATAATTGCATTACACTCTTTGCTAAGTGCAACAGTCTCATTATCAATGAACTTCCTTTTCTTCTCCAAAATATCTTTAATAAATTTCACATAATTGGGCATATGATCTAAAGCTTCTACAAAGGGAATATTTACCGTTAATTTCTTAAGAATTTCTAAAAACTTGGAGAATTGTTTATCCTTTTTGTGATGCTTCAATCTTTGAGGAAATGCTGGTGGAGATTTCTCCACAGTAATTTTCATTGGTGTAAGTGGGCATTCTAAATCTGGGTATTCATGCTTTTCTTTGTCTATATCCACTTTCTCTTTTTCAGTTTCTGTTTCTTTCTATACTCTTGTTTCCAATTATTTTCCACTTCGTAATTGTATAACTTTTATCTATTCTTTTCCTTGATCTTTAGAATTTGGTTCCACAGTACTAAGAAAATTTCCTAATGTTCGTTTACTAAGTATAATAGCGATATGCCCTAATTGGTTTTCAATATTCTTGATAGCATTACCTTGATTTTGTAACTGGTTTTCTTGAATTTTTAACTGATTTCCTTGATTGTGCAATTTTTGACCCATGTTTAGTATCATCTCTTCCATAGACAACTTCTTTTCCTTAAATTAAGTGTTACTGTTAAATCCTAAAGGATAAGAAGGTCTATAATTAACATTTCCTTGGTTGGATAAATTTCCCAATGGGTTCACTAGAGTGTTTGGTCATTGTTGATTTGTAGAAGAATTATTATTCCAATTAAAATTAGGATGATTCTTCTAACCTAGGTTATAATAGTTTGAATAAGGATTTTTGGATCTATTATTAATAGCATTTAAAGTCTCATATGAAGGTTGAACATCCACAAATTGCCCAGATGAATTTTGTTCCATCATAGTAGGTGTTGGAGAATAATTCATTCCATAATGATCTAATTTTTTTGATATTGCATCAATAAGCAAAGCTAACATAGATATTGCATCAAAATCGTCGATACTAGCTACTCTTTTAGGATTTACCCTTTTAGAGGGCCATTGAAAATTGTTGGTAGCCATCTCTTCTATTAACGAATAAGCCTCATCAAATGGTTTGACATTAAAGAATCACCAGCCACAACATCTATAATCGATCTAAAACATCCCACTAATCCATCATAAAAAGTTAGAATTATCAACCAATCTGGTAACAAATGATGAAGGCACTTCCTAAGAAGATCTTTAAATCTCTCCTAATCTTCATATATCGACTCTCCATCAATCTGACAAAATGATGTTATGTCATTTCTAAGTTTAGCAGTTTTGGATGGAGGAAATTATTTGGATAGAAGTTTCTGTGAAAGTTCTCTCCAAGTTCTAATAGATCCTGGTGCTAACGAAATTAACCACATCTTAGCCTTATCCCTAAGTGAAAAAGGAAAAGTTTAAGTCTAAGAACATCGTTCAAAACTCTGTCATATTTAAAGGTAGCACAAAGTACTAAAAAACTAGCGAGGTGTAAATTAGGATCTTCATTTGGTGTACCTTCAAATTGATTGTTTTGTACCATTTGGATAAAAGCAGGTTTAAGCTCAAATGAATTAGCAGCTACAATAGGATTTTGGATAGATAAGTGCATTTCATATGCTGTAGGATTTGCATAATCTCGTAGAGGTCTAGGTTGATGTTCATTTTCTATTCCTTGATTGTTCATATTGTTTTCCATTGTGTCAGAATTTCTAGGTTCTTTTCTAAGTATTTTAATTATTCTAACAGTGCATTCTAATTCTGAATCATAGGGTATAAGATTTTTAGGTCCAAAATTACGCATACAATTGAAATCAGTACATAGAAAAACAGTTAACTATATATGAAAATAAGTTGCAATTCAAGTAAAAGTTTTCTAATAGTCCTAATTTTTCGGTTACTCTAATTATGATTTTTTTTTTACTCTCCAACAAGGACGCCAAAAAGTTGACAGCGACTTTATATATGCTTAAAAATATGAGAATTTGATACTGTTGCTAGAACAATTAAGTCTCCGACAACAGCGCCAAAAACTTGACAGCTATTTTAGATTTGATGAAAATGTGCATATAAAATTTAGTAATTGTAAAGTCACACTTATCAACGCAAGTATACGTATCACTCAAGTAATACAGGGCTCTAATGGAGTCCTATATATCGATCCCACAAGGGGTTAAACTAGAGGCCACAAACTAGGATTTAAAAAATCAATACTTAACCACAACAATACAGTTCAAATTGCTTATTTGTCACTAATAGGCAATTGAAATAAATATATAATTTTAACAAACTTATAATTAACTAATTCTAATAATAAAATTTCTAATGTGAAGTTCAATATATAAGAAAGATTCCTTCTCCTTGTCAAGAAATTGAAGTGAATGGATAAAGTGAATTAGTTCAAATTGTATTGTGCCAAATACGAGCATATTTATTCTTTACCCTTTAGTCCAGGCATAAAGAACATTGACTAATCCTATGCTTGGTTACTAAATCTATGGCTAGGCTGGAAGGATACCGGCTCTCACTTTGAAGCTCCCACATTCCCCTCGCTTGAGAGCTAACATCTACACTTCAACACCCAAACAATAGGACCAAATTAAGGATTTTAGTCTGTCACTCTAAAATCTCCAATTCTGCACCCAATAATTTTATTTCGAATTTATTTGCACCAAACTTTTAAGGACTTTGACCTCCCTAAATCTTGGATGTAGTCTTGACCTTAGTTGTAAAACTCAACATATTTTAAAAAATCAATTGGCCAGATTGAAAGTAAATTAAGATCAAAGTAAAAAGATCATCACAACTTCTTTAACATTCTCATGGTTCATCCAATTCATATCACCATTTCATAAATTCTCAAGCCAAGGAAAAAAACAGAGAAAACTACTCAGAACTCTAGGTGAAGATACGAGAAAACATAGAAGTTATATATAAAATCAAATTCATACAAACTTCAATAACTAAATACCTCTTATCTCTAATTCCTCCACAAGCAAACTCCTTGAAGTTCCTCTGAATCTCTTCCTTTCTTTACAGCACACAGAATTCTTCTTCGAAGCGGCAAAGAGGAAGAAATCTCTCACTTTCCTCCACTCTTACAATCTCTCGAAGAATTCCTCACAATACTAACCCTAAATTAAACTCTCTACACTCTACAAACAACAAACACTCAGCGAAAACCACCATGGGGCTCCTCTTTTTTTGGCCCAAATGTTTCTCTTAAAGTTGTAGAAGAGTTTTCCAAGAGTTACCTAAGCATCCTTTCAAAAATCATCCAAATTCAATGCACCTCTTAAGAGAACCGCCATTCTCGCCGTCGAAGGCCTCGATGGTGCCGTTGGTGGCCATCTACAATTTTTGATTCAAGACTCACAGGAAAATCCCGCCGTCAGTGCTGTTGGGCTTGCCGTCGGTGCCCTAGTTCAAATTTTCATATTTTTTTCCTTCTTGCTCCAAATTTGCTCCTTTTTGCATCTTTTATCTCCAATGACCATAATTCAATACACCTGCAACAAAACATAAAAAATACCCTTCTTTAAAGTGCAATATCATCAATATTAGTATAAAATAGGTATCAAAATCTCAATATATTTTTCTTTGGTCAACATTCACAACATACATCTACGACATACATTCCACAACATCTATGACATACATTCTATCACATCTACAACAGACATTTTATGACATTCACAACATATATCTGCAACAAATATTCTGTGGCATCTACAACATACATTTTATCACATCTACAACAGACAATCTATGACACTCACGACAAACATCCCACAACATCTATGACAGACATTCTATTTGATCTACGATAGACATTCTATGATAGATGGACATTCCATGACAACAATGAGAGACATTCCATTTTATAACAAACATTCGATGACATTTATGACAAAAATTCTATTCTCTGACAAACATTCAATACGACCGATATTTCATGATGTCTATGACAGAAACTCCATAATATCTACGATAGATAGACATTCCATGATGTCTATAATAGACACACTATAATATCTATGACAAACAAAAATTTCATGATATCTATGACAGAACTTTCGTCAAACAATCAATGACATTTATAATTGACATTCCACAATGATAAGACCAAAATTACATAACATAACAAACTCTCAGTTTACAAAAAAATCTAAAATCATTTGACATTGATTACCAAAATTGCTATGATGGAGCAAGCTAGATATTTCTTTTCTATAACAAAAGACAATCCAGAAAAGAGTGATCCAAGACAAAAATTCTGATATTTTGACAAAAAAAAGTTATATGTATATATGATTTCATGGGGAAATGAAATTAATTCCCCAATAACTTGGTCCTTTACTTTCGTAAATTTTTGGATTGAGTCATAAGTAAATTTCAAAAATAAAATAGTGTGATCAAATTACAAGTAATTGACTCAGGATGTTACAAGCCTTTTAATCTCATGTTAAATGATTGAGTGCTTGCTTTCCAGTGAGTTATAATATCTTTGAATTTATCTTAAGTGATTTTTGAGAATTATCAATTAGGGAAGTTTGGACATTCAGAAACCTTAAATATACTCCACCATATATAGTAATTCGTTTAGAAAAAGCTTGAGGTGAGCATAAAATCAAAAATTGGTGTTTGATATCAGACATTCAAAATCTTCAAAATGCTCCAACAAATATAGTAAAACAGCTTAAGCTGAGCATAAAATAAAAAATTGGTGTTCGGACATTTATCTTTAAAATACTCCACCATATATAATAAAAAAGCTTGAGATGAGCATGAAATAAAAAATTGGTGTTCGGACATTCAAAATGTTTAACATGCTCCACCGGATATAATAATTCCTTGAGAAAAAAAATTTAAGGTGGGCATGAAAATTGGTGTTTGAATTCAGACATTTAAAATCCTTAAAATATGTTCCACCGATTATAGTCTGAGAAAAGGCTTGAGGTGATCATGAAATAAAAAATTGGTGTCCAAACTCTTGCCTAATGAATAAAACTTGAAAAACTATTTTAATAAAATTCTCTTGAAAATTAAGTGATCTTACCTTTTCATCGGCTATTAGTTGGCTCAGACATATCTGTAGATATCTTCTGACAGCTTCACATGCGTTCAATTTGTAACACATTTTGAAGCAGTTTAATGAAGTTTCTTTCAGATTTTAATATATTTGTCAAATTTCCCTTTTTGTGTGATGGATAAAGATCCGAAGGACCACACATTCGTTCTAAATTATGATGAACAAAGAATGATACAACTAAAGTTCGATTATAAAATTTAAATAAAAATATTAAAAAAAATGTGAATCAGTGGATATTGAATTTCAATCATAATCAAATAATGATAAAGACAACAAGAAAAATGATAAATTTAATAAATTAATTCTACTCAAATCTAAAATTGCACACTACCTGTTTTCGTAGAACAAATGTTTCTGTTTGCAAAATTTTGTCATAATCCCCACGGAGTGACACACTCGTCACAAAATCTCAGCACTCGCGATAGACTTCTGCCCTCCCATCTTGCAAAATCTCAGCATTCAGGATAGGCTTCCGCTCTAATCCCTTCTTAGAAATTATTCACAATCTATCATACTCTCTTCATGAGTCCTTTACACTTTTAATGCTTCTGAGATCAACACCTGAATTCTAATTTCCACCTTGAAGTTTGGCATAATGTCTCGAGCGGTTGCCATTCTTCGATATAATCTAATTCAGACGTAATGTCCCTAATCTTTTTCCCTAATGTTTGCCCGAACTGGTAAACTTATTCCTTTTCAAGGCTGGTACCTGAATTCTAGTTCTCCTCCCAGGCTCAGTACCTAAATTTTCATTCCCCCCTTGAAGTTTGCGTAATGTATCGAGCGGTTGCCATTCTTCGACTACATCTAGTTTAGACGTAATGTCCCTAGTTGTTGCCCAAAATGGTATAGTCTTTCCTTCTTGAGGTTGGTACCTA
This sequence comes from Phalaenopsis aphrodite, assembly GCA_003013225.1. Classification (NCBI taxonomy): domain Eukaryota; kingdom Viridiplantae; phylum Streptophyta; class Magnoliopsida; order Asparagales; family Orchidaceae; genus Phalaenopsis; species Phalaenopsis aphrodite. The sequence goes on along the minus strand of NEWO01000192.1, from coordinate 705,991 downwards.
AATTCTAGTTCCCCCATTGAAGTTTGGCGTAATGTCCCTACTAGTTACCATTCTTTTACTAGATCCAATTCAAACGTAATGTCCATAGCGATTGCTCAAATAGTCTTTCCTTTTTGAGGCTACTACCTGAAATCAAATTCTCCTCTCAGGCTAAGTACGTAAATTTTGATTCCCACCTTAAATTTTGGCATAATTTTTGGTGTGTTTGCCATTCTTCAACTAGATCCGATTTGGACGTAATGTCCCTAGCGATTGCCCAAACATGTATTGTCTTTCCTTCTCAAAGCGGGTACCTGACTTCCAGCTTTACTCCCAAGGTCAGTTCCTGAATTTTGATCCCCACCTTGAAGTTTAGCGTAATTTCCCTAGTGGTTAACATCTTTTGTTAGAGCCATATCGGATGTACTGTCCATTGCGATTGCCTGAACTGGTATAGTCTTTTCTTCCTGGCGTAATGTCCTTAATGGTTGTTGTTCTCTAAATTGTTGTCACCTCTTAAGTTAGATGTAAGTCCTTGTGCTTTCCATCTTGATTCAATCTCCTCATACATAATTCTATCCTCTAAAACTGTTAAAGTTGAAATCAAAACTAAAGTTTTTTTAAACATCGAATTAAAATCAAATCTTCCCCGCGACCGTCAATTTTCATGATGTTTGTTTTTGGAATCCCCTTCCATTTTCTACAACGGTAGTCTCTACTTACTCCCTAGTGGACATCTTCTATGTTTTTTCTATTATGTTCTGAGTGTGCTAACTCAGATAGTCATGTTGGTTTTTTTTATCTTTTCGATCAATGCCAATACGTCAATATTGGTCGAGGTCTAATTTCCTTCATAGTATCCTAGGATCTAGTCATGGTACTTTCATATTGACTAGTCTTAGATGACTATTAAAGGAACCCTCACCATAAAATACTCTAAACTCTTATTTACTCAATTTGAAGTTCCACATATTGGTCCTAACCTCCAACATTTAGTAGGTGGTCTCTGGGTGGTGTAGCCTTGGTTAGTTTCACACACACACACACTTGGTATCCCCACACTTACACTCACAACCTCAGGCTTTAGACAAAAATTTATAGTTAGTCCCTTAAATTTTTGGGAAACTCATGTAGATGGTCCCCTAGCTAGTACATGGAGGACCCAAAGTAGGGAATTCTATTAGTTCATGGCTCAAGTCGGGTGGTTAGCAACCCTAATCTTACTAAAATATCCAATTTAGTCTTTTTCCCAGAAAACCAACCCCAATTTACCAAAGTACCGTTGGAACCTTAATTTTGATGAAAAATTCTAAAAATTCCCAAAATCTCCAAAATCGCTCCAAATGACCGAAAACCAATTTGGACCCCTCCATGGAGCCCAATCTGACCAATTCTGAGAAAAAGCCCCAAATTGCCCTTAAAATTCCAATTACCCCAATTCATCCTCAATGTCCACAAATTCAATCCCAATTTTCCCCAATTTCAATTCTAAACTCAAATTCATCAAGCCTAAAATTGATTGAAACTGAATCCAAGTTCAATTGGATATAATTTCAAACGTAAATTCTAAGGCCAGTGCAAAATACCAAATTTGACCCTAAGCCAAAATTTCACAAAATTAAACCCCAAGCCCATCTAATTGCCCCAGTTTTGAATCCTAAACTCTTTCAACATTTCCCCGTATCCAATTGAACCATCAATTGGCCTTGGCCAAGCCCCAATCTCACTCAAATTCAACTTGGACCAAAACCCCTAATTTTTCACCAAACTCTAAATTCCACAAAAAGGAACCTCATAACCCCAAAATTTCGACTCAATTGGTATTCAAAACTCTCTATGACTATCCCTTGGAAAAATTTGAATAATTAATTAGGTCTAACAAGAGTCGTAGCCTAATCAAAACTTGAGTTGGACCTAAATGCACTAAATTTTTCCTTGAGCCAAAGTCCATCAAATTAAGCTTCTAAATCAACTCAATAATCACACAAGTTGATTATGCCAAAGCAACCACAACCACCCTTTGGACCATAGTGACCAGACTAAACCCTCGTAGCCCACCCTTCATTAGCCATGGACCAATGGTCACTTGATTTAGGGGATCTCTTCCTATAATTGTCTTAAACCAAAATACACTTTCCATCAACCTAAACCATTAAATTTTAATCATCATTAGCATCCCTTTGGCTCCACAGCCTCCTGTGGCCACCACCTCTAGCCCTACCGACCAGCCTAGTCGTTGGAACACCCCAAAATCAAGAGCTACCTTACTTTAAATCAAACCCATTTTACTCATCCAAGCTGGCTCATCCCATTTGATGACTTGACTCTTTCTCGCCTCCACCTAGGCATCAAAACTCACTCACTCGCTTGGCCAATTGTGTCATAACTATCCCTTTATTTAACTCCCTCTCTTATGAATAAGAAGGCAAATTCCTTCCATTAAAGTGCAATATCTAAAAAATATGAGTAAAAATGTGTACATAAAGACTATATATTTTAGGTGTATCAGAATCCCCAAAACTTAAAATGTTACTTGTTCTCAAGTGACACTTCAATCTTTGAAAATCAAAATAAGTAGATTATGTAAATCTGTTTCTTTAGGATATTCTAAAATTTTGATCTAGAAATATAATAGTCCTATTTAGAGAAAACTTTAGTACATGAGACCAACTTAGAGTTTAGAAATCTTTAATTTAAATAAGTCTGAAAATATGAGTTCCTATCTAGTTTAAAAATATTTATAAATTCTCCAAATATAGAGTTTAGGTATTCCACCTTTTCAACTTAGATTTTTTATTAAGAATAAATTTACTTATTATATTATATCCATACTCTGAAGAGTTTCTCAAGTTGTTTAATTTAAATAGATCAGATGAGGAACCATTTTTGATTAGGCACTAATCCTCAAGATTCTTGTCTCTATTTTAACTTTCTTTTTTTTTTCTTTATCTCTTTCTTTTTCTTTTTCTTTTCTTTCTTTCCTTTTTCTTTTTCTTTTTCTTTTTTTCAAGTGACGATTACTATATTTGCATAGGCCTTTAATAATTTTGAATTCCACTCTTCCTTTCCTAAAGTAATGTTCAGATATATATCCTTTACTTACAAAATATAATAATTATGTTATAAATTTTTTTAATAAAAGAAATTTAAGCGTTGAAAGTAAAATTCCAACCCTTAAAATTTTTAAAAAATACAATGTCTACTACTAAGGATAGCGACACAATATTTACCATTTCTGTTATAAAAATTATTAACTTTAAGTTTTTCTTCATTACTATAGGTTTTAACTAATTCTCTTACTCATTTCTGTATTCAAAATTTTAGTTCCCTATTATAACTTTGTATGCATAATCATTTTTTTCAAATAAAAAACAAATTTATTTCTAGCACATTTGAGAATAAATAAACTTCAAGTTTGAAAAAATTTTTTTTAACCCCCCTCCCCCCCAAACTTAAATTTTTAATAAGATAAAACATATTTACATCATATTTATATGGGCATGAATAAAACTAAAAAAATCATGATAATTTATCCTAAGTAAAAAATTTTAAAAATTTAAAACACGAGTAAAAATTAATTGATCAAATTTTAATTTAACTGTAACATATAGAAGATCATTAGACTTCTATGTAGTGGAGGATAACATAAAACCAAACAAAAGCACTAACAAAAACTCACTACTACAACATAAAGAAAATAGCTGGTATTAAATTGAAAATTTTAAACATGAAGTTCTTAAGTGAAAGTTAGTTATATTCTAAACCTTCATAAAATTCAAGATTAAGTTCAACACGGATTAACTAAATACACTAGACAACACGGTTATCACAATTACTACCAACAAAACAAAACATGACTACTCACAATAATAAATACATCACACTAGTGTCTAAGAAAACCAAAAACAAATAATAGTATTAGTCTCAATAAGTACTACTCAAAATAAAACATAATTCAATATAACGAAACCACGAATAGTTCAAATTAATAAAAAACTAAACAATTAAATTTAATATTCCTCCTCATCATCATCATCACTATCATTGTTATTCTAAAAGGCAGTAGGCTCCTATGATGGATATCATGGATATGAAGGGAAAACTACACTTTGGTGACCTCTCATAAGGTTTTTCAAAGATGATTGAAATTTATCCTCATAATCACTATGTCTTCTCGTATAACCATTCATATGATCTACAAAATTCTATAAATTTAATACTTTTTCTGCATTATAAATTATGTTATCTAACAATTTTTGCAATAAATGTGACTATGAGATAGAACTAGAAGCCTTACCTTGTGATGTGGATGCACGTGAGGTAGAAGCTTGAGAAGTAGAGGCACTTAAACTTCAAGAAAATCCTTCTCTCCAACCAAAGATCGAGTGTTGTGAATAAGACTTCGTATTAACAATTATAATGGGCTCCAGAGGCTGCAGTATCTCTTCCCAACTATCGATTCAAACATCTGCCTGCTCACAAAAGCAAGAGATTAAGGATGTAAATCCAAACCTGCAGTAGTAGCAGCGACAACAGAACTGTTGACTCATCTTTCAATTGTGATCTTCCACAGTCCTCTTACACCAGTGAATGATGATATAGTCTTGGCTAACTCCTCATCACTCGAACTATAATTCAAATAAAAACACAACATACTAGGGGCAACTGGTAAAATAGATTTAATACCTCAGGCGAGAAAGGCACTAATTTTCCTTAAACTATGCCCCGATCTTCTTTAGCATCTGGGAGATTAAAATAAAACTCCCGAACAATAGAAATCACTGTCACANCATCTGGGAGATTAAAATAAAACTCCCGAACAATAGAAATCACTGTCACAACAGAAAAACCACAAAAATTTTCCCAATGTTAAGGAATAATCTAATGATCCACTGATCTACCTGGACTTTTAAAACATCTCCCGAGAATCAATTTTCTAGACTGTAGTGTGTCACCATACTTGTCCTGAGCTCTCAATCTAATGAACTTAATCGAATTGAAATGGGACTTCTCTTTACTCCTCTTCATTCTTGGGGCCATTTCTAAAATTCACATAAATTCACAAAAAAAATCTTAAATTTAACTCTAAATCTCTAAAATCAACTTCTAAAGCTTAAACTTCATTTCTATGTATTTTCCATAGGATATTCGTAAATTTTCACCATAAATAGTGATTTTAGGTCAAATATACAATGAGCTCAAAATACATGATGAAAATAAAAAATGTTTACTTAGAAGTGAAGCTCTTACCTTAAGAAAATCAAATCTAGCTAATTTGGCTTGAATTAACCAGTAAATCACGACTATAAAAAAAGCCCTAACTCTCAAATTTGCAAAAACTGGAAGTAGAAGACAAAGTTGGGGCAAAAATGGGGGTTTTCAGAATTTTTTTTCACCTTTATCCATTCGCGAGCAGGAGTAAGTGAACCAACGCTTATGCAAGACTGGTTTGACACATAAGCACCAACCTCTCACGTTGTCCAGCGCTTAAGCGCTGAGTCTTGGGGCTTAGGCATGAGAGGACAAATTTTGTTATATTTGATTTAAAGTGAAATGCTCATATAGTCTAAGTCAATCACCCCTAAATGATCTTATATATCCTTAATAACTATTTTCTTCCCGTTCAACTCTACTCTTTCTCAAAATTCACCAATATTACTAATTTGTTTCAACACAAAATAACACAAAATCTTACACACAAACAAAAAAGTTATATTAATTCACAAACAAATACAAACATTTTTGATACATTATTTCTAAATCCAAAGAGTCTTGGATGAGATAATTCCTAAGCACAAACACTATACAACCTTAGAATTAAAAAAACATAAAACAAACTTAGCTCTAACATCACAACACCTAATACAAACAAACACTAAACTAAGAGCTTAATTCAACTCTCCTTTCGCTAGAAAAAATCCTGGTCTTTCATTAGTTCTTCTTAAGCATTTGGAATATAGATGGTATGGATTAGATGGTGTTAAAGAACTCTGGTTTAGTTTTCCTGAATCTATTTGTTTTTCAAATACATACCCTTGTCTGCTTCTAGAATAAAACTTGTATAACTAAGTTGCATCTTAAGTTTCCAACCAATATGCTCCAATTCTATGTTGAATTCCATCACTTTCGCTTCAATTGAAGCCACGTTATCCTCAATTTTTTTGATTTTTTATGTTATTTCTTCTATACTAACGGCAAGGAACCGTATTATAACAGTTGTACACTTTGGCTAATGAGCGTCTCCTTCATAGCTTCCTCCTTTTCTTCATATCAATCCCCCAAGATGACATTTTTCCAAATCTCTCACACTTCACATAGATTTAAGTGTTAAAATTGTAGTTGGGTGAGAGCTCTTGTCATTTCCTTGTGTTTATAGACTTTATACCAAGCCTAAAACTACTAAAAACATTATTAAATCACTAACCAACGTTAAAACCCCCTAAACCATGTTTAATTCTTCTATAAACATAATTTAGCACATTTAGTAAATTGTCGCACTTTAGCGCCAAATGTTGGCGCTTAAGCACCAGTGCTTAATTTAACATAAGCCAGCTTAACGTCAAAATACCCATTATGACAACTCTAAGTCATTTATTAAGGTCTTAGAATCATTACTAAAAAAATTATATATTCAAATTACTTCCACAATTTTCTTGATTAAGCACAACAACATAACATTCCAAACAGCAACACACAAATAACTATGGGTTGTCTTCCACAAAGCGCTTGGTTTATCATCATCAGCCATATGTAACCAATGCTTATTTTGGTTGACCCAACAAAATAAGATCATTTAATTTAAGTTGATCCCCTAAAAATTAGGGTTTCAGCCTATGACCATTCACTTTGAATTTTTTCTCACTTTTAGGATCTTTGATCTCCACAGCTCCATCAGGATAAACTTTTATCACAACAAATGGGTTCATCCACATGGACTTAAGTTTGCCTAGAAATAAGCTAAACCTTGTATTATTTAGTAGAACTTGTTGTCCTACCTCAAAATTAATAGTAAGAATGCTCTGATCATGCCACATCTTGATCTTTTCTTTATAAATCTTAGCACTCAAATGATTCATTCCTTATCTCTTAGAGCTCAATTAGTTACAATAATCTTTTCTCACAAGTATCATTTAAATTAAAATTAAATTCTTTAATAGACCAATAGGCTTTATGCTCAAGTTCAACCAGTAAATGACACACTTTCCAAAATATTAGCTTGTATGGGGACATTCCTAGAGGAGTTCTATATGAAATCATATAAGCACACAAAACATAATCAAGTTTGATAAACCAATCCATTTTTTATGGATCCACTGATTTTTCAAATATTTTTTAATTTTTCGATTGGATAATTCAGCTAAACCACTTGTGGAGTATGATAATGTTGATATAATGTTTTTTTAATAATTTCTCCATTACAACATACCTGAAATGATTTCCTCCATTAGTTATGATTAATCCCGACATCTCAAATCTACAAAATACATTCATTCTTAAAAACTATGCATCACTTTGAGTATCACATCTAGGTAAATCAACAACTTCTATCCATTTGGAAACATAGTCAACTGTTAACAATATATATAATTCTTCAAAAGATGGTATAAATGGTCCCATGAAATCTAATCCTCAAAAAATGAACATCTCAACTTCTCTTAGAAATATTGCCTACTCTTTGACATTGACCATATGTTTTGATATAATCATTAACCTCTCTAAAGATTGTAGGACAATAAAATCTAGATTGTAAAATTTTGTATGTTATTTTATCAACACCAAAATGTCCCCCATAATCAGAATTATGACATTTTTGAATTATTTCATAAGTTTCTTCTAAAGGCACATATCTTCAAATAATTAGATCATTTTCTTATTTATATAAAATTGGGTCATCCCAAAAATAAGTCTTAGCTTCATAAATAAATTTCCTCTTTTGTTGGTATGTTAGTCCATAGGGTATAATATCATTAACAATAAAGTTCACAATGTTGACATACCATGGAACACACCACTCATTAATATTGAATAATTCTTCATCTGGAAAAAGTTCATGAACTTCTTTTTCATCCTATTAGTCTTCGTTTTTCATCCTTCTTTTTCATTAAATATTTAATAGCAGAACAAATTTGGTTCAAATTAAGTATGATCTAAATTTATCAAAAGCATATAGTATTGCTGATAACTCTTTTTCAGCTGTGGTATAATTGATTTAAGCTTCATTAAGAGTTCTCATAGCATAGTAGATTACTTTGAAAATTTTATCTTGTTTTTGTCCTAAAATAGCTCCAATAGCATAACTACTTGCATCACACATTAATTCAAAAGGTTTCTCCCAATTTGGTGAAATAATAATTGGTGCAGTGACTACTTTTTCTTTTAATAGCTCAGGATCTTTTACTCACTCATCAAAATTAAAAATTACATCATTTTTTAGAAAATGGCATAGAGACTTAGTAATTTATGAAAATTCTTTAATATATCTCCTGTAGAATCCAACATGTCCTTAAAAACTACTAATTTCTTTCACATTTGTTGGTTAAGAAAAATTTGCGCTCACTTGAATTTTTACACGGTCTACTTCCATACTATTTTCTGATATCTGTGTCCTAATTTAATTACTCCTTCTACCAAAAATTGGCATTTTTTCCAATTAAAGACTAAATTTTTTTTTTCACAGTGCTTAAGAACTTTCAATATATGTTCTAAACATGATTCAAATGAAGTTCCAAACACTAAAAAATCATTAATAAAAATTCAATTCATTTTTTAATGAAATCATAGAAAAAAGCCATCGTACATCTACTAAATGACATTCTTTTAAAAGCATATATACCATAGCGAACAATAAAAAAATTTTTCTCTCGATCCTCAGGAGATATTTTCATATGGTGATAACTAGCATATACATCCATAATACAAAAGTATTTATGGGGAGCCAGTCTATCCATCATTTCATCTTGAAAGGGAGTGTAAAATGATCTTTCTTAGTGACGAGATTTAATTTTCTATAATTAATGCATCTTCACCACCCTGTATCTTGTCTTGTTTCTATTAATTTATTATGTTTATTGATATTCATAGTCACTTCTCCTTTCATAGGAACACAGTGAATTGGACTAACCCATGCACTATCTAAAATATTGTAGATAATTCCAGCTTCTAACCACTTTAAAATTTCTTTTTTAACAACTTCTTTCATAGTAGATTCAATATCATTTGAGGAACAGCCTAGGGTTTGCAATTATCTTCCATATGAATTAAACACATACAAATTCAAGGACTGATTCCTTTAATATCAGTAATTGTCCATCCAAAGGCTTTCTTATAATTCTTTAAAGTTTTCATTAAACTTGATTTTTCTTCTGTAGTTAATTTTAAGGAAATAATAACTGATAATGTTGACAAATCACCAAAAAAAGGCATACTTTAAGTTCAGGTAATAACTTCAACTCATGTTCAAGAGATTTTTTAATCGATGGACAAAAAGATTTATCTTTTTCTGTAATGTCCAAAACTTCTAAACTTTCTCGAACATAATTTGAATTTATCTTATAAAAATCTTCAAAGTGATCTAATTCCTCTTCTTGCTTGTGTTCAAATACTTTCATTTCAGATTTCTCTTCGTAAGTTGTTTTGAAATGACATTCACTCAGATATTTTATTACTTCCATTCGACAACATTCATCAACTTTACCATTTGCAAGATACTTCATTTTCTTGGAAATATTAAACGTAATTTTGATCATTGATGTGCATAGTTAATTGCACATTCTGCACATCTATCATTACTCTTTTTGTAACTAAGAAACGTCTCCCCAAAATGATAGTACTTTCTTATCTTCCTCCACATCTAGCATAATGAAATCAACAGTCGCTAAACATCTTCTATAACTTTCTTAAGACATGTTATTGAACGATCTGCTAACTGTAGAGTTACTGTAATAAGGGGTATTTTACCTAATCCCAATTTTTTAAATATTGACTATGGCATAAGGTTAAAGCTTGCCCCTAATTCATATAAAGCTCTCCCATAAAATCTGTCTCCTATTGCACATGGAATTGTGAAGCTACCAAGATCTTTAATCTTTACAAGTAATTTTTTTTGAATTATAGCACTACACAACTCACTAAGTGCAACACTCTCATTATCTTCAAACTACATTTTCCTAATAAGAATATCTTTCATAAACTTCACATAGCTTGGCATTTGTTCTAAGGCTTCGACAAATGGAATATTAATTGTAAGCTTCTTAAAGATTTCTAAAACTTTTAAAAATCGTTTATCCAACTTTTGTTGATGAAGTCTTTTTGGAATGGAGGTGGAGGTTTATCCAATTTAATTTTAAGTGGAGACAAAAGTTTTTATAAACCTTTTGGAGCATCCTGTTGGCAATTGAGACTGTTGTCATCGTCTCTACGAAAGGTACAGGAGCATCAAGTGGTTTAAAGAGGGAGGAGTTGCTAATCTATTTTTTTATCTCATTTCCATTATTTCAAAATAAGTTATTCTATGTGGATTATGTCAAGAATCCTTAGAAATAAGAAACTCAGAGAATAAAGGGGGAAGGGCTAAGGATGATAGAAATTAGAGAAATAAAATTTCAGATGATAATCTTATAGCTGAAATCTTCAGAATATGTCATTACTATAGTTTTACTATAGAGAAAATCATAAAAAAAATTTTGTAACCAGAGGTTCTATTTAGGTTCTTTAATTCTCCTATAGAAGCAAGCTTATATAGTTAATTACATTTTGGATAATTAAAAATTACCTAAGAGAACTCTTGATCAACGTCAAACACTCACTCTCTAAGAAATTTTGATGTCAATGGAGAATCAAGGTAATGAACATTAGTGTTCAATCCTAAGGAAAACGTCAATTTGTTTGGTTTTTAAGTCATTCTTATGATTTTATCAATGTCATTTTTATGCTTAAGTTGGTAGTTTTTGTTTGGTGACTATCCTAAAGGTTTTAGGTTATGTGCCTATCCTAGAAGTTTTAGGTTTTGTTTTATTTTTATGTCTTATCATGATTTTATTTAATTTATGTCATTTTTTTGGTCTTCATTATCCCTTTCAGAATGTCATAGCTCGAAAACAGAGTTAGCACACCCTATAACATGCAAAGTAAATCTAAAGCGTAATTTGTCTTGTATCTCTAGTAATCCTAAAAAATAAGATTAGTATGAAGAAATGTAATTGATTATCATATTTATTTGAAGTATTTAGATTCTTTGTCGATTGAATCTAAATAGTTTTGGTTAAGTATTTAGATTCATTGTCTGTTGAATCTAAATTGGTTTTGTTAAGTATTTAGATTCATTGTTTATTGAATCTAAATCAGTTTAGTTAAGTATTTGGATTCATTATCGATTGAATCTAAATTGGTTTTGGTTAAGTATTTAGTTTCATTGTCGATTGAATCTAAATTAGTTTGGTTAAGGATTTAGACTCATTGTTCGTTGAATCTAAATTGGTTTGGTTAAGTATTTACATTCATTATCGGTTGAATCTCAATTCATTTTGGTTAAATATTTAGATTCATTTGTCAGTTAAATCTAAATTGTATTTGGATAAATATTTAGATTCATTATTGGTTGAATAAATTAGTTTGAATCAAGAACAGGATATGTTGATCTTGAAATTTGAGTTAACTTAACTTCAAATTAAGTTGAACTTAAGGTTTAAGTTCAATACAAGTTAAGCTTAACTCTAAATTAACTTGGGTTCAAAATGTCTTGAACCTAAGTTATAAGTTTGACTTATGTTCAATATGGGTTCAATTTAAGTTTAAGTTAACATGTGTTCAAGTTAGGTTGAACCTAAGTTATAGGTTTGACTTCGTTCAATATGGTTTGAACTTAAGTTTAGGTTAACTTGCGTTAAAGTTAGGCTGAACCAAAGTTATAGTTTTTATTTAAGTTTAATATGGGTTTTTCGGCAATATTTTTTGGTTTTGATGGTAGGGTTGCCCGTAAGAAGGTGTCAGTCACCGGAATCGAAATTTCATCGCCCACTTCGGAAGGACGTTTTAATTTACATATAGATTTATATTTAAAATAAGATATGAAAATGAAAGTGACCCCATATTTTTCATAGTTTAAATGAAGGAGCACTATACCTCAAACCCTGTAGCTGTACCGAAGGATAAACACAAAACTCGAGGACGAGGGTTAATCAAATAAACTAAAAAAAAGTATGACATCCATCTGATCTGTGAAACCCTTATATTTTTCGACAAGTTCCCCTATTTAATATAAAGAATTAAATAGGGTTTATATTAAGTTGGGTTCGGACATGTATCTTATTTAGTTTCATAGTTTCATTTAGACCATGAGAAGCCTTATTAGCAACCGTAGGTTACCTCCTCTGAGGGATTACCGATCATTAGATAAAGACGTCTTAATTTAGTTGCAATTATTGTTTTGTGTAATGTTTGTGATTAAAGTATGAGTTGTTTTATAGTTTGAATGTTGTGGTGGTGAATTTTATCTTGGTTGTTTTTAATATTTGTTTTGGTTTTGTGGCTATCCTGATAGTCCTAGTTTTCCATGAAAATTTGTATAAGCACAAAAGTATAGCATAAAAGTACAAGAAATACAACACTGAAAACTGTAAAAGCATACCTGGCGAGTCTTCTCCTTCCACTACCGGAAACCTAAAAGACATGTTAAGGCAGTTTATGTGAAACAGGAAAGCGAAATTTTGGTTGTTTCCTAACCATATGTCATATTTTGATTGATCCTCACGAGTTTATTTAAGATGATGTTGCCAAGCAAAACATATTAAGTTTAGTAAATCTCTGAGGTATCCAATAGATCTAGAGAGAGAAGCAGGTCCGTGCTTCTCTCGCTGCCTGGTGGAAAATCCCAAGTTCTTATGTTGCTTAATAATTCATCTTGTAAATGTCCTTAATGCTAAGTGAACATTAATGTCTCGATTATCCCAAAGAATAGGTTAATTATCACTTGTGATTAAATTTAAGAATTATGTTGGTGAAGACCCTTAAAGAGGCAAGTTAGTATTGTTGGAACACTTAGCCTAAATTTTGATCTTTAATTGGGCTTGTAGTGTTTGAAAGATGTTTTAATTTTCAATGATATTTACTTTTATAATCCTCATTTAAATGAAACTTGATTTAGCCTGTCACCACTAAGCACTTAAGACCTAGGTGAGTGTCTTAATTAGCTTTAAAAAGGTTAAGCTTTTGGTAATCATGATTCATGATTTGAATTTCATTTAAACATCAAAATAGGTATATTAAATTGTTTAATTAATGACTTCAAAAGTAATATCCCTAAGTCCTAGATTCATTTTATTTTAATAAACTTCCAAATTTTAATAATTTAGAAATTTATTAACTTATATGTTTCAATTAAGAGAGTGAGATTGGTTTCTACCAATTAAACCCTTGTGTTTCAAACCTCAAATAGATTGATTAAGATCAGAGGTTACCCATTTCCCTCTTTAAATCAAGCGTAAGTATTAAATAAGGCTAATTTTCCAAAATTACACATTTGCCCCTAAGGCTCTATCACTTCATAATTTGTTAAATTTAATTCAAATGACTTTAGAATTTTTATCCTACCTCATTCATGCATCAATTAAGATATCAGAGGAGAAAATGTGATTTTTAAAAATTTAATTTAATTTATATAATTATTTTCATGCAAAAATAGGATTTTTAAAAGAAAATTCCTAACTTAACCAAGGTATATTCTAATCCCTTGAAATTTTTACTGGATCTAACGTTAGATTAGAGAAGACTTTGGACTAAATTTCATGATTTTTTGAATTTTATGTGAATTTTAATAATTATTTTAAATTCTAGGGTATTTAACAAACAAAAAAATATTTTAAATAGAGATAATTAAGTTTTATGTTTTTGAAAAGTCTCCTTAAGGTCAAAGAGCTCAGACAAGAAGAATTTATTTTTTTTAAAATTTTATTTGATTTTTTGGAATTATTTTAATGAAAACTGATTTTTTAGCCTTTAAAAATCATTTTTAGGCTTTAAAATTCAATATCTTTATTTAGAAAATCAAGAAAAATATTCTAATTATTCCTAAGTGATTAGGAAGCAATTTAGAACATTTCCATGAGTTTTATTATTTTTGTGATTTTTTGTGAATTTTTAATTATTTAAATATTTAAAATAGGTAAAAAATCAAGTTTTTATTTTAAATATCATTTTAATTTTGGAAAATACCCTTTATCACAGAGAACCCAAAAAGCTAAGTTTCATAAAATTTTGAGTTGCATTTAGATTTTTAAAAATCATTTTGGTGCCAAAAATGTTATTTATCTTTAAAATTAAACTTAGGTTATCAAATGAACTGAAAATATTATGAATATTTTATAATAAGTTCTTTGGATCATCACCCGTAGTGGAGATTAAAAATCAAGTCATCTAAATGTTTGTATTTTTCAAAATTAATTATCTTGATGAGTTAGGGTTTGTGAAAATTAGGTATATTTTAAATGACTTGGCCCATGAAATTATTTCCAAAAGCTTCACATGTCATGGTGGACCTTCCAATTTTTTTTTGGAATTTTCTAATCAATATGCAAATTTCCATGATTATTCTAAGGAAATAATGTGCAAAAATTTGAAAAATATGGATCTCTGTATGGGGACTTCCTCTGACTTTGGAAAAATTAGAGGATATTTCTCTTGATAGAGGCTAAAATATGCCAAAATTTCAAGCCAAGATAATGTGTCAATATGCATGGAGAATCAAAAGATTCCAAACAGTGTTTAATTAATTAAAAATAAAATATACATCAAATGGACTTGAAATTTATTCCATATTGTTCTCCTCTATTCACTAAGTAGGAGGGTATTTTTGTTTTATTTTTGTGATTTTTGTACATAAAGTTATGAATTTTCTAAGTTAAGGGTATTTAAATAAATAAGAAAAAAAAACCCTATTTATCTATTTAAATTGCACGTGCTGACTAGATCCTAGGCAGCTCTGAAGGCATGCGTGGCGCGCTTTGGTTGGATGTTGTCGTCCACGTAGCTGCAGACTCAGCCTGCTGTTTATGTCCTGGAGCGCTATCCGGCTTGATCTCCTCCATCCATTTGATATACGCTTGATCAAATAACTCCCCATCATCATCTCCGAAAGAATGATCCCATGATCGCCCAAACTAAAACCCTAAGATTTCAATCTAGACACAACCAAATCACCTTGGGTTTGTTCCAATGGACTCGTCTAACACATCCATATGCTAATTAAGTAATCAAATTAACATAAAGTAAATACATAATTGAAATAGGCTCGGGATGAGGTGAGGTTTAATACCTTTTCTCTGATAAGTGAAGCTTCGATTAGAGGGTCATGGCACGTTTGTTATGATCTAAAGAGGCTAGGTAGGAATTCAATCACGGTGGTACAAGGCCTAGGTAGGAATTCAAATTAACATAAAGTAAATACATAATTGAAATAGGCTCGGGATGAGGTGAGGTTTAATACCTTTTCTCTGATAAGTGAAGCTTCGATTAGAGGGTCATGGCACGTTTGTTATGATCTAAAGAGGCTATAGATTGAGTCTCTGGTCTTGGTGCAAGGCCTAGGTAGGAATTCAATCACGGCTGGATTTGGATGATGGTCTAGAGCTATGGTAGAGGCTCCGTGGAAGGGAAATTTTATGGGGCTTTGGCTTCTTTCACTATTCTGAATATGTGGGTAGAGTTAATTTGGGTTTGGGTGGACTATGGAGGTGTAATGGATTCTGTCCTGGTTTCCGACAAGGTTCCAAGCTCAAAATTGAGCTTCGACAATGAAAATTGATGAGGGAAAATGGTTGGAATGCCCTTAGGGGATCTTAAGGAAGCTCTATATGAAGTTTGGAGAGGCCTCACTAAGGAAACTTCAGTACACCTCCCATGGCCATGGAGGTGAGTTTTTATAAAAAATGGCCATGGGGTGGCTCTTAGGGCATAAGCTTGGGCGCATTGTGGTGCTTAGGTGGAGGGCAGAGGAGCTCCATCAAGTGTTTTGGCTGAGCTTGCCTCTTGGTTTGATTTGAGTGAGGTGCCATGGGGGTGGCTCTCGGTTTTGAGCTTTTCCGGCCACTAGGCTAGTCGGTTGGCCAGGGGGTGGTGGTTAGGAGCTCAGAGAACCCAAGGAAATAAGTCACAGCAATTTAGTGCAATAATACCTAATTTTGGTAAGGTTATCTCAAGTACATACATTTTTGAAAATAATATCCCTTGATTTGGGGGACCTTTGGTCCATGGCTTGATTTAGGTGGTTTCATGGTGTTTGGATTGGTCACTAATTCTAACTAATGGTTGTGGTGGAGTTAATTTGGTGACTTTAGGGTGGTTAGGTCACATTTAGTGCATGGGTCCAAGTGGGTGCAAATGACCAAAACATGGGTTTGGTCTTGGTTATCCAGGTCAATTGACCCAATTTATTGATCAAAATTGTGTATATTATCATAAGGAACAACTTTGGTGTAGAATGGAAGTGGTTTTGAGCTCAATTAAAGGGTCAATTTGAGGGAATTTTGATTTTTAGTGAACTTGGTCATGTTGGGCGAGGCTTGGGCTAGCTTGGGTTTGCCTTGGGCTAAGTCCAAATTGATTGTTGTAAATGGTCAATAGGAACCCTATGAAGAGTTTTCAACATGAATTAGATGTCAATTTATGGGTTAAGGCAATCAATTGGGTGGAATTTGGGGACTTAGCAAATTTGGAGCTAAAATTTGAAAATTTTCGATTTTGGCCAAAATCAAATGGATTTAAGGTTTAACCATGGCCAATTGATGGTTTATTTTGATGTGTAGGAATGTTATGAAGATTTTTCAACATTAATTGGGACCAATGGGACCAAGCTATAGGTTTAATTTAGTAAGGTTAGGTCAAATGGTCAAAATTGGGGTTTTGACCTAAATCAAAATTGGGCTCAAATCATGGGCCAATTAAGCTTAGATTTGGTTTAGATTGGCCATCTCAAGATTAAATTTGAGTTTAGGATTGTAATTTGAGCCAATTGAGATCAAATTGATGGACATTTGAGTTGAATTTGGAAAATTTGGGCCCTTAAAGGCAAATTTTGGAATTTTAGTTAAAGATGGTAAAATTGGCCAAATTGGGTCTTATGGTAGTTAAAAAAAATGAAATTGGGAATATTTTGGATTTATTGGGATTTTTGGGAAATTTTTGAAATTTTTGGAATTTTGGGCAGAGCAGAGGTATTTTGGTAATTTGGGGTGTTTTAGGGGTAAAAGGCCAAGATGAGTATTTTGGTAGAGTTGAGGTATCAACCATCACCAACAAGCCATGGACCAATGGAAACCCCATTTTGGGTCCTCTACATAGTGGTCTTAGCCAAACCATAACCCTAGGGCTGGTAGGGTTTAGGGGACATCTACATGAGTATCCCAAAAAATCAAGAGATCTAGGCTAGAAATTTAAGCTTTGGGTTGTCAGTGATTGTGAGTGTAGTGAGCGTAGTGAGTGTAGTGAGTGTAGTGAGTGACCTAGCTCCAAACCAACANTGAGTGTAGTGAGTGACCTAGCTCCAAACCAACACCCAGGGTTGATCCTAAGGTCCAACAGTCCTAAGGGTGACTCATCTTGTACTTCCTTTATAGTGACCCCTCCTACTAAGTGCTAGAGGTTAGGATCCATATGTGGAACTTCAAGTTGAGTAGAGAAGAAGATAAAATATCTAATGGTGAGGGTTCCATGTCTAATTTTCTAAGAATAGTCAATAAGAAAGTCCTATAGCTAGACCTTAGGCTACTAAAGAGGAAAAACTAAATCTCAACCAAAAGTGAGGCCAACAAATGGACCACAATAGGTGTGGTGTGCTGGGCAAGCACACCACACGTATTGGCGTTGACTGAAGAGATCAACAAAAACTAATAAAAATTCCTAAGTCAACAGACCCAAAAGTATGTGTAGAGTTGTGTGTGTGATTTGTTTTTTTTCTGCTGAGGATACTAGCAGATGATCACTTGATTGAAATTAAGGAGTAGTGACACTCGTTGTGGATCAGAGAGTGAATTTCGAGTTATAAAATTTCAGAAAATTCTAGAGGATGGGGATCATTATGCAAGTGCTGACCCCGAGGTTGAAATTGATATTTAAGTATCAATTCCGAAAAGGCAAGAAGGGTCGAAATTTAGGTACCGACCTCAAAAGATGAGAATCAGAATTTAGGTACTTATTTGAAGATGTGAGAATTGAATTGTTGGTATCAATTCTGAGAAGAGAGTCAAAATTTAGGTATCGACCTAGAAAGATTAGAATCAGAATTTAGGTAATAATTCGAAAGGAAAATTGAAATTTAAGTGTCAATTCAAGAGGACAGTCAAAATTTAGGTATCGACCTCAAAACATAGGAATCAGAATTTAGGTACTGACTTGAAAATATGAGAATTGAAATTTAGGTATCAATCTTGAGAAGAGAGCTGAAACTTAAGTATCAACCATGAAAGATAGTAATCAGAATTTAGGCACTGACTCGAAAATGTGAGAATTGAAATTTAGGTATCAATCTCATAGAGAGAGTCAAAATTTAGGTATCGATCTCAAAAGATGAGAATAAGAATTTAGATATTGATTCAAAAATGTAAGAATTGAAATTTAGGTATCAATCCCGAGAAGAGAGTCAAAATTTAGGTATCGACCTTGAAATGTGAGAATCATGATTTAGGTACTGATTCAAAGATGCGTGAATTGAAATGTAGGTATCAATTCCAAGAAGAGAGTCAAAACTTAGGTATCAACCTTGAAAGATGTGAGAAATAAGATTTAGGTACTGATTCAAAGATGTGAGAATTGAGATAAGACAGCCAAAACTTAGGTATCAACCTCGAAAGATGAGAACCAGAATTTAGGTATTGATTTGAAGATCTGATAATTGAAATGTGGGTATCAATTCAAAGAAGTGAGAATCAAAATGTAAATATCAATTTAAAGAGGTGAGAATTGAAATGTGTGTATCGATTCAAAGATGCAAGAATTGAAATGTAGGTATCAATTCCGAGATGTGAGAATTGAAATGTGGGTGTCAATTTAAAGATGTGAGAATTGAAATGTAGGTATCAATTCAAAGAGGTGAGAATTGAAATGTAGGTATCAATTCAAAGATGTGAGAATTGAAATTTAGCTATCAATTCAAAGATGTGAGAATCTAAATGTGGGTATCAATTCCAAGATGTGAGAATTGAAATGTGGGTATCAATTTGAAGAGGTGAGAATTGAAATGTGGGTATTAATTCGAAGATGTGAGAATTGAAATGTGGGTATCAATTCGAAGATGTGAGAATTGAAATGTGGGTATCAAATCGAAGATGTGAGAATTGAAATGTAGGTATCAATTCGAAGATGTGAGAATTGACATGTAGGTATCAATTTGAAGATGTGAGAACTGAAATGTAGGTATCAATTTGAAGATGTGAGAATTGAAATGTAGGTATCAATTCAAAGATGTGAGAATTGAAATGTAGGTATCAACTCAAAGATGTGAGAATTGAAATGTAGGTATCAATTCGAAGACGTGAGAATTGAAATGTAGGTATCAATTTGAAAATTTGAGAATTAAAATGTAGGTATCAATTCGAAGAAGAGAGACAAAATTTAGGTATCAAGCTCGAGGGTACTGATTTAAAGGTGTAAGAATTAAAACTTATGAAGAGCTTGTGGTGTAGAATTTACAGAAGTGTATCACGTGGAAATGTTGTTTTTGCAGAAGATTTGTAGAGCTTTGTGGAGTTTTGTGCAAAATGCAAAATTTTGCGGGAATTGAAGGGAGTTAATGAAGATAAAGATGGTTGTGTCGCGCGCGCAAAGAGTAATAAACTCTAAAAATGAGAGAATCCACTCAACAGATTTTTATCACATTTTATTTTCAAAATATCTTTAAAGTTTTAGTTTTAATTGGTTGATTTTCAAAAGAAATTTGTTTTGTTGTTTATTCATTGGTGATTATTTTCTTTTATTTTTATAATTTATCTATTGTTAAAAATTTTTGTTTCGTTTTTTATTCATTGAAATTTTGAACCAACGCGTGGTTCGTGGCTTACCTCCCTCGTACAAAAAGACAACTGACAAAAAGGCACAATTTGAGAGAAATTTCTATTAATTTGCTCCAATAAAGATGTCATAAATCGAACATAGGCTAATGCCTCAAAAAGGTACATTATGTAGTCCATGTCGAAATATATTGAGAACATCTAATGATATAAATACATTGTAGACTGAATACATCAGAAGCATGTCATGCTGTTAAAAGAAAGAAAGTGAACCCTCTGTGCCAAGTATGTTGAGCTCCTGATCAAGTAGACCTTCTAAGTCATGCTCTAGGATAAGAGTTCCCTTCGCATGTACTTAGAGGTACAACCTTCTCATAGCTTGTATGGAAACAACTCCTCCAATTCTAGGTCATGCTGGAATCCATATGGCATTTTACTATCATCTTTCTTGCGGAAAGTAACAGACACCCAAAGGTGTCGTACTTCAGGAATGCAATGTTCGGCAACGTGTGCACCGTTGCTCTTGAGAACAAGTACTGAACCGACTGAAAGAGGAATCTCCACAGAACCTCTGAGTTCACCAGGGCCAACAATATCAATTTCTTTCCTAAATAGAATATTGTTTTTACTCATGAATGAGATGGTGGAGAAAGGCCTTACAAAATCATGATGGTCAATGTGGGGGGAATGCAATCACCCTCCTCATAAATATTGATAATGCAACTGTTGGGAATGTAGGTAGCAGGTAGAGTATTCCATTTGGCCATCCTTTTAATCATCCATTTTATCATTGGCTGTAGCAGATCCACTTGATCATGTCTGAGGATCCCAGGCGGATTCCCTTGTCTATCATTTGTGAAGTTATAACAACAGCCACATTGGATGGTGATTCTTCCCTTCTCTCTCATCCACTTCTTTGGCTCGGAATATGTTCTTTCCATGAGAAGGCCCGCTCGGCCTCTATCTCTTAAATCAAAGATGCAGTCAAAAATAATGTTTTCATTAGTCTCGGAGAAAACCTTGGTGTACAGCTCTAGGCCTTTCAATATGTTGACAAACTTTCCCTGAACCTCTTCATAAAACTCGAATTCTCTATTATTTACTCTCCTTATCTTGTAGTATTCTACCATACCAGGGGTTGGCAGCTAACGCAGACATTCCTTCCTTTGAGCATCGACGGGAACCCAAACTGGTGCTAGTCGATTTGTAATATGAGACTCAGCCTCTAACGGGATGTACAATTCTAGGCTCCACGATACATGTTGATCCATCCTCAGTGGTACATATGGTTCATCCATCATGAAATCCAAAGTTTGAGACTCGTTGGTGCTTGAAGTGTATTCTTCTAACGTACTGAAACGCTGCAGATGCAGAACATTGTAACCTGGACATTCTACAAATGCGCCCATGGTTGATGTCCCAGCCTGTATTTCAACATTGCATGTCGGGAAACCTTGGCATAAAATATGAAACTCGAAGTGTGTTTGAATCTGTCACAAACCTTGTTTCTTCTTCTGTGGTGGGTAAGCTAGCAGAAGTTTCTTTCAGGTCTGGATCGTAAATGTGCCCCTCAGGAATAAAGGTGATCAAGTGGTTTGTCTCTCTTTGACGTTTGCGCTCTTGTTGTAGAAACACTCTCGGCTTCTTATGGCTGGCATTCTTGCGTTGCGTCCTGTGAAGCTGAGTACTTGGTAGTCTTTTGTTATTGGCGGCTATTAAGCCTCCAGTAGGTGTAGCTACCATGGAGGGCAGATGAATGGGCCCCTCTAACGAAACTGGCTCAGTTATCATGTTCTTGTCATTGCGTGATACATCGTCTCTAGTGGTCACTCTCAGTAGTGACGGAAGTCCGTTTTTCTCTTTGCAACTGACTACGTCCATTAGATGACCATCATAGTCCACTTCAACCTTGTTGAAATCCACATTGAAGTCTATGGTACCTCCCCGCGACGCTATCTCCTCATTTAATATGAGGTTCCAACCATTATGGAAAGCAAAGATCAGTCACTGTCCTGACATTTTTCTGCAGACGATAGAAAAAACGTCAATGGGCTGAAACTTGTCATGAACAAGAACAAAACAAAGTATTTATTAAAGTAAATTTTCGTTTATTTTGGGTTTGAAGAATTTTATGTATGAGTTTTATTTAATTAAAAGTGGAAAGAAGAAAATTTAAAGTTTAAAATATTTTTCTCAAAATTTTCATTATATTGAGGTTAATTACAAATTTTGGACCCGATCATAGACATTTGGCCATATAGATAACCCTAAAATAATCAAAGTTTCAAAGTTTCAAAGTTTTAAAGAAAGCAGAGGAAAGCGGCATTGGGTTGCGTAATAAATTTTCAAATATCATCCGTTTATTGGTAAGATGGGTCTTTCGCCCTGGAAGTACACTAACTGGTAGGCTCCTCTTGTGTAGACCTTTTCAACAAAAAAATGGTCCCTCCTAAGTTGGCTCGAATTTCCCACCTATTTTGCGGCATGCAAGAATAGGCCTTTTAAGCACAAGTATGAGGTCACCAACTTTGAATATCCTTAGGCTGACTAATTTTTCATGGGCTTGTACCATCTTTGCTTGGTAAAGCTCCAAATGTTGTTGTGTTTCCAATCAGTTTCTCTCGAGACTCTCCAGTTCTTCAACTATGAGTTTTGTGCTTTCTTCTGTTGTGACTTGATTGCAAACGGTGATTTTGAGAGATGGTGTCTAGATTTCTAGCAAAAGCACGGTCTCGGTCCCATACATGAGCATATAGGGTGTACACTGAGTGGGAGTCTTGAACATTGTCTGGTATGCCCACAAAGCTTCTAACAATTTGTTGTGCCAATCCCTTTTGTTTTAATCCATTGTTTTCTTCAAAAAATGTACCAGTGTTTTATTAAAAGCCTCAGCCAGACCATTTTCTTTGGGAAAGTAAATCATAGAGTATCTCCAAATTATCCCATGTCTTCTGATGAAATTGTTGATCTTAGTATTTTTGAAAGCTGTCCCATTGTCGAAAATTATTCGTCACGGTACTCTGAAACAATAGACGACTTGGCTTTTGAAAAATTGAAGGACGTGTTGTGTCATAACCTCACGTAACGGTACTGCCTCTGCCCATTTGGAGAAGTAATCTATATCAACAAGTACAAACCTATGTCCTTTGGAAGATGGAGGGTCTATCGGACCTATTATGACCGTGCCCCAACACTCGAATGGCCACGAGGCAATAGTTGGGTGTAGCACATTTGGAGGCTGGTGTAAGACCACCCAATGCAGTTGACATTGGTGACATTTTCTAGTTGTATCCGTGCAATCAGACATCATTTCTGGCTAATAATACCCAAGTCTTTTGATCTTCATCTTCATTTTTGGTTCTGACTGGTGAGCGCCACACAATCCGGCATGTACCTCTTTCACAATATTTTGTGCATCGGCTCTACTCAAATACCGTAGCCACATTTAGTCGAACAATCTTCTGAAGAGAACATTTCCAACCAGGGCGTAAGTCATGACCCTTCTTATGATGTGGTGTGCCTCAGACTTGTCTTATGACAGCTTTCTAATATGCAAATGTTCTATTATTAGCTTGCGCCAATCATCGTTGGTGTCTGAAACTGTATCTATTATTTCTTCTTTTCCAAGCTTGTGTAGAGTTTCGCAGTCGATTCGAGACAAGACTTGTCTTCCTTACACAGTGACTTTAATGGAATCCTCCAGGGGACACGCCATTTCCTTAGCAAGTTTTTCTAGAGCGTCGGCATGGGCATTATCACCCCTAGGAATCCGATAGAAAGTCACATCAGGAATCTGTTCCAGGAGCATCATCGTGTACTAATGGTATTCTGCTAATCTTGGTTTCAAAATTCTGTATTTTCCAGCGACTTGCTGGATGATGAGTTGGAAGTCGCCGTGGATGACAATGTTTGTTATATCCATTGAGATTGTCATTTCCATTCTGGTGATCAAAGGTTCCTATTCTGCTTCATTGTTGGTGCACGACTCTATCATGTGGTATCAGAACCTCAACATACCCTTATCGGGCATAATAAAGATCAAACCAATCCTTGCTTTGCCTGGTATAACTGTGCCTCATCCTTTGTCTTTTCTGGCTGACGAAGCACCACTGAAGTACATCTCCCAGCATTACACACTGGAGAATTCCATTTGTAGTATTTTCTCATATGGCAACTCATCGTTAAGAGAGGACCCAGCTGGCAATGGGTGTACAGTGAAAAAGTCTACTAGTATTTGTCCCTTAATAGTATGGAGGGGCACAAAATTTATATCATTTTGCAATAAAATCATTGACTATCTTGCTAAACGTCCAAAGAGTGTTAATGGAGTCATCAGATATTGCAATGGGTTAACTTTTGAAATTAGGGTAATCTTATGAGAAAGAATGTAATGTCTAAGCTTTTGAGAGGTGAAAATTATTGTCAGACAATGCTTCTCAGTTGGTGGATACCTTATCTCTATCGGTATTAGGCGATGACTCTAGTAGTAGAGCGCATTTTCCTTACCCTCATCATTAACTTGGGCTAAGAGGTCTCCGAGAGAGTCATCTAAAGTCGTAGTATAAAGTATGAATAGTTTCTCTTAGATATGGGCTACCAAGACAAGAGGTGTCATTAAATACTATTTAACATCCTCAAAGGCCCGCTGGCATTTTTCTTCCCAAAGAAATTTGGCGTCCTTTTTAATTAATGTCGAAAAAGGCTGACACCTACCTGAGAGATTAGAAATGAAGCATCTCAGATATGCCAACTTCCCTTAGAAAGAACGTAGCTGTTTTAAGGTTTTAGGGCGAGGCATTTCCAAGATAGATTTAATCTTATTTGGGTCGATCTCAATTCCCCGATGACGAACTACGCATCTCAGAAATTTTTTGGAGGTAACGCCAAAGGCGCACTTTAAGGGATTCATTTTAAGGTCATATTGTCGTAACCGTTCAAAAGCAATCCTCAAATCATACAAATTGTCTATTTTACATTTAATTTTGATGATCACATTATCCATGCAACATTTTACTTGATTGTGAATGAGGTTGTCAAAAATCTTTGTCTTTGCTCGTTGATATGTTGCTCCGACGTTCTTCAGGCCGAACGACATCACTATGTAGCAAAAAATTCCAATTGGTGTTTGAAGGCTGTAAGTGCTGCATCCTAGGGAGCCATCATGATTTGGTTGTATCCCGACGATCCGTCCATGAAGGAGAAAATTTCATGAGTTGAAGAGCTATCCACCATCATCTCTGGTATAGGTAGTGGAAACTCATCTTTTAGACATGCCTTGTTCAAATCTTTGAAATCGACATAAGCGCGGATCTGTCCATTTTCCTTCTTAACAGGTACAAAGTTAGCTAATCACGTGGGGTATAGCTCTTCTTTTACAAAGTTGGCGTCTATTAATTTCTTTACCTTGGCGATGACTTGTTGTTATATTTCGAGGCGCATTCTTCTGGGAGCTTGTTTCATTGGGGTTATATTCTTGTCCACCCCAAGTTTATGGACTACAACTTCTGCTGAGGCGCGTAGTAGGCTACATCTTCATGGATACCAACTTCATGCACCAAAAATGGTTGAAGATCTCCGTTGATGTAATTCTCTTGACCATCATTACGGTATTTGATGCACTAGTGTAGAGATGATGGAACCATATTGTGCTCATGAATCCATGGTCAACCTAATAGAGCGTTAAAAGAGATCTCAACGTTGATGATAAGAAATTTAGCGGTTGTCACGAGTTCTCCGACCTTCATAAGCAGTGTAATTGATCTGAGGGCTCTTTCTCCCTTTTGGTTGAATCCTCTTAACAGCATCTTATCAGCTGTAAACTTTTGAGCTTCAATATCCAAATAGGTTAATGTCCGTAGGCTCATCAATTTAAGAGATGCTCCAAGATCCACTAAAACTCTGGATAACAAAAATTTGCTGACGTTGACGGAGATGTAAAGTGGACAGTTGTGGTCGGTGGTACCGAGCAACAAGTTTTCATCTGTGAAGGTTACCCCACGCTATTCTCTCAACGAGCAAACTTCATCCGAGGATGTGCTGACCAACTGAGCTAAGCAAATTTCTGGGTCAAGAAATCCTGTAACCAGAGACTCTCTTGTCTCCTTTGACAGGATTAGAACGTCGTAGATGCTTAGTCGGGACAGCAACTTCCCAAGATAAGCTAGCACGTTGTATTCTCCTTTATATGATCCTCCGATTCTATCTTGATCATGTGGTTCTTCCACTGGTGGAGGTGGGGGTATCTCTTCTCGAGTTATTATCTGTTTTCCTTTTTCTGCTGGAGCTGCTCTTGGTGGTAACAGTTTTCCACTCCTCAAGTTAACCTCTGTGATTTCTTCTTCTTGGGATATCATCATTGAATCTTCTGGTGTCTTTTCCTCTCCGTCGGAAAGATCTAAGTTGATGGTAAGCGGTTCACCGTGATGATCGAGAGTTGGCTCTTCATTATCGGTGCTATCGTAAGCGGTATTATTGATGTCTTTTTGGACTTGACAACAAGTTCATCAGAGTCGAGTACGATTTGAGGATCGTTTTGAAGATTGAGATAGAAGCTAGATAGGCCATAATCAACTACATTATCACCAAAAATAGTTAAAACGTAGCTAAAATCACAATCATTATATTCATAAGACTTCAGAGGGACAAAAAGATAATCATACAAAGTCAGGGGTTTGAGGATTTTCTTCCCAGAATGCCAGATAACCAATCTAGTAGAGGCAACCCCTATCCTACCCCTCGTGCTATCAATCCTTACAGTGAAGCTTCACTTCTTCTTGTTCTTTACTCTTAACCACGATGGATCTTCTGATGAAGTCTTCATCTCGGGCTTGGTATGTTGTAGTCTCTGAATGGAGGCTTGCTTTGATGTAGACTGGATCTTGTTCAGTATTTTCTTGGATGATCTGCTCCATACCTCATTCCATCCTTCTTCGGTATTCATTGAAGCTTATTTTGATGAATCCTGTATGTGATTAAGGACCCTCTTTAATTCATCCCAAGTTGTACTCCATCCATCTATTCCAACGTACGGATCAATTAGGGAGATTGATTCAGCTAAAATCATGTTTATGGAACCCTTTCAGGCTCTCTCAGATACTCCTTTGGATTGATATATTCTCTTCCTTAAGGTTCTTCTCGATTCATTCTTAAAAGACAAAACATTTTTATATAGTGTGCCCAAGCAACCGGTGGTATGGGCAATAATTTGGTTCATTCTTCTTATCCACCTCTTCAGGCTTCTTTGGATCTGTAGTTTAAATTATGGCTTCTTCATCAAACTCTTGAATATTTTAAATACAACTTCATCCTTGAAGGAATAAAAAACTTTCTGTCGCTCCAACAGGGATATTTTTTTATCCCCTGTTCGAGGTACTCATTCTTGAGGCGGCCGCGGGTTGTATTGATTATTCTGTTTCTGAGAGGACTGACGATGTTCTTCTGCATATATCTTTATTGGCTGCTTTCCTTTGTCCATGGTCGCCACTGCTCCTGATTTCTTTTTGAACACTTTGGCAACCTTAGCCTTTTCATGTGGTTCCATGTGCTTAATGTCTTCTTGAAGACTGCTGGTTTTACTGAGTAGCTTCCCGAAGGATTAGATGCTAGGTCCCTTAAGCATGAAAGCTACTGGCCCATGAAGGCTCTTGAGTAGAATTTCAATTGCATGATGTTCCTGTAGCTGAGGTTCACATTTCATGCTAAGGTTTCTCCACCTCAAAATATAGTTTACCAAAGTTTCTTTAGACTTTTGTCTTTCCATGATGAGCTCACCGATAGACACATGGTGTTGTGCCTTGACAAATCTTTTCACAAACAGTTGTTCCAATTCAGAAAATGTTTTGATTGACTTGTTGGGCAAGTCAGCATACCAATCAAAAGCAATTCCTGAAAAGCTGCCGATGAACTGTGGGCAGAGTAGAGCCTCATTATTCCTTGTGTTGTCACCGCTGGCTCGAAAATTTGCTATGTGCTGTCTTGGATTTCCAGTCCTGTCAAATACTTTAAACTTTGGGACCACCAAAACCCTTGTGGAAAGGCACGACATCGAACTCTTCTGCGTAAGGTCTTCCCTTCAAAATTGAAGCACTGCCCTTAGATTGGGCTAAGGTGTCCCGCACTTGTTTAACCATTTGCTTGAACTCATTTTCTGGCATGACTCTTGATCGAGAATCCTTTCTATGTTGCTCATCTTTATTTGCTGAAGTAGCCTCTCTTCTTTCATCTATAATGTGTATGATTTCGGACTGATTAATCTCTGGAGAAGCCAATTGCGGTGCTTATGATTGCCTCTGAATGGTGGCCATGGCGGTCATAGCTGCAGTCATTTCCTCTATTCTTTTCTCCAATAGAATAACTTGTTCATCCCTTAGGAGGATAACCCTACGCAGTTCATCTACGACATTCTTGTCGGTGTGAGGTTTAGCCTCGCGCTCAGATGTGGTGGCTTTGGTATCAATTACTTGGACATCCATGAAATCTTACTCCAGGTAATCATTGTAATCAAAGTCTTCATTGTCGCTATTAACGGGAATTCAGTGTTCTTTAGGTAACTCAAAAATTTTGATCCTAAGCTTCTCAACTTTTTCTCCAATTATTGATTCCTCGATTGCTTTGAGATCTGGAGGACCCTGAAGGACATCCTCTCTTTATTCTTCCATCTCGCTGACTATCATTGCGACGATATCAGATATCTCATATCCTGGCTTTGTTTCCTATCCAGTGGGCTCACTAGACTGTATCGGTGCAGCGACCTTGGGTATCCATACCTTTTACTTTTTTTACGATGATGTCTTAGAACTGGGCGTCTTTGTAGAAACATCGGTATGTCGAGGGAAAGTATGCTCCCCGTGGTGTAGACCGACTACAGTGCCAGTTAAGCGTCTCATCCTTGCCTTTGGGATTGTAGGAGTATCTTCATAACTGGTGATGGGTAAGATCTTTGGTCCCAGTTTTGACTTAATTGATCAACGGTCTGCAGTCCTTGTGGTAGTATAATAAGTATTAATCACTGCGGTATCAATTTTATTCTCTAAACGGAACCAAACGAGGATACGAGTAGGTGACACTCCAGCTGTCTTGTGGGACTGTCTAACGGATTTGACGCCCTTGAAAATTTCCTTCTTCATGCATGGAGAAGTTGCATTTCCCACTCGTTTAAGTAACTCGCTAACTGAACATCCTTCTTTGGTAGAAAGCCTTCTGAAAACTGTACTAACTCGAGTGATAGGAGTAAACTTCTTTCCCTCCTCACCATGTTCATGAAGTGACGGTAATGCGGTAGCGATCCTTTGGATATTGTCATATCCATCGGTATCTGTTAGAAGATGGAATCTACTTCCTTGC
Organism: Phalaenopsis aphrodite; assembly: GCA_003013225.1. Taxonomy (NCBI): domain Eukaryota; kingdom Viridiplantae; phylum Streptophyta; class Magnoliopsida; order Asparagales; family Orchidaceae; genus Phalaenopsis; species Phalaenopsis aphrodite. The sequence goes on along the minus strand of NEWO01000192.1, from coordinate 676,676 downwards.
AGGAGTAGATAAATTTTTGGTAACGCTTCTTCAACTTGATGAAGCTCCTCCTTAACGAGTGTGTTCTCAGAAGCCTGGGCTTTGATGGCCCTCTGAACTTTTCTGTTATGGTTCCTCCTTTGAGTTTGGGTTAGTGGTAGGGTCCTTAAACTTGATCCGATTTCAAACACGGGTAGTGGGACAGTTAATCCTTCATTCGGATCCTCAACAATCATCACTTCTTTCCCCTTAGCAATGGCGGGGCTGGTGAGTTTGACAGGTGCCGCGACGGCAGTAGCTTTGGCCTTCTTGCAGGCCAGGTTATCCTGAAGGCAGTTCAAATGAAATTCTGCAGATGGCTCCTGTATTTCTGGAGCGGCGATCATCAATACCACAAATGGGTCTTTCCCGAGGATGACCTCAAGATCTTCAAATCCAGAGCGATGTTACGGGCGTTACCGTCCGTTGGCAGGTTGGAGGAAAAGGTCAGTGTTGGGAAAGCCATTGCAGCTGGCTTTAAAACAGAAAGTAGCTATATGTCCAAAAGAACATCATAATTTTTAGTGCAAGCACTAAAAGTAGAGGTTAATCTATAGACCGGGTGGGTCTTAATTTATAGTTTTTAAAAATTTTGTTTAAGAAAAAGTGTAAAACTTAATTAATATAGGAAAATTTTAAAGTGTGTGCAACACAACAGGATTTGGTTTAATTTGGAGAATAGAAAATCAAATTTTGAAGTGAGATGTGAAGTATCTTAGGACCCAGTGCAGGACCTATTTAGTGGCAGAAAATGCCCAGGTGGCACTAGTCCACCGACACACCTATTAGTGGTTCAACCCCACAGGAAAATTTAAGGAGTCCTTAATGACCTTCTGATCCCCTCTGTTCAAAAGATGGTTGAAGAACTAGTCTTGAAGTCCAAGGAGATAAATGTACTTTCCCAAGATAGAAATGGGTAAAGTATTACAACGAAAGAAGGGTAATTTGGCTCAAGAGGGACATGGATACATTACCAATGTGTGAAAATAATATTTCTTGATTTGAATGGAGAGAAAAGCTCGTCCCCAGCGGAGTCGCTAGAAGCTGTCGGTGCTATTTTTGGGTTTTGACGGTGGGGTTGTCTGTAAGAAGCTGTCGGTCACCGGAATCAAAATTCTGTCGCCCGCTTCGGAAAGATATTTTAAATTACATATAGATTTAAATTTAAAATCAAGTATGAAAATCAAACTGACCACATATTTTTCATAGTTTAAATGACGGAGCACTATACATCAAACCCTGTATCTATCCTGAGGGATAAACACAAGACTTGAGGATGAGACTCTATCAAATAAACTAAAGTATGATATTTGTCTTGTCTGCGAAACCTTTATATTTGCCGACAAGTTCTCCTATTTAATATAAAGAATAAAATAGGGTTTATATTAAGCTGGGTTCAGACATGCTTCCTATAAGGGCAAGTCCTTATAGTTAATTACATCTCAAATGACCAAAGTCACCTAAGAAGACTCTCGACAAAAATCAAGAAATATTATCTTCAAGAAATTTCAAACAGTATAACTTTTCAATGAGATCAGACGTAGAGGTGTGAAAGGGGATTGGTTTAAATTTGGAACATTTTGTTGTAGAATCCAAAGGAGGAAAAACTAGGGGATGTCATGAATCCAGAGGCGAACCTCAGTGACCTCCCAAGCTATCCTAATGTTTGGCTTCAATTTTTTGGAAGAAATATTTAAGCGTTTCATTCTGTAACTTTTTTTAGTTAAGACTTACATTCATGTGAAACGATCACATAAATAGGCTGGAAGATGTGAGGGTTTAGGTCGTGATAGACCACAACCTCAGAATCTTAAGACGAGTTAGGGCTTATATTGTATAATAGGGCTATACAAAAACCTGAAAATAAGGTGAGGATTTACGTTGCATAAGCAAGCAACCTCGAAGTCCTATGGCTTTGTTATTTAATTCTAAGGAAGGAAGACCGGTTTAGTTGGGGAAGACAGGTTTTGCTGTTAAAGATGGTCGTGTTGCCCACCATGCTAGCTCCAAGCTCCTTGCCATGAAGAGTTTAAGTTTTCTAGTATGTCAAGTTATAATGTCAAATCAGGTGGCCCTATGGTTGAAGTTCTTTAAAGTTTATGGGGGCATACTAAATTTGATTAGAGCGACACCGGTTACGATCCTACGGTACCCTCGTTCCGACACCACTATTTTCTTTTGGATTCTCTTAGTTTGAATGAACTTACTAAACTCAACCTAATGAGTTTTGTAATTTCATTTAGACCATGGGAAGCCTCATTAGCAACCGTAGGTTACCTCCTCCGAGGGATTCTCGATCATCCGATAGAGCCGTCTTAAGTTAGTTGTAGGCGCAGTTTTGTGTGATGTTTGTGATTAAATTTTGAGTTCTTTTATATTTTGAATATTGTGGAGGTGAATTTTATCTTGGTTGTTTTTTAGTTTGGTTTTGGTTTTGAGGCTATCCTGATAGTTTTAGTTTTTCATGCAAATTTGTATAAGCACAAAATTATAGCATAAAAGTACAAGAAAGATAATGCTGAAAACTGTAAAAGAATACCTGACGAGTCTTTTCGTTCCACCACCTGAAACCTAAAAGGAATGTTAAGACAGTTTATATGAAATAGGGAAGCAAAATTTTGGTATTTTCCTAACTCTATATCTTATTTTGATGGTTCCTTAGGTTTTTAGTTATGGATGATGTTGCCAAGCATAACATATTAAGTTCAGTAGATCTCTGAGGTATCCAATAGATCTAGAGAGAGAAGCAGGTCCCTACTACTCTCTGGCTGCCTGGTGGAAAATCTTGAGTTCTTTTACACTTATTATGTTGCTTAATAATTCATCTTGTAAATATCCTTAATGCTCAGTGAACATTAATGCCTCAACTATCCCAATGAATAGGTTAATTATCACTTGTGATTCAATTTAAGAATTATGTGGGTGAAGACCCTTAAAGAGGTAAGCTAGTGTTGTTGGAACACTTAGCCCAAATTTTTATATTTAATTGGGCGTGTAGTGTTTGAAAGATGTTTTAATTTTCAATGATATTTACTTTTCTAATCCTCATTTAAATGAAACTTGATTTATCCTAAGTCACTACTAAGCTCTTAAGACCTAAATGAGTGTCTTAATTAGCTTTGAAAAGCTTAAGCTTTTGGAAATCATGAGTCATGATTTGAATTTCAATTGAAAATCAAAATAGGGATATTAAGTTGATTATTTATTGACTTCAAAAGTCATATCACTAAGTCCTAGATTCATTTTATTTTAATAAACTTCCAAATTTTAATAATATAGAAATTTATTAACTTATCTTTTTCAATTAAGAGAGTGAGATTGGTTTCTAGCAATTAAACCTTTATGTTTCAAACCTCAAATAGATTGATTAAGATCAGTGGTTACCCATTTCCCTCTTTAAATCAAGCATAAATATTAATTAAGGCTAATTTTCTAAAATTACACATTTGCCCTTAAGGCTCTATCACTTCATAATTTGTGAAATTCAATTCAAATGACTTTGGAATTTTTATCCTACCTCATTCATGGGTTAATTAAGACATTAGAGGAGAAAATGTGATTTTAAAAAATTTAATTTAATTTTTATTATTATTTTCATGCAAAAATAGGATTTTTCAAAGAAAATTCCTAACTTAAACAACGTAAGTCCTAATCCCTTGAAATTTTTACTAGAAGTTACTTTAGACTAGAGAAGCCCTTCGATTAGATTTCATGTTTTTTTGAATTTTATGAGAATTTAAAGAATTATTTTAAGTTATGGGGTATTCATTGAATATAAAATAATTTAATTGGAGAAAATTAAGTTTTATATTTTTGAAAAGTCTCCCTTAGGTCAGAGAACTCACAGAAGAAGATTTAAATTTTTTATAAATTTTATTTGATTTATTTGAATTATTTTAATAAAAACTGATTTTTTAGCCTTTAAAAATCATTTTTAGGCTTTAAAATTCAATATCTTTATTTAGAAAATCAGGAAAAATATTCTAATTGTTTCTATGGGCTTAGGAAGCAATTTAGAACATTCCATGAGTTTTATTATTTTTGTGATTTTTGTGATTTTTTAATTATTTAAATATTTAAATAGGTTAAAAATCAAGTTTTTATTTTAAATATCATTTAATTTTTGGAAAATACCCCTGATCACAAAGAACTAAAAAAATTGAGTTTTATAAATTTTTGAGTTGCATTTAGATTTGTAAAAATTATTTTGGAGCCAAAAATGTTATTTATCTTTAAAAATCAACTTAGGTTATCAATTGAACTCAAAATATTACGAAATTTTTATAATAATTTTCTGGATCATCAACCACAGTGGAGATTAAAAAGCAAGTCATTTAAATGTTTGTCTTTTTCAAAATTAATTATCTTGATGATTTAGGGTTTGTAAAAATTAGGTATATTTTAAATGACTTGGCCCATGAAATTATTTTGAAAAGCTTCACTGGTCATGGCAGACTTTCCAAAATTTCATTGGAATTTTCTAATCAACATGCTAATTTCTATGATTATTCTAAGGAAATAATGTGCAAAAACTTGAAAAATATGGATTTATATATAAGGACTTCCTCTTACTTTGGAAAAATCAGAGGATATTTCCCTTGACAAAGGCTACAACATGCCAAAATTTCAAGCTAAGGTGATGTGTCAATATGCATGGAGAATCAAATGATTCCAAACAGTGTTTAATTAATTCAAAATAAAATTTGCATCAAATGGACTTGAAAATTATTCCAGATTGTTCTCCTCTGTTCATTGAGCAAGAGGGTCTTTTTATTTTATTTGTGTGATTTTTTTACACAAAGTTATGAATTTTCTATGTTAAGGGTATTTAAATAAATAGGAAAAAAATACTATTTATCTATTTAAGCCGCGCGTGCTGACTAGATCCTAGGCAGCTCTAAAGGCATGTGTGGCGTGCTCTGGTTGGACGATGTCGTCCATGTAGCTGGTGACTCGGCCCGCTGTTTATGTCCCGTAGCGCTATCCGGTTGGTTCTCCTCCGTCCATTTGATACACGCTTGATGAAATGGCTCCCCGTCATTGTCCCCAATAGAATGATCACGTGACCATCCACACTAAAACTCTAAGATCTCAGCCTAGACTCAACCAAATCACCTCGTGTTTCATCCTATAGACTCGTCTAAGGGAGACGAACACATCCATACGGTAATCAAGAAATCAAAATAACACTAATTAAATGGAGAATTGAAATAGGCTCGAGATGAGGTGAGGTTTTATACCTTTGCTCTGAGAAGTGAAGCTTTAATCAGATCCAAAGAGGCTAGGGATTGAATCTTTGGTCTTGGTACAAGGCCTATGTATGAATTTGATCACGACCCGATTTGGATATTGGTCTAGAGCTATGGTACAGGCTCTGTGGAAGGGGATTTTATGGGGCTTTGGCTTCTTTCACTGTTGTGAAAGTGTGGGTAGAGTTAATTTGGGTTTGGGTGGATTATGGAGGTGTATTGGATTCTGTCCTGGTTTTTGGCATGGTTTCAAGCTCAAAATTGAGCTTCCACAATGAGAATTAGTGAGGGAAAATGGTTGGAATGCACTGAGGGGATCTTAGGGAAGCTTTGTGCGAAGTTTGGAGAGGCCTCATTAAGGAAATTTTAGCACACCTCCCATGGCTGTGTAGGTGAGTTTTTATAAAAAATAGCCATGGGGTGGCTCTCAGGGCATAAGCTTGGGTGCATTGTGGTGCTTAGGTGGAGGGCATAGGAGCTCCATTAAGTGTTTTAGCTGAGCTGGCCTCTATGTTTGATTTGAGTGAGTTCCCTTAGGGGTGGCTCTTGGTTTTGAGCTTTTTTGGCCACTAGGCTAGGGGGGAGGTGGTTAGGAGCTCAGGGAACCCAGGGAAATATGTCACATCAATTTAGTGCAATAATACCTTATTTTGGTAAGGACATCTTAAGCACATGCATTTTTGAAAATAATATCCCTTGATTTGGGGGACCTTTGGTCCACAGCTTGAATTAGGTGGTTTCATGGTGTTTGGACTAGTCATAAAGTCCAACTAATGGCTGTGGTGGAGTTAATTTGGTGACTTTAGGGTGGTTAGGTCACATTTAGTGCAAGAGTGACCAAAACTTGGGTTTAGGCTAGGTTATGCATGTCAATGGACCCAATTTATTGATTAAAATTGTGTAGATGATCATAAGGAACAACTTTGGCGAAGAATGGAAGTGATTTTGATCTCAATTGAAGGGTCAATTTGAGGGAATTTTGATTTTTGGTCGATTTGGTCATGTTGGGCTAGGCTTGGGCTATCTTGGGTTGGCTTGGAATAGATCCAAATTTATTATTTTAAATGGTCAATAGGGACCTTATGAGGAGTTTTCAACATGAATTGGATGCCAATTTGGGGGTTAAGGCAATCAATTGGGTGGAATTTGGGGACTTAGCCAATTTGGGGCTAAAATTTGGAAATTTTGGGTTTAGGCCAAAATCAAATGGATTTTAGGTTTCACCAAGGCCAATTGAAGGTTTATTTTAATGTGTAGGAATGTTATTAATATTTTGCAACATTAATTGGGGCCAATTGACTAGGCTATAGGTTCAATTTGGTAAGATTATGTCATATGGTCAAAATTGGGATTTTTACCTAGGTCAACATTGAACTCAAATCATGTGCCAATTAAGCTTGGATTTAGTTTACCTTGGCCTTCTCTAGAGTGAGTTGGAGTTTAAGATTGTAATTGGGGCCAATTGAGATCAAATTTGTGGGCATTTGGGTTGAATTTGGGAAATTTGGGCCCTTAAAGGAAAATTTGGGAGTTTTGGTTAAAGATAGTCAAATTGGAAAAATTAGGTCATGTGGTAGTTCAGAAAAATGAAATTGGTAATATTTGAGATTTATTGGGATTTTATGGAAATTTTTGGAATTTTGGGTGATGGAGGGGTATTTTGGTAATTTGGGGGTATTTCAAAGATAAAAGACCAAGATGGGTATTTTGGTAGAGTTGAGGTACCAAAAATCACCAAAAAGCCATGGACTAGTGGAAACCCTATTTTGGGTCCTCTACATAGCGGTCTTAGCCAAACAATAACCTTAGGGCTGGTAGGTTTAGGGGACCATCTATATGAGTATCCCAAAAAGATCAAGGGATCTAGGCAAAAATTTGAGTTTAGGGTTGAGAGTGATTGTGAGTGTTGATGAGTGTAGTGAGTGCCCTAGCTCCAGACTAACACCCAGGGTCAATCCTAAGGTCCAGCAGTCCTAAGGGTGACTCATCTTGAGTTTCCCTTATAGTGACCCCACCTACTAAGTGCTAGAGGTTAGGATCAATATGTGGAACTTCAAGTTGAGTAGAGAAGAAGATAGAATTTCTAATGGTGAGGGTTCCATGTCTAATTTTCTAAGAATAGTCAATAGGAAAGTCCTATGGCTAGACCCTATGCTAATAAAGAGGAAAAACTAAACCTCAACCAAAAGTGAGGTCAACAGGGTTGTACTTAAGTTTATGTTAACTTGGATTCAATTTAGTAGTTTGAACCTATGTTATAGGTTTGACTTAAGTTCAAAAAAGGGTTGAACTTAAGTTTAGGTTAACATGGGTTCAAGTTAGATGGTACTTAAGTTGTAGGGTTGACTTAAGTTTAATATGGGATGAACTTAAGTTTAGGTTAACTTGAGTTCAAGTTAGGTTGAATCAAAGTTATAGGTTTGACCTAAGTACAATATGGGTTGAACTTATGTTTAGGATAACATGGGTACAAGTTCGGTTGAGCCTATGTTATAGGTTTGAATTAAGTTCAATGAAGGTTTAAATTAAGTTTAGGTTAACTTGGTATCAAGTTAGGTTGAACCTAAGTTATAGTTTTGACTTAAGTTTAACTTGGGTTGAACTTAAGTTTTGGTTAACTTGGGTTCAAGTTAGGTTGAACCTAAGTTATAGGTTTGACTTAAGTTTGATATCGGTTGAACTGAAGTTTAGGTTAACATGGGTTCAAGTTAGGTTTAAACTAAGTTATAGGTTTGACTTAAGTTCAATATGAATTTTGATTAAATTAAACTTGATTAGAGTTAATTTAAATCGAGGGTTAAGGTTAATCAAACCACGTTTAGATATGGATTAATTGATTAAATAGACTTGATTATGGATAAGTTTATTTATTGTTTAAGTTTAATTACATCTCGTTTCGATAAGGTTTAATTGGTTAATTAGACTTAATTGTGGATAAGTCTAATTATGGTTTATGGTTAATTAAACCTTATTTGGATAAGATTTAATTGATTAATTAAACTTAATTATGGGTAAGTCTATCTATAGTTTATGATTAATTAAACCTCATTTGGATAAGGTTTAATTGGTTAATTAGACTTAATTGTAGATAAGTTTAATTATGGTTTAAGGTTAATTAAAGCTCATTTTGATAAGGTTTAATTGATTAATGAAACTTAATTATGGACAAGTCTAATTAAAGTTTGAAGTTAATTAAGCCTCATTTTGGATAAGGATTAATTGATTAATTAGACTTAATTATGGATAAGTCTAATTATAGTTTAAGGTTAATTAAACCTCATTTGG